>CM029604.1:30553989-31005284 GCA_017311375.1 Mytilus coruscus | reverse complement strand
TTCTTTTGAGATATGGAACCTTGTGGTAAATTTTCATAAAGAACTATGCACTTAAATTCAAGTTATTGTCCTGAAACAATAAAAATGCTCGTTTTTGACACTTCTGGCCCTACTGCCTAAGCAACTAGAACAATAGCCCCAAACTCAATCCAAACCTTTCTATTGTGGTATGGAATCTTGTGCTACAATTTCATAGAGATCCATACACTTATACTCAAGGAATTGCCTGAAAACCAAAATGTCTTCAGACGACAAATGTCTTCGGATAACAAATGTCTTCGGACGACGACGATGTAGACATCGCCATAACATAATACGAACGAACAAATTTCGCGGTCGTATAAAAAGTATGTTAGACGCGACCGTACAATTGAGTGTCCCGAATGAGCAAGAAAATGGAGTGAATGTGCACCAACTCGCTCGACGTCCATGTATGTTATTGAGGAACAAGGGAGACAGCTTATATTCTTAATCTTAATATTCTTATCTTAATATTGATTGTGTGCACTTGTTTTCTACAAATGAGTTACTCTCTATCGTAAACAGCCCTTCCTATTTTTATAAAGGCACTGGTTAGGATTACCGGCAAAAAGTAACAATAAGAATAATTATTGTTACTTCCGTGATTATTGCCGATAGCATTACCAGACAGGGACCCAATTTCATACGGAAATTGAAGGTAACAATAATATTATTTTTTATTGTTACCTGAAGTTATTGTTACCCGCAAAATATATTCAGGCAGGCACTGATCTAGAAAATGTTTGATTTGAGAACAATCTGAAATATCTTTAAACAGTTGTCTGATTAAACTTCCAGTTTTATTTACCAATATGACGTTCACTTTTCCATAGAAGTAGATTTAAATAACTCGCTATTCTTCAGTATAGATACGAATGAGCAAGGTGTCCAATTTGTGGTCATTCAATAGTTTATATCCTTTCAAGATTTTAATGATAGACTTCAATGGTTCCAAGATGCAAATTTTGTGCAGTTATATAGAAGAAGTTCTTGAAAATAACAAGATATCGCTGAAGAAGGATATAGAGTGTATGTTTAGTATGTGATATAGATGTACATGAATGTCTTTGTATAAATGCATCTATAGTTTGTGACAGGTGTCTGAAGTGGTATCATCGGAAATGATTTTGCCTTAAAATGCTCCCATAGGTTATATACTGAATGTGCAGGAAGTGCCACCAAAATAGATAGCTAAAAGAATTCTAAATATGTATAAATGTGCCTTGAATGATTATTTATCATTGCTTTGATCAATAAATTTTTTTTTTGTACATATATACATGAATACTTGTTCAAATATGCAAAACAACGTATACGAGGCAATGACATGAAGACAGTACGAAGTATCAAGATGCTACATACACAAGACATAATTTGTAAATCTTATGTAAAATTTTGCAGATAAGAATTACTGCTGGTAACAATAACAAATTATAATATTGTAACTTGTAATTTCCGTATAAAAATTCGGCCCTGTGCGGAAATACATTTAGGCAATAAGTCTCGGCAGTAGCAATAATTATTTCTTATTGTTACTTTTTGCGGGTACTCGTAGCCAGTGCCTTTTATAAGGTTGTTAAAAATATTGCCTGATTCTTTTTATATCTACCATAAATCAGTTTCGTGAGAAAAACAAGCAACTATTTAGACTAGACTAGAATGAATAGACTAGACTAGATTAGAATATGATAGACTAGAATCGAAAAAATAAAATAGAATAGAATGGATTACAAATTAATTGACTAGACTAGACTAGAAAAGGAAGGACTAGGCTACATTAGACTAGATTAGATAAATTAGACTGGAATCTTGTTAAAATGTAAAAGGTTCTTTCTTGAATCTGACCGTTCAAGACTTATGCCCTCAGATATCTTTAAAAATGTATTTCTTTGGTTTAAAAATGACATTTAAATACCTTTTGACTAAATGTTTTTACGTTTGAAAGCAATGTCTTGGGATATAACACATTGGTCAAGTTCGGTTTTTACTTTTACCGTTCAAGAGTTATCATGTACCTATGTTTACTTAAACATAAAATACAGTTTACTACAAGCGCGGGTATATGCTATCATTATATCATCTCATTCAAATACTCAGTCATGAAAATGCTCATTATCATTCCGTGATCATTCTATCGACCAATCTGATGGGTTTTTTTTCTACTTAGGTCCATATAGCGTGGAACTGGATATTTTTGATACTTTTTACTGGGTACTAAAAGTTTAAATGTTGTTATACAACGAAGAGTTGAAAATATATAGATAAACTACTGTTTCAGGATAATGATAAAAAACTGTTTCAAAATGTTATTTGTAGTAACGACATTTGGAACATATCCGCTGTCATCTGTAAAACGGATATTCCATAACGGTCACCCAACTCGTGATGGCGTCCGTAAAATTTACGAAGAGACGATTTCAACTTCACCACTTGGAACTCTTGGTTTAATTGCTTCCTTGTGAGCAGCAACCCTCTACCAAGGAAATCCTGATAGAAAAAACAAGTCAGCCTCATATGAATAAAGGAACAAGTCGGCAAGAAATTGGGTGCAATTGGTTCCCATGGGAATGCCGAATGTTTGTTGAAAAACACGTCCTCCAAACGTAACAAATATGTTGTCAATCAAGAATTCTGATATGACGTTCTTCTTTCGCTCTAGAAACAAAGCCATGTCAATCACGTGCAGCCCATGTTCTATTGCAATAAGAACATGGCTTTGTTTCCAAAGCGAAAGAAGAACTTCATATTAGAATTGATGTTAATAATTTAGAAAGAGGTTTCGTGGAGCAATTGGAAAACCCAGCAATATACCGTTGTTTGTAAGGACACTTATTTAGTTTAGGTATCCAATACAGTGATGGAAGATCCAGTTCTTCATCTCTGATTGAAATTCTAAAGGAACATATAACAGACTTATGATTATTCGGGATTTCCTCTTTAGTAAGTGTCATGGGGGTATATGTTGAGTTTCCAAGTGAATTGTCAATACCTAATTCATTTATTAAGCCGTTTATGTAATGTGATTTACACACACACACACACACGATGTTGTGTGTGGCTTTATCTGCGGAGACAACAACATATTTGTCATGGATGTAGGACAAGTGTTTTGCAACATTTGGGTCTTTAAAGATTTATGTTGCATGGGTATTCAAAGACCCATTCAGTTTCTTAATTCTGATTTGTATCAACGACTTCATAGCCTTAATCCATTTGGAAAGAGTATCTACATCTTCTTTCTCGCGTTTAACCCATTACCTGGCATAATCCTGGACTAAATCCATCAGTATTTTGAAGTTGTGTTTCCAATTGATGGATACAATTGATACAAGTCAGACATTTACCACTAAGAATCTTTTGGGTTTTTAGGTTTTTGCATAAATCATGCGTTTGAATTTTTCGCTTTGAATAGTCTATGAGGTGTCGACTTTTGCTCCGCGTTAAAGGCCGTATGGTGTCATGTAGTTGCTAGCATCATCGACATTTGGTCTCATGTAGAGAGTTGTCTTATTGGCAATATTGCCAATTATTCTTAGTTTTATATTTAAACTATTTTGAATCGAGCGTCACTGATAAGTCTTTTGTAGGGAAAACGCGTGTTTGGAGAATACAGTTATAAGTCTGTACGGTATATTTTATAAATGTTTTTATTATCTGAGTAAACAAACTTACCACCAAATCTTAGAATTAATCAGTGAATTATGAAAATGAGCTCAAATCGAATTGACACTTCTTGTCGGATATGTCGATTAATCTAGCCTATGGCTTATAGTTTCTGAGAAACCAACCTTAATGAGAACACAAGATTGATCGAAGAATGACGGAAGTAAGGGTAATGTCAATTTACATTGCCGATACGACATCTGCATATTACAGTCATCCAGTACAACCAACATTGTCCACCCATTGTATTTAGTATCTGAGATACGAACCACCAAACTTTTTAAGACAGACCAAGAAACCATACAAAATGAAGTAAATTTCAAACGAACCATTCGCGACTTAGTCACTAGCATGTCCACCTTGCAATCATTTCACATGAAAATAAGCATTGACCAATAAAACATGAAATGAGGTCAAGGTTAGATTAACGTGTTTGATATTCGAGTAGAAATAACAAGCATTGCATACGAACCATGAAAACATAACATTGACCAATGAATCACGGTCCGTTGAAACAAACCAGTCGGACATGTACTATTCTACAATCAGCCTATACACGAATGAAACCACGAAAGTGAAATCAAGGACAAAGGAAAATGACGTCATTCAAACATACAAACTGAGATTTACAGACAGTAATGTAACTTTATAGAAAATATCCTTGTCTATTGTAAGTTGTTCCTATCAATTTAACTTGATAGGGGCAGGGCCTCCAGATGATCATCAAACTGATTTGTACTGATAGTAATGCAACTTTATACAAAATATCATTGATCTACTACAAGTAGTTCTTACCAAACTGACTTTAGCAGAAAACTTAACATTGAAAACTACGAATTCATTCAAAGTCACCGTACCATGACCTAGCGGACAGGGCCCCAAAATAGTCGTCAAACTGATATGTACTGATATAAATGTAACTATATAGAAAACACTATTGATCTATTACAAGTGCATGAAGTGGTTCCTATCAAACTGACTTAAGCAGAAAACTTAACATTTAAAATTGCTTTTCAATTGAAAGTGGCTGGACCATGACCTAGGAGGCAAAGTATCAAAATAGTCGTCAAACTGATATGTACTGTACTGATAGTAATGCAACTTTATATCAAATATCAATGATCTTTCACAAGTTCCTATCAAACTTACTTAAGCAGAAAACTTAACAATTATTGTCGTCGCCGGAAAAGCAATCCCTTAGGCTAGCTTTCCGCTACTTTCGTCGCAGGCGAGACAAAACTATATCGAAAGATAGTGGCGCCGGATTTGCATCCCTATGTTTCACAATCTGTGGTTTCTTCTCAGGCGAAACTTCTGTCAAATATAAAGATAACGTTATTGCAATGCTCATTATAACGATCCGATCGTCTAAATATTTCTAATGAACTATTTTTAACCGAAGTGTACGGTTAATCAAAGCATGGTTGGCTTTACCAGCGGTAAATTCAGAACCGGACAAAAAGCAAATCCCGGACCGAAAGCACTGTAACAGACGACCCTTTTATAATGTCTTGTGGGCAAGACTTACCGTGAACAAATGGTGAGATTCTTTTCTTCTTGAAATTATATCATTTAATCTTGTAAAAAATCTTTATTATATCAATTACAGTGTGAAATAATGTTGATATTTTTACACTTCACTGATTGTAAGTGAACTGAATTTATATGTGCTAAAAGCCATATAATTTATTATTATTTGTTTTTAATTACAATTAAGTATAAACGTTAATGATTATCAAAGTTAGCACCCTTTATTTTCTCGAGTTTATTGTTTTTAAGGATACACAAATAAGAGCAATTTAATAGCTAACTGAACAAGAAAAGCAGTAGAACAATAAACAAATGAAATGCCAAAGAAACGAAAAATAAAGTGGATTCTTTTTTATAAATATAAGTACAAAATGTAAAATGTTGAAATACCTCAAATTATGTAATTAATTATGCAATACAATATCTTTATTACAATTTCTCTTTCACTGTACTCTAAGCTAATGAAGGAAAAACTGAAGGGACGAGTACAATTACTTGCCAGACAAAACGGCGTATGTAGGCTGTAGTGTTTCCCCTGATGGAATGTGATTGTCCTAGACCTGAAGGAGTAGAACCCATTTACTGATATAGCCATTTGTATTTTTTGGCAAAACATACAGAGAGGTTTATCTTTTATTATATTCAAAAGTCGATAAAATTTATATATTTTAAACTCATTTTAAACTTTAAATCATTTAATTATACCCTTATTTCGATCCTTTTAATCATCCAAGAAAATCCTGTATAACATTATAGATATATTTAAAGCATTTTGCTGCTTTTTACATATTAAAAGATAACATACCGACCTTTTAAGAACGAATTATTACAATTTTTATTTCTATTAATATTGTTACTTTATATTTTTTCATTTAAAAAATACTTCATGGGATTTCACATCGGTGTCGATCTATTTTTATCGGTCAGTTAATATGTACTTAATAATTTACTAAATGCTTTCCTATTGTAGTCAAAATATGCATCGATTAAATTTCAAACGATCTGAAAAGTAATTTATTTGTGTTTGTAACTTGGGATTTCTGGGACAGAAATGTGGGAAAAACAAACATAAGTTGATGTTCAGAAATATTGTAACAATAGTTTCAAATATCAGTCAATAACAAGTATTGTCATTTATTTTATATTCTTTTTCATTAAAGAGAATTGATTTTAGAAGGTTTATTTCACAGGAACTATATGTTTCCGGTGTAATTAAGATTTTATAGCATCTTACGATAACAACCATTACAAGAACACAAGCACACTCATACCAGGAAACTGTGTCTCAGTAAGACATCGTCATACATCCTAAAAAGGGGATACTGTGGGTTCAGAAGTTTTTCATGCAATGAACAATTTTTGTGGACTTTAATAAAAAGAAAATAAAACAAATACAATTAATGAGTAACATGCAGGAGAAAGATGTGTTTTGAAAACCCAATGTTTAATTCTTTTTTTTTAAATTTTTGATATATATATATATTGCGATATTTTTTACGACTGATGTGTAGAAAAAAAGACCAAGTTGAAAATCTGTAGTTTTTAAAAATTTTATAGACTCAAGTAGTCCACACGCATCATCTTACACATTTTTTTGTATCAGGTGCTATGTATTGTTTTGAATGGCTTAATGAATTAGTCTATATGGGAGTATAAACGAAAAATGGTAGAATTTTTTCAACCTTTGTTACAATGTAGTACTTCTTGTGATATGTAAAGAAATATAATAAAAATGATAGTCCATCGGGCTTGTTTTCAAGGTACATGCTGTTGAAAAATGACACATTCTGTATCGATTATACAGAGGAAAAGTTTCATTATATGAAAAGAAGGTAAACTAAATGATAGAATTTTAGAATAAAATAATTGAAGATAGCTATTATAAATTTCTTACAGAATATCAAAAGAAAAAATGGGGTCACCGTACGTTTTTTCCTGCTATAACATATAGCATGAAATATAAAATTTCCTGTTGAGTGCTTTATAAATTATAGAAATTTGGAGTTACCTCCCCTTAATATGCTACGTACAGAAAAAATGAAATGAAACAAACATATTCTTCTTTTGTATAATATATCTTCACAACAAGACATTAAGCAACCAACGATCAATCAATTGAATATCCTTCCTGTTATGTTATTTCATTTATACTTCGATGTTATTAACCATTCCATAAGTTTTTTTGCTCAAGTAAAATGTTAAATATAAATTTTTCATCGCGTTAATTTTTCAGCATTACTTTTGAAGACATTTTGTTTTGTCGTACGTCAAACAAGTTGTCATGTCGTCGTCTGCAAATGAAAACTTATCACAGAAAATGTCTGTAATAAATCATATATATTTTTTAATTATCAAATAATTGCTTAAAAGGTATTTCACTTGCGTCAGCGAAAAAACATTATGTTCCGCCATTATGCACTTTTAATAATTTTGATTTGAAAAGTGTAAAAGTGCAAGTTAATATGTTTGTGCTACAGTGTATTTTAGTTTTATGGAAAGTACACGAACGTCGTCTGTTGTATGATTCTCTAACAGATCCAGTTTAACGTATTTATTATCTTGTTGTGAATTGTCACTTAATGGTTTAATTATTCACACATATCTGTTGCTGGTATATAACTATCATTTCTGATATTAATTTGATGATTGCTCGTCCAATGGCAAATATTAAATGGACAATTTGAGAATTATGTACTCTAAATTTATCTCAAATCATACTGTATATGGAAGAAAATGACGTACATACTGCATGTATCGTTTTCATTTAAATATTTCCATCATGCATGTATAAAAGAGAGGCGAAAGATACCAAAGGGCCATTCAAACTCATAAGTAAAAAATATACTGACAAAGATTTGGCTAAAAAAGAAAAAGATCAACAGACAAACAGCAGACACAAATCCTTTCAGACATACGATAACGGTATTTTGACGCCAACTTATATTACTGCACAGCATATTAAAATGACAGTACTTGTGGAGCTTTTATTTTGATTTATATTTTTATTCGTCTGGAATATGTACGAAACATTGACATAAGATGTTGAGCAAACAAGATCAATCACGTACAGTTGTACAAGTAAGAAGATATGTTCCAGTAAATGCTAGATTTTTTTGTTTGATTAACGAACAGTGGCAAGAAGATAAATGTGTGTTCATAAAGTATGTATCGTGCGATTCTCGTGATAAGTTGATCCGTTCCGAGAACTTTTTATCCAAAAATGACATTGAAATACCATGATGAATAGTTGGCAATCATACCACATCTCCTTTATAATGATATTGCTATTTGCAAATGAAATAATAACATGATCGCATGCCTTTCCCGTGCAAGTGAGGAACCTCGTCAGTGTTTGTATATAGTTACATTTCTTTTTGGTTATGGCTTGACTTTGGTTATGTCTGTTAAATTTGTCCAGGCTCTAGGGACGAACGAACTTTAGATGTTTCTTGGTAGTTTTGTCGTTGGGTTGCTGTATCATTGATGTAATATTTTCTTTTAATCGAATTCATCGATATGGTGTAATAATTCTAAAAATATGCCAAAATAAGGCGAGGGTCGTTTGTACCTGGGTATAACACCCTCAAACTGTTTCGAATGATTTTAACATTTTATGAAAAATTGATGATATTTCATCCCACCGCAGAAGCAAAACTGAAGGCGCATTTACTGGCCCATTCGGTACGAAGATTTTTACAGATGTAAGCCAATAAAAATGCCGAATAATACGAGTTGAGATACGTCATAATTAAGCAATTTATATAACGGAGACTGTAAACACAAACACAACTATCAAATAGATAGAATAGATTGTAACATCGAGAAAACATTTGTCAACCGAGGCGAGTCATGTACCTAAGGATGTTCGCTACTCTTGTTTTGAATTTTTGTCAGATATTCGGAATCCACTAGTTTTATCCATGTAGTGTCAATAAAATTTTGCCCGCTCACCCTTACCTTTCTTTTCATAATTTTATTACACATTTGTTTAAAAAGACTTTTTTCAAAATCTTATTAAACTCTTGTTATTATTTTCTTAGTTTTGTTACAAGAGAAAAAGGTGCCCATGTTAAATTTAAGAACAATCTAGAGAGAATTATTTCCCGCCAAATTTTCAATTGGTTATATTTCAAAAACAAGGACATGGACATGTAATGTTTTCTTATTTTTAAGTTCTGTTAAATACTATCAATTTATAATAGTCTTTTAAAAAGTTTGTAATTTTAAACAGAAAATCGAGCATCCTTAACAACGGTTACAGTTATTAGAAAATTGATTTTAAATTTCATTTCCGGAAAAAGTCTTTGCGTAATGGCGAAGCTCTTATAGAATAATTTTGTTTATAATACTTAACGTTAAATGTCTGATTTTGATTTGTTGATCAAGGGAGACAAATTAACTCTATCGCATGGCTCAGAGGGAGACAACTTTTTTAATGTCAACCTCTCGTGCAAACATATAAAAAGTCATTAATTTTTTAAGGAAAATGAATTGAATTTACATCAATAATTTTAAAGACAATGATCAAGTTCTACGTTTCCGTCTTCGCCTCGGTTGACAATGTTTTCTCGGGGTTACAGTCTGCTCTATAACCATTTCAGCTATGTGTTATTTATATATTATTCTATAAGAGCTTCGCCTTTTGCGCAAAAAGTTGTTCCGGAAAAAGAATTTTGAAATAAATTTTCACTTAATGTAAATATGAAAAATATCAAACTTTAGTCAGAAAGAAAATGCAAAGGTAATTGTTATGTAGTTATAGCATGACGCAATACGATTAGACTTTGCGAGAGCCATTCGATACAAATTAAAACAGGAAGCATGAGCGATCATGCTTCTTCTTTAAAACCAAGCAAAGTATACAACACCAATAAACCAATTTGATTAGGATAAGAGACAGTTAAGTGTTTTAAGGTTGTAATTATTTATACGAAACAATAATCTATAAAATTATATAATGTTTCCGTTTATACATCCCCTGCATCAATGATTTGGGTAAAGAGTCAATAAATTTTATTAACAACTGTTGCAGTTATTAAATTTCTCAGGCTTGTTTTATTCATTCCTCAAAATTTTCATAATTATGTTATTTTTTCTTTAGTTAATAAACAAAAATTAAGATGGTTTTATTGCTCAGTTTTATCTTTGCTCAATTCGTCTGACCGTCTGTCTGTTACTCTGCTTTCAGATGCCAACTGCCTTTTCAAATTGTTTTCAATTTTAATTTGTTAATATGAAACTTTAAAATTTAATGAATTATTTATAAACTGCAATTAGGCAAATGACTGTCTGTTTTCTGGTTAGACGGTTTCGAATGCTTTGATAATTTGGATATGTATATGAGGGTTTCAAAAATGTAAGATGATACCAAAGAGGCAATCGAAAACGATATGTTGAATAAAAACAGACACCATCACGAGCAAAAGAAACAAGACGAATGACAAAGATCCATAAAACTCTAAGCATAGGTTCCAAAATAAACTTAAATCGAATGAAAATCGTTGTGTACGCAAGTACTGCGGAAGGGTAAATAGTTAATGCTCCACAGGTGACACCCTTTGTTTGGCTCATGATAGGCAAATTCAAGGGGTCAATTCGAATTAGGGAATGTTATAATACGAGAAAAGGATGACGAAATTGTTTCTTCGACATATGATAACATATCATTTAATCGTCATATGTGTCACACATATTCGATGACTGTTAATTAAGCCCTGATGACGTCAGTAAGATTTCCATATATCTGATAAATCGATTGAGAATCGGAATAATTCCAAAAGGAGAGAGACCGGATGAGCAGAAAGGATTATCGTCTCCTACCTCCTACTATGCATACATCACTCGACATGCGAATCTACAGTCAGTAAAATATCATCATCGGTAAAATTACACATTAGACGACTATTCTAGCTGGTATAAAGATATTAAAGACTGCGACAACATGGCGCTAGTGAGATGAGACATATCGTATCGGTCAACCGATTCATGACGGTGATCGTAAAACTTATTAAGTGTCGATTTCAGTGTACTTACATGAGCATCACGACGGAAGCCACATGTGGAGCAGGATCTGCTTACCCTTCCAGAGCACCTGAGATCACTCCCAGTTTTTGGTGGGGTTCGTGTTGCTCAGTCTTTGGTTTTCTATGTTGTTTTGTGTACTGTTGTATGTCTGTTTGTCTTATTCTTTTTTAGCCATGGCGTTGTCAGTTTATTTTCGATTTATCATGAGTTTGAATGTCCCTTTGGTATCCTTCGCTTCTTTTTCAGTCGTTCTTCTCATAACCTCTCAGTAGTATCGATCCTTAATCTTAAGTTCACTGGGACATATGGGCGGGTGTGTTATAGTAAACTGTAAACCAAAAAAGACGCCAAATTAGACCAAGCTATTGAAGATTGAATAGCATTAAATATAGTAGAAATGCAATCTTTAATAAACCCTGAAAATGTATAACAATACGACAAGGAAACAGTTATGTTCTTTTTTGTTACTTAAAGTCCATTGTTCAGTGCAATCATAGTTGCTCTCCTTTGAATAAGTAAGTTGATAGTATTTTGTAAAATTTATAAATATGTGTTCAATATTAGCAGTTGTTTCATTTTCTTTATTTATTAACAGAGAAAATTTATTTATCATGTCTTGTGGGCAAGAGTTACCGTTCACAAATGGAGATTCAAAAAGATTCTTTTCTTCTTGAAATTATATCCTTTAATCCAGTAGAAAAATCTTTATTATATCAATTACAGTGTAAACAATTTTGATAGTTTTACACATCACTGATTGTAAGTGAACTGAATTTCAAGACAAAATAAACTTTAAGGATTATCCCAGTTAGCATCCTTTATTTCGTCGCATTAAATGTTTTTTAAGGATACACAAATCAGAGTAATGTAATGGCTAAATGAACAAGAAAAGCAGTAGAACAATAAACAAATGAAATGCAAAAGAAAAGAAAAATATATTTGATTCTTTTTTATAAATATAATTACAAAATGTAAAATGTTGAAATACCGCAAATTATGTAATTAATTATGCAATGCAATACCTTTATTAAAATTTCTCCTTCACTGTACTCTAAGCTAATGAAGGAAAACTGAAGGGACGAGTACTAATACTTGCCAGATGAAACGGCGTACGGTAGACTGTAGTGTTCTCACCGATGGACTGTGGTAGTCACAGCCCTGAAGGAGTAGAACCAATTACGGATAAAGCCATTTGGAATTTTGGTATAGCATACAGAGAGGTTTATCTGCGAATGTTATACAGACTATTCCCTGCCAAATGTATCAAAGTTACTAGAATGTGAAATTGCGCGACAGAGATTGTGTATGAGTAAGTGACTGACTGTGAGCGGGAGAGAATGGGAGCGTGAATGGGAGTGAGTGAGAGTGATTGAGTGTCAAAAAGAGTGAGGGTAGTGTTAGTGGGTGTGCAGGATGCAGGAGAGTGTGAATGAGAGCGGGAGTGGAGAGTGAAAATGTGAGTAAGCGTGTGAGGAAGGAAACGAGTGGCCGAGGGAGATCGACAATGGGTGAGCGAAAGATGAGTCAATAATGTACTATAGTTTAGGGTATGTGAAAATGCGCGTGAACTAGTGAGTGAGTGAAGTAATGAATGAATAAAGGAATGACAAAATGATTGAGTGTGAGTGAGTGAGAAAATTAATGAGTGAACGAGCGAACAAATGAGGAAAGAGATGAGTTAGTGAGTGAGTGATTGAGCGAGAAAAAAATGTAATAGATAGTAAAACAATTAACAAGTGAAAGAGACAGGATGAGTGTGAAAAAGTGAGTGAATGAGTTGAAAAAGATAGTGTGAAGGACATAATGAGTAAGTAACAGTGACTGTAGGAGTCAAGGTGAGTTAAAAGATGACTGCTAGTGAGAAAAGTAGTAGCGTGAGTGACAATGTGAGTGAGGAGGTGTGAGCGACTTACAGAATGAGTAAATGACAGTGAGCAAAGGAGTGTAAGAGATATTTAGACAAGAAGCAAGTGAATGAGCGAGAGTGAATAGAAGGGTAAATGTGAAATATTTGAGTGAGAGTCGAAGTGAGTGGAAGGGCAAGTGCGAAGGACATAGCGAGTAAATAACGATGAGTGAAGGGGCAAGAATGAGTGAATATTGGGATTAGAGTACGTGAAGGAGAGAAAGTAACACAGTGAGTTAAGGAAGATAGCAAGAGTAGGCGCAGGAGAAAGTGAATGAGGAAAAGAAAGTAACAGAGTGTGTGAAGGAGAGAGAAAGAGCGACAGTGAAGGAGTGATTGATACAAAGAACAGCGAGAGAGAGTAAGTGAGTGTGAATCATGGCAGTGTGTGAGAATGGGAGAGAGCGTTGGTAGTGGGGCATCTTTTTCTTTGGGGAAGGGGGGGATATTTTTTTTCTAATTCAACAAAATCAAACTATCATTTCCAATAATAAGCAGGATGTTTTTTTTAAATCTCTGTGTTGAATCTATTTCCCACTATTTTCAATGTAATCGTCCTTTGTTCACTCCCCTTCTGAAACATTTTTTTTTCTCAAGAAATTTGGAATTGAAATATGTACAAGTATTAAATAAAAAGAACGCATACCTCCACATAGAATGAATGATTGGTGCCTTAAATATACTGAAAAAAAACCCACATAGGAATACGTCGTATAACTTGTAAATGATGTTAAAGATATGTGTTTTTATTATACTGCTGATAACGCTAAATAAGACTTCTGCTTCTTTGAAACATGATATTTTCGTCCCTTATGATCATTATCGTAAAACACGGCTTATTATTGATTAACTGATGCAAATAACATCTAAAAAACATTGATGCACAAGACACCCCATACACATTAATCAAGAAAATCGCTCTGAAGACTACTACAAAATGTAATTGGATGGCCTTATCATAACTTTGATAATCTCTTTCGTTAGATCAAGTTTACACTGAAACTTTACAAGAAAATACACTTTAAAACTGACTTATTGACAAATATAGTCAATATACTATTAACTCATTTTGTCTTTAATTCAGTCCAACAATGTCAGAAGTGAATGTTTACACTTGCAAAATATGTCAAGATCGACATCGGGATTGAACTTAAGATTTCAACCGACAACACCACATGTACTGTGTACAGCTCATAAGACCACTAGGCCAAATATAAAATTATTATTTTCCCAGGTTAGCCTAGGAAAGATATATTTTCATATTTATACACAGATTATTCTACGTACGCGTACCAAAGAATGTAACAGGTCGAATACTTGATTTTTTAAAAGGAAAATCGTATTCAAAAGTCGATAAAACTTATATAATTTAAACACAATTATAAGTTTTATGTATATCAAACAAGTTTCGATCCTTTTCATGTGTAATAGCACCAAAACATATAGCGTCACATCCGGTTTCATTCGAAAATATTCCCTTGAATTTGACAGTTGTAGGAAATTAACCCTGCATTTCATTGCAGAAACAAATTTCTGAGTCATAAACATATATCTTGGGTGATTCGAAGCGCCATAATTTTTTATAAGTGTTTTTTATAAAATATTTTGGAAACTTGAGGTGACATGGTTACATAAGCTTGTAAACAGGAAAAAAAGGGGGAACTTCCAGTGATGGTTATTAACTTACATGCAATGAAATGTTATGTGAAATTTTGATAATTATATTTATAATTGCTCAAAGATAACATGACCTTTTAGGAATGAATTAACACAATTTTTATTTCTATGAATAGGTTGTTTACATTATAATTTTTCATTTAAAACACATTTCATGGGATTTCAGATCGCTGTCGATCTAATTTTATCGGCCATTATATATGTACTTCGTAAATTATCAAATGCTTCCCTATCGAAGGTAAAAGAATGTATTGATTACATTTCAAAACGATCTGAAGAGTGATTTATTTGCAATTGTAACTTGGGATTTCTGGTACAAAAGTGTCAAATGTGGGAAAAACAAACATAACTTGATGTTCAAAATGATATAACAAATAGTTTCAAATATCAGTCATTTACAAGTATTATATTTTTGTTTTTGCGTATTCATTAAAGCTCATTGGTTTTATTAGGTGTATTTTCGGAGGAACTATTAGTTTCCGGTGTAATTAAAATTTTATAGCATTTTACGATAACAACCATTACAAGACACTCATACCCGGAAAATGTGTCACGTGCAAGGATTTCAGTAAGGCATCGCCATATAACTTCAAAAGGAAAGAGGGAAAAAGGGGGGTGGGGTGGGGGTCAGGATATTTTTCCCTGTGATAAACAATTTTTGTCAACTGTATTAAAACAAACAGTATTTGTTTTCCAGTAACATACAGGAACGATGTTTTTGTTGAAACCCAATATTTCTTTTTCTTAATTTTCAATTTGTAAATAGTGCAATGTTTTTTTATGACTGATGTGTAGATAAGAAGACCAAGTTTTTTACAATACTTAACCTCTAACCTATAGTTTAAAAAAAAGAAAAACAACACTTTATAAATTTCATGCGTCAGAAGCACTTTTCTGGATTTACCGTAATCAGGAACCCTCAAAGCCGAATATTTGAAAGCCACAGATGTATAAGAACCAAAACAGTTGAAGAGTTATATGACCAAAAAAGGACATAAAAATAATAGCCAAATTTATCTAAGGACTTCTTCAGATATACGTTAGTAGTCAATACGCATTATCTTACACATTTTTTGTATTAGGTATTATGTATTAAAATTAAGTATAGTTTTAAATCGCTTATTAGTCAGTTTTAACCCGTACCAAAGTAATTTTAACTGTTAAAAATAGGGTTAACAACCTGCGCAATGAAACACACAGTCTGGTGAAATAAGATAAAGTCATATGAATCTAGCTGTTTCACTTCACCAATATTATTTTTCATTATTCTAAACACATTTACAACTAATCAGTTGTAAGAAATTGTGTAAACACTGAGAAGATTTTAGTTGTAAAACCACATCGAAATCTTAGCCTTATAAATAAAATGTCTTACACTTTTTCTGTATCCCTTACGAAATCCATAATGAAAAGTTCATAAAAAATAGAGAAAATACCAAAGGCCAATCAGAAACCACAAGTAGAAGATTAAAAAAGAGACAACACCAAGGCAAAATGAAACTGAGAAGAAAAAATATAAACAACAGTTGTTTACCAAACACTTAGATAAAATAATTTTACAATATTGAGCAACTCGAATCCACAAACAATCGGGTGTATAAGGGTGGGATGAAAGGCTCTCCATAAGGGTAACAAGTTCCTGCTGAACAGAAACACATTTGAATGAATGTAAACAATATACCTCAATTCATCAAAATATTACATACATTGATAAAACCTGAATGTCATTTTTACAGATCATGCATACAGTTGTGTATTTTTTCTTATTATGCATCGAAGGTAACCCAAACACCAACCGAAGGATTTAGAGGCTTAAAACAATTTAAAGCTTTAATTGAAATTTGATACAATTATTCAAGAGTTACGAATGTCCCATCTACTTACTCTGAGATAATTACTATAGAAATAATCAAAATCTATCCAAATTACAACTTAAGATATTCAATAAGCATTACTGATTTGACTACATGTTTTGAATTACGACATTTGTGTTAGTTGTTTTTTTGTACTGTTTTTATAGTGTCGGTTTAGATCCAGACTTCTAGGAAGATGAAATACAGTAAATATTGATAAACATGCAAGGACATTTTGACAAATAAATCAATTAGTAGATTAAATACAGGAAAGCTGGTCCTACCTATCTATCCATATAAATATCTCGTGAAGCACAATCAACGCAAATGTCCACCTTGCCAATTTCTCAAAGAACGAATTGGGTTTTTATTTATTGTTAGTCAAAATATGACAAAGTCACACTGTGTATACCCACTGTAGCACCATTATTTAAACATATATTTGCAGATATATCCTTATAATCCTTATACATTCTAACTAATATTTCATTTTTTTCAATGTATTTACAGATGAGAAAGAAAAATTCAATTTCACACAACGATTCAACAAATACGGATAATTCGACTGGACGATCGCTTACAGAAACAAAGATTGCGTTCGCCAACGTAACAGTGGTTGTATCTGCAGTATTCTGTATATGTTATATTCCTTTTTTGGTAAGTATCAAGTACAGACTAAAAGAGTACCAAATCAGTTATATTGAGCAAAAATGTCCGAGACAACCTTCAATAGATGAATAAAAATGCGCTCTCAAGCAATAAACCGGTTTCAATATAGAATATGGAAAATCATACTCATGGGGATTTTTTTTGGGAAATTACTATAATTGACATTTGAGTATTATGTCTGATTTTGAGGTAAAACGCAATATACAACAGCAGAGGAAAGGAAAGGTATCAATTATATATCTAATTTGAAGTGTACTTTTATTAGGTATTATGTATCAAAACAAAGAACGAGTTATAAAAATGTTGTCAAGACACGAGGATAAGAACATGTTTGTCTATATGCAACCTCTATTTTTAGCCCAAAAATATGAATTATAACAAGAATCGTCTGAAAATTGTAAAGGATACATATACACTGATCTGCAGTCAAGTTTAGCGTTTGATAATTCATTGATAACATTCTGGCGTATCACAAACAAAAAACTTGTAACGTCCCATTTCATTGGCCGAAAGATTTAAATACAACAACAGTCGTAGTGTGCACGTGAATTGACACAGGTGATAGACAATGGAATGTACTATGTTACTACGAACGTAAAAAGTATTAAAAAAAATCTGTGTTGTCGCCTGATTTTCAAATAGTGGGGTCGAAATATTATAATTTTGATATTTTTTATTTAGTAATGTTCTTTATGCAACAACACAGTTGTCATGTACTGGATTATGAAAGAAGAAAAAAAATACAAGCCTCATAATAATGATAAACACATGGGCCACTTTTATACGGATGAATACTTTTAATTTTCGAATCTCATAATAATAAATAATTTATGATGGGTTGCACATTTCTCGTTTTTTGTTTTCATGCTATAAAACGAATATACAGAAGCTAAGCGTTTTAGTAACACATTGTCCCATTCATTCACCGAACGGTAGAAAGCCCTAGAAACAAAATATCAATGATCGTATTGTGCAGGTGAATGAATACAATTGACGTAGTATGGAATGTACTATCATAGATGTATATGGTACTATCATAGATGTATAAGGTACTGTCATGGTTACTACGAAAATAAAATGTTTGTGTAAAAGGATTGAAATAAAACATCATTACAAGTATATATAGAAAGATATTTTATTCTTCCAAATCTAAGAATATTAGAATAAAATATCTTTCTATAAGTACTACCAGTATCCTACATCTGAATCCGCTAATGAATTATTTTTTTAAATATACTTCATCTTGATAACATTGTGACTTTATTTTAATAAGCATACTACATATCACTTTGGTGGATAGTTGTCTCATTGGCAATCATACCACATCTCCTTATTTTCATATATACTGAATTTGTTTACCTTCAATCTTATTATATTTTATTGATATTTTATGTTTCTCAGTAAACTTATACCAATGAGGTATAATAAACTGTTAAACGAAATATTTAGAAATTAAGGATGACAAAATACTTGTAAAAGGAGGGACTCGGTCCCCTTTTTATTGATACATTTAATGATAAACACATTTTTAAACTGATTGTTTTTATTACCAAACAGTGAGTTAATTGACATAATACTTGGTCTATGTAAACATTTATAATATAAAATTTATGTTCTTTTTTTTCAACTGAGAACAGCAATACAGATCATGAATTAAAAAAATTCATAACCTATATCACCGGAGTTACATAAAGTACATTTCCTTTCATTGCGGCCAATGTTTTGTCATCTCCAAACAAAGCATGGTTACCTGCTCTGAATTTACATAGAACTTAGGGATTTTTTTTTTTAAGAAAACTGAATCAGAAAAAAATATCACACTATCCCAAGTCGAAACCCTAAAACCCCAAGCTTCCCTGCTTTAAAAAGTTACTGGATTATACCATGCAATGATGTAAATTTAAGGTAGTTGTCATTTATAACTAGTCATTGGGATTCCATTTTTCTATTTCTACGTAGTTTCATATTTATAAAAAAAAAAACGTTTTGTATATGCGAGCATAGTTTTAGGGTCGAGGAGGGGGGTTTGATATACTGACGATAGAATATATAATATGAATAATGAACAGTTTATTTCACAACCCTATTTACTGTGGCGTGCAATATCTTTATTATGTAATTGTAATTTGACTATTTTTGAAGTTACGGTCGTATCCGACATCATCCGAGCAATTTCATTTATATTTCCTATTTTGTTATCATTGCAAACACATAATAATGTAAATTAACAGATAGAAAAGGTGCACGGGTTAGTCCAGAACTATTTGAGAGGAGACAGTTGATTCAATATTTCGCCGGAAATCCGTCAGTATTAAAGAGTCTTCGTTATCAATTTTAAAAATTACAAGAAAGAACTTTATTAGAACTATTGCACAAAATTATAATATAAATAATATAAATAAATTTTATATGCACTTGTATAAGCTAGAATTGCCATGAGATAATCAAGTACACAATCCTGTACGTGATCAGTCCATTCAACTTTCGATCGGTTATTGTACGCGTGTTCTATTTTCGCAGGTGTGCTTGGGCGGGGCTTGAAAGTTTATTTAAGGTCGAAGGTGTGAACTGACCAATGACAACGATCGTTCCTTAACATGTTGTTCTAATAAAGTTTGTTTGACTGATTATGTCGCACGGCCTTTCGCTAAGCTTGGCTGCAGTTTAGTGTAAAACCGATGTTAATCGTATTCAAAGTATGAAAATGAAAATAACTTTATAAATTGTATGCGTCCGAAGAGTTTTTCCGGATTTACCATCATCAGGAACGCTCAAAGTCAAACATTTGAAAGCCTGATGGATAAGTACAGAAAAACATTGGGAGCTATATGAGCAAAAGAGATCTAAAAGTAATAGCTAATTTAAAGTTAACTTCGCCTGAGGGAGTTAGAAGTGCACTCTTTTATTTTGGAAGAAATACACTAAAATTCTATGACAGATTTTATCTAGGGTATCAATTCCAACGGGATTAATACACTATAGTAATAAAGAAAATTCTACACGCTAGAATGAAACTACGCTTACATATTATTTATACACATGTACACGAACATGACTATACAGTGTGCTTAATTTAGCATTTAAGAAAATCAAGTAAATTCAAAATGACGGTCTGCAGTTACAGATTTCTATCATATAAACGTATATGATATCGATTTCATGCTTAAAAAATGAACATAACATCAGTGGCGTAGGATTTGAAAGTGACAAGAACAAAAAATTGTCAAAAAGTATGGGGGAGGGGGTGGCGAAAAACGTAGTTTTGCCTCTTGCATAACCATAAGTTGATGAAAGATTAGTCAACACCACGGACACTGAAAAAGACAAAAAGACAAACCACAGTCTACAAAACACAATACAAAACCTAGAGAACACGAACCTCACGCAAATCTGGAGTTAACTATTGTCTTCCTGAATGTTAAGGCTTTTGTTGCAAATGTATCAATAGACGCGTATCGAAACATGAAAGATGGTAAAACTGGATTTTTTATTTGCATTTTTGATATAAGTATATATGTTTGCTATTATTTTGTTTGGATTATTATTTTCTTTATGTAGGTTCGATTGCTGTATGACGTCATTGTGACAAATGTGAAGACACAAGATGGTGTATACCATTCGATCACGATGTCGTTATTATTTCTGGCACCATTATTGAACCCAGTCGTCTACGTTATTTGTAACAAACGTTACCGTTCCTTTATAGCTAATTCTCTCAGAAGGAGAATTTCTAATTTGTGCTGGAAACGGTCAAATAAAATAGATTTGATAGACCACAATACATCATTAGGTGCAAACTCAAAGAAGATCACGACGTCATCTGTATTATAAGATAACAAGTTGCTTTCTTTAAAAAAAGAAAAGCAATACGTGAACCGCAATATGAATTTAAGCACTCAGTTTGCTTTATAATCTGGATGCATTTATTTTATCTATCAAATCTTCATATTTTGTTTCCTGGATGCCTTCAATTATTCTTAACTCTTTATTGAAGCTGTCTGTACTCATGGTAGATGTTGTATAGATAAATTTAAAGTCGAATTTCCATGTGAAGTGAAGCCTTTGGCATGCAACTTATAGTAATTGCAACCTTAGGCGTTACTGTTTGACGTGAACTTGACTGATCGGTGACAGATGTTTGACTGATCGATGACTGATCGGTGATCGATGACCCATAGAATCCGTCAGATACGTCAAATAAGCTATGTGAGAGTTACCGTGACAACGGTCAGCGATCGATCAGTAAATTAATTATATGCACGGATCGGACGGATACATACATAATTAAAATTCTTATATAAAACGAACTCCACAGTATTTACTAAGATGAAAGCGGACCTCTAAGAAGACACCTCTACTCGTTAATTTGTAATCAACTTGGTCGCAATAACACATAAAAAACATATAAATTACTTTTCACGCTTTATATCGAGGGTTTAATGCAACAACCACTTATCTGAAAATTTTGCAGTTTTGAGATTTATTGATTTTTAAACGCAAAAGTGTTAAAGAATATTCTCTAAATTTTTAGAGCAATTGGTTATAAAATAAATTTTAATTGACATGTTCATCAATCTATTATCAGTTTGATAACAAAAGTCTGCCAGCATGAACGACTTATCTGGTATTACTATGTAAATGAAAGATTCATAGTTAAAATTAAATAGCTTGCACCGAGCGCCACAACACAATATATATAGATAAGGTGTGTTGCATTCCTATTAACAAAATTGTTTGAATATACATATGCCATAACACTGTAACTAGAAATACTTGCTTATTGCATTTGACATTTTAGTTTATTTATTTCAACACCTAATACCATTTCCCCACAACATCAGATAATGGGTTGCAGCTGTAAACGAAATGTGAATATCAGCAGGTCATCAAACAAGTAATGTCAATTAAGTGTTACTGGCATGACCTCATATTAGATAATATAAACATCAACTGAGATTAAACCAAGTAATTGTTTTGATTGATGATGGGTTTTGACATGGAATTTTGATATTCAGCGAAAAAGCAGCAAATTAGGAAAAGGTATGTATATATTGTTTTAATATAATGAATATTAAAATAAATAATTTATTTTTAATTTAATTATATTAAAATTAACATTGTAATTTTATCTGTAATTGGTATTATTACAAAACATTAAATTAACGTACGATTTATTTTCACTAAATCTGTTTCCTAAGAAAGAAATATAAAAAATAATTTTAAATTCAATATGTTTGCATCTATCTAATTTTCATTAATATCATATTGTTCATCCTTTTGTTTTTGCAGTTGGAGATATATTATTTGAGACAAGAGAAAAAGAAAAGAAAAAATGTATGCATAAAGGTATCATTTGGTAAGTAAATACGGAAAAGGAAGTATATGAAAAATGAATCCATTAATTAACATAATATACAAATAAAGTATCTAAAGTATATTTTTTAAATGCTAAATATCAATCATGATATAGTTTTTTTTCAAAGAAAAAAGGTTTCATTAGTATGTAAGAAAATATAAATTTATATATAAAAGAATTCATAACTAAAAAATAAACTTTAAGTTAAATCTCACTTGATTATAAACAAACAACAAACGAAATCCTTGAATTACTCCTTCATGATAACTTTCACAAATAAACACCTTTTCAAGATATGTCTGAAATATTTTACTTTTCTATTTAGGACCTTTTTGTCAAGTAACTTCTAACATTGCTAGAAAATGAAAGGATATGGAGTAAATGTACATGGGACAAAATCGCACACAATACATAGAAAACATAGAAAATTATCAATGAACAGGGCTTTTATTCCTGTTCTTCATTTTAACAGTTGATGTAGGGTCTTCAACAATGAACAAATCATTCATACCCTACAACAAGGTCAAGACGGCCCCTAGCGTCGACTTAAGCGGTACTATTGATAAAAATAAAGTAATTTTGAAAGACATCGATCGCCGCTAAAATATGCCTTGAAGTGTCTACACATGTCGGGAGCGGTCCAAGAATTACATGATTTATAATTACGGGCGAGGTTTTGAACATATATTTGTCATACATTGCCCAACAACAGACCAATAGTTTATTCATTTCAACACTATTGGCTTTTTAATGTTAAGCACTTCGAATACAAAAAACTTGTACGTGTTTATTTCATATATAAGAAAATTAAGTAATCATTAATAAACTGTTTGTAAACTAATAATATATGTGCCTTTTAAAAAAAATGTTTGAATGAAAATATCTGCAATATATTTTGTATCTGTTGTAGATATTTAAAATATGACAGAAACACAGTGGTCCTCAGATGACGACTGGGAGGAAATTATGACTGCCATTGAACTTGATGTGACAGGAGCTGACCAACCAGAAGAAGCTGTGAGTATTGATAATACTAATAGTGTAAACCTAATGGAACAGACTGTTTCTACCAAAGTTAAATTCAACCAGAAGACTGATGTTAGTGTCAAACCTGATAATGAATCAACTAGCCAACAGGCTGATGTTACTGTTAACCCCGATAATGAATCAACTAGCCAACAGACTGATGTAACTGTCAATCCTGATACTGAATCAACTAGCCAAAAGACTGATGTAACTGTCAACCCTGATACTGAATCAACTAGCCAAAAGACTGATGTAACTGTCAATCCTTATACTGAATCAACTAGCCAACAGGCTGATGTAACTTTCAACACTGATATTGAATCAACTAGCCAACAGGCTGATGTAAATTTCAACCCTGATACTGAATCAACTAGCCAACATGCTGATGTTGCCATTAACCCTGATAATGAATCAAATAGACAACAAGCTGATGTTACTGCGGATACATCTAATCCTGAATATGATTCCAGAAGCCAAGAGACTGTTGTTACCAACGAATTATTACACCAAGATGACTTGATCATTCAAGTTATACACAATATTACTAAAATCAACTCTACAACCAGGCAGGTTGATATTACTGATTTTACAGTAGAGCACCAACCTGATGATCAATCAACCAACGAACAAATTGATGCTCCCAATATTAGAGTCAATCCGAATGATGACCATACTAGTCAAGATGCTGATGTTCGTTACGTTAAATGCAACCATGTGGAGGGCTCACTTCAACAGGCCAATATTACCAATGGTAAAGTAAACCTAGATGATAACTCTACAAACCAACAAGTTGAAGTCACATATGTGACAGTCATTCCTGATGACTTCTCCAATAGGCATCAAGCTGATGTGACCGACTTAACAGCCAGTTATGATAACAGTTATGTTCCACAGCAATGGTCAACGGTTATCCGCATGGCCAGGAGGAAGGATCCATATTTGATAGTTCCTCTTACATTTGAAGATATATACGACTTCAAAGCACTTCAGAAACAAATTTTTCGATACAGAAAAGAAGACATAAATGGAAAAAAAAATCAAATGGCTGAAAATGAGATGGTTGAGATTTGAAAAGAAAGGATCCAGATCACATATCCTTCAAACATAAATTTGATGATTCGTTCCGAAAATGAGAGTTACAGAAAAGACGAGAAAAGGTCGTCCGGTAAATGTAATGGAGATACCTAAGAGATATACAGCTAAACAGACGGTATCTGCTGCTAAAAAGAAAGATTTACTGAATCTTTGTAAAACTGGTGTTATCCCAAGCGAGTACCACAGCTTCTACAAAGGATTACCGTCTGACAACAAGACACCAGATATACTCCCGGATCCGGATTTTGCGGACGATGAAATTGACTCGAAAAAAAATGTATGAAAATCTAGAAAATCATTTCAACCATTTATAACATTAACTTGTATAGTGAATTATGTATTTCATTTTCCTTTCACGTAACTGTAGGAAATTCATTGATTTGTGCTGTGTTATATTTTATTGTAATCACATAAATTGTAAGGATTATTACAGTTAGTACCCTTTATTTCGTCGCTTTAAATGTTTTAAATATACTCAAATTAGAGTAATTAAATGGCTAAATGAACAAGAAAAGCAGTAGAGCAATAAACAAATGAAATGCAGAAGAAAAGAAAAATCTAGTGGATTCTTTTTTATAATTTATATAATAACAAAATGTAAAATGTTGAAATACCGCAAATTATGTAATTAATTATGCAATACAATATCTTTTTTTTTGTCTATTTTAATTGCTACTAATGTCTAAGGAAACATAAGAAAGTTGTTAATGATAAAAAAAAAAACAAACAAACAAAAAAAAAAAACTGAAGGGACGAGTACTTAATAAATACTTGCCAGACAAAACGGCGTACGGTAGACTGCAGTGTTCTTCCAGATGGACTGTGGTAGTCACAGCCCTGAAGGAGTAGACCCCATTTACTGTTATAGCCATTTGGGATTTTTGGTATAACATACAGAGAGTTTTACCTGCCTGTGAGCGGGAGAGAGTGGGTGAGTAACAGTGATCGCGTGCGACAGTGAGCGTGAGGTAGTAAGAGTGTGCATAAGAGTGAGGTGTGCGGAATGGGAATGAGAGAGAATGGGTTGAATGGGAATGAGTATGAATGGGAACGAGAGAAAGTAAACGGAAGTGAGTGTAAAAGTGTGAATGAACCTGAGTGAGAAGGAATGATTGAGAAGGTGAGGGTGAGTGAGAATAGTGATACTGGGTGTGCAGAATGAGTAAGAGTGTGAGTGAGTGTAAGGAAAGAAATGAGTGGCCGAGGGAGATAAACATTTGGTGAGTGACTCCTTCACGTGTCATTAATGTACTATAGTTTAGGGTATGTAAAGTTGCGCGTGACCTAGTGAGTGAAGTAATGAATGAATAAAAGAGTTAAAAAATGAGTGAGTGAACCAGCGAATGAGTGAGGGAGAAGATGAGTTAGTGCGTGAGTGACTGAGCGAGAAAAAAGTGTAACAGATAGTAAAACAATTCGCAAGTGAAAGTGACAGGATGAGTGTGAAGAAGTGAGTGAATGAGTTGAAAAAGGTAGTGTGAAAGACAAAATGAGTAAATGACAGTGACTGTAGGAGTTAAGGTTTGGAAGAAAATGAATATTCTAAAAGGAAAGTTTAAATAAGTCCTTATTCCTCCATCTGCTAAAGAAATAAAATGTTAAAAAAAAACGATAAACATATTAGATTATGATTTCAATTTTAATCAAAATTACTATATTTTGTTTTATTAACAACTTCCAATCTTTTCTATTGGGAACTTTATTATTCTTCTTCTTTAAGATTCAATGAAAACTACTTATTTACAATACATTCATCAATTCAATTTCTTTATGCATATAATGCATCGAAGGTAACCCAAACTCCAACCAAAGGATTTAGAGACTTAACAATATAAAGCTTTAATTGAAATTTGATACACTTTTTCAGCTTGAGATATTCATCAAGCATTACTGATTTGACTACATTTTTTGAATTACGACATATGTGTTAGTTGTTTTTTTTTGTACTGTTTTTATAGTGCCGGTTTAGACCCAGACTTCTAGGAAGATGCAATACTGTTAATATTATCAAAAATGCAAGGACATTTTGACAAATAAATCAATTTGCAGAATAAATACAGGAAAGTTGGTCCTATCTATCTATCGATATAAATAACTCGTGAAGCACAATCAACGCAAATGTCCGACTTCCCAATCTCTCAAAGAATGAATTGGGTTTTTATTACAAAATATTACAAAGTCACACAGTGTATAATAACATCATGTGTTTTAGTACAAAAGAGTATTATACAATGTATTTACAGATAAAAGATCGTTCATTACCATAAATTCTTAAAATATTGTAACCGCTTGAAAGAAAAAATGAATTGAAAATATTTTGTCAGTTTGACAAAAAAGAATTTTGTTTTCAAACGTGTATATGTATTTATTCCTATTTCAAATTCACTTTACATTATTACTTTGTGTACAGTTTTCCTTTTAATTGAGCTAAAATTTCGGGACAACCTTCAATAGAGGAATAGTAATGCGCTCTCAAGCAATAAACCGTACTAAATATAGAGTATAAAAAATCATACTCATGGGGATTTTTTGTTTGGAAATTCTTTTAAATGACTTTTGAGTATTATGTCTGATTTTGAAGTAAAACGCAATATACAACAGCAGAGGAAAGGAAAGGTATCAACTATAAATCTAATTTGAAGTGTAATTTTATTAGGTGTGATGTATCAAAACATAGAAAGGGTTATAAAATGTTGTCAAGACACGAGGATAAGAACATCTTTGTCTACATCATCTTGTATTTGTTTAATTATATCAAGTGTAATTTTGAATTATTTCACATCATATCATTCAAAATAAATAAAAAGTAATTAGTTATATTTATTTGTTTTTCTAATTCCACAATCTCTTATCGCTTGCAAATGCAATGATGCTTATCAAACAACATTAAAATATGATATACCACAGAGCTTAAACCTATTATCACTAGTTACGACCTTTTTATTTTGGAAGAAATACACTAAAATTCCATGACAGATTTTATCTAGGTATCAATTCAAACGGAATTAACACACTATAGCAATAACGAAAATTCGACACGCTAGAATGAAACTACGGACAAAAACATCTGCATTACATTTAATCATTATGGAATGCCTATATCCGTTAAACATTTCAAGTGCAATTTTATCTCTTATCTGACATCCAATAAGCATCAAATTATAAAAGGATAATAACTATGTCTCTTTCTTCAATCTAAGTTAATTTGATACATTTCTTAAGTAAAATAAATTTACATTTACAGTCAAACTTTGTATGTCAGTTTCTGAAAAGTGACAAATTTCTAGTTACGAGGTTGTGGCATTAACCCATCGATATGTATTACTTCATATTCTCTTATTTTTCTGACAAATAAATTATATAAGAGCAGAATAATGTCATGCTCAGAATGTTTCTGTAAAACTAAACAGCGACAAAATGTTATCATTTGAAATAAGTACCCTATTTAGCAATTATGTATTTTAATGTCACTAGATGATGAAAATAAAAAATAGTTTAACAGTAAAGATACTTAAAGCTCTGTTTGGGTTGATTAGGATTGCAATTATTTCTTTATTTTAATTGAAATCAGGAACCGCCGTTTGATTTTATTACTTTTTGTACATCAAGATTTGTTGTTTTTCATAAAATATGCTAAATTTCTGGGAAAAGATAGCAAAATTTTGTTCACATTGCTTAAAATGCAAATATTTCTTCTTTTGTATAAGAAATAATGCAACGTCAATTGCAATCATTCATTATAAATGTATTTAGATAAGTAATTTTGTGTAAGATGTGAATAATATAAGGATAAAGACACTTTAACTTTAATTTGTTTCATTTCAATGAAAATGAATTTATTTCTTTATTTTATGGAAATCATAAACCGCCATTGGAATTTAGTACTTTTTGTACATCAGGATGGTTTTTTTTTCGCAAATTGTGATATATAGCAGAGAAAAGATATTAAAATTGTGTTCACATTGTTTAAATATGCCAATATTTCTTCTTTTTATCAAAAATAATGCACTGTTGTTGGCAATCAGTTATTTTAAATGCCTTTAAATAATTTTCTTTTATAAAATGTGAATAATTTAAAAATAAATATGCATAAAATTTGGTTGTGTTGAATACAAACGAAATAATTTCTATATTTAAATAGAAATTATGAACCGCCATTTGATTTTAGTACATTTGTACATTAGGATTGGTTGTTTTTCATAAAATTAGGCTGAATTTCAGGGAAAAGATACTAAATTTTTGTTCGCGTTCCTTAAAAATGCAAATATTTCTTCTGTTATATCAGAAATAATGCAATTTCAATAGCAATCAGTCATTATAAATGCCTTTTGATAAGTAATTTTGTATAAGATGTGAATAATTTAAGGATAAATATGCAGTAACTTTTGTTTTTGTTTAATAAGAATGTCAAGCATTTCTTCATTTTAATGGAACTTATTGACCGCCACTGGATTTTTGTACTTTTTGTACATCATAATAGGTTTTTTTTTTACAAAATTAAAAGAATATCAGATTAAAGATATTAAAATGTTGTTCGCATTGTTTAAAATTACCAATATTTCTTCTTTTTCTAAAAATAATGCACTGTTGTTTGTAATTAGTTATTATAAAGGCCTCAAGATAAGTTTTTTTCATAGAATTCTAATATAATAAGGATAAAATACTTAAACTTTTGTTTGTGTTGAATAAGAATTCAATAGTTTCTTTATTTTGGTAGAAATTATAAACCACCATTTGATTTCAGTACTGTTTGTACATCAGGAACGTTTTTTTTTTATAAAATATGCTGAATTTCAGGAAAATATACTAAATCTTTGATTGTGTGCTTAAAAATTGCAAATATTTCTTCTTTTATATCAGAAATTATGGAACTTCAATTGCAATCAGTCATATTAAATGCCTTTTGATAAGTAATTTTGTATAAGATGTAAATAATTTAAGGATAAATATGCATAAACGTTTGATTTTGTTGAATAAGAATGCAATCATTTCTTTATTTTAATGGAAATTATTGGCTGCCATTGGATTTTTGTACTTTTTGTAGTTACGGGTTGGTTGTTTTTCATAAAATTAAAAGAGTATCAGAGAAATATACTAAAATGTTGTTCGCATTGTTTAAAATTACCAATTTTCTTCTTTAGATAAAAAATAATGCAATGTTATTTGAACTAGTTATTTCAAAGGCCTTAAGATAAGATTTTTTCTATAAGAATTTTAATAATATAAGGAGGATTAATACTTAAACTTTTGTTTGCGTTGAATACGAATGCAATCAATTCTTTATTTTGATAGAAATTATGAACCGTCATTTGATTTCAGTCCTTTTTGTACATCAGGATTGGTTGTTTTTCATAAAATATGCTGAATTTCAGGGAAAAGATACTAAATTTTTGTTGGCGTTGCTTAAAAATGTAAACGTTTCTTTTTTATATCAGAAATAATGCAACATCAATTGCAATCAGTCATTCTAGATGCCTTTAGATAAGTAATTGTGTATAAAATATGAACAATTTAAGGATAAATATGCATAAACTTTTGTTTTTGTTCAATAAGATGCAATCATTTCTTCAGTTTAATGGAACTTATTGACTGCCATTATATTTTGTACATTTTTACATTATAAAGGGTTGTTTTTCACAAAATTAAATGAATATCAGAGGAAAGATACTTAAATATTGTTTGCATTGTTTAAAATTACCAATATTTCTTCTTTTCATAAAAATTCAGCAATGTTATTTGTAATTAGTTATTTTAAATGCCCCAAGATAAGTTTTTTCATAAGAATTTTAATAATATAAGGAGATTAATACTTAAACTTTTATTTGCGTTGAATACGAATGCAATAATTTCTTTATTTTGATAGAAATTATGAACCGCCATTTGATTTCAGTACTTTTTGTACATCAGGATTGGTTATTTCTCATAAAATATGCTGTATTTCAGGGAAAAGATACTAAATTGTTGTTGGCGTTGCTTAAAAATGCAAATTTTTTTTTCTTTTATATCAGAAATAATGCAACGTCAATTGCAATTAGTCATTACAAATGCCTTTAAATAAGTAATTTTGTATAAAATGTGAATAATTTAAGGATGAGTATGCATAAACTTTTGTTTTTGTTCAATAAGAATGCAATCATTTCTTCATTTTAAGGTAACTTATTGCGCGCCATTGGATTTGTTTACTATTTTTTTACAGCAAAATGGGTTGTTTTCACAAAATTAAATGAATATCAGAGGAAATATACTAAAATGTTGTTCGCATTGTTTAAAATTACCAATATTTCTTCTTTTATAAAAAATTCAGCAATGTTATTTGTAATTAGTTATTTTAAATGACTCAAGATATTATTCTTTATAAGAATTTTGATATAATTAGAATAAAAATACTTTGAAATATTGAAAATAATACACCGAAATTTGCAATAAATGATCATTTCCTTTCATTTTCAGAGCATTTTTGAAAATAAAGAATTAACAACCGCGATAAACACCGTTTTAGCACTATTCGAGTTTAAAAATTATAACCTAAATAAAATTGAAAAACACCATACTTTTATAATAATATTTAAATTTAGTTTTATCTGCGTATTCTCTTCTTATTAAATTCTCAAAACTTTATTGAATAATTAATAAAAAAAAAAAAAAATGATGAGCTTGTGTACTTGAACGTTTCGTATTTTTCTATGACGCCATTTTGATTAAATGAAACGAAACTAAGATTAATTTATGTAATTTGTATGAGTTCATCTTGTGACGTAGTAGAGTTCAATGCGCCAGAAAGGTCAATCCGTCCGATCCGTCCGATCAATCAAATATTTTTACTATAAGTTTGACGGATTGGTGACGCGAGTTTGACGCGAACTTGACTGATCGGTGACTGATCGATGACCGCTGATTGATCGCTAAAATAGTAACGCCTAAGGTTGCAAGTACTGTATAAGAAGGTTTCGTATATTTTTCTAGAAAGTAACACACCAGCTTCATTGGGACCTCTTATATAGAGTCTTATGATTTTGGTCTCATAAAACATCACAAATTTTAAGGATTTCTTGATTTTAATTAAATCAATCCAAATATTCTACAGGAAAACTTGGTTTTGAAGAATATCTTAATTTCAGAAGTTTTATGAATACCTGAACATACTCTCAAACGAAACAATTTATATAAAAAGATATGTAGATATAAAAAGATACCAGGATTAAAATGTTATATGCCAGACGCGAGTTAAGTCTACAAAGAATCATCAGTGACGCTCGAATAAAACAAGTTTAAAAGGCCAAACAAAGTACGAAGTTAAAAGAAATTCAGGATCCAAAATTCCGAAACAAAGGTTTTGCCGAATACATCTAAGATAATCTATTCCTTGGGTAGAAAATCCTTAGCATTTCGAAAATGGCAAAGGTTATAATAAGACAGTGACTCAAAAAAAGAAAAGAACAAAGAAACAGCTAGAGGTCAAAATACCGTAGGTAATGATGACCGTACTTGAAAGTCACATGCCAAGCTCTTCCTGCCGTGTCTTGAATTTAGATAAGAAAAGCGAAAATTCACATTCGCGAGTGAAATTAATATTCATACATGCACGTTGTATTTTAGCGCAAGAAATAGTAAATAGAAAGCATACGCACTGATACTCTGGATAAGAATACGCATTTGCGTCATCACATATATTAATCTAATAGTTGAATTCGGATGTCAAACTACCTACCTCAAGTGTTTTAACTCCGGATTCATTGTCATTCAATCCGGAATTTGTGTGAACGCAAACCGATAGTATGCTTGTTAACAGGGTGATATATAATATGAATGAACCAAGACGTGTAGGATAGCTGGTCAACACAATGAATTAACTTTTCAAAATCGTACCATAGTGTAAATTTTAAGATGCTATAATGTTGAACGATTAAAACAAACAAACAAAAAATGTATCGAAATTTTATAATTAACATACATTCCTATTCATAATACAAAAAGTTAGAATATAATATCAAACACAAACGTCAAGTATTTACCGATGGACATTTTATTTATCAAATCAATCTCTTCTTGACGTCTAACATTCCACTATATTAATATATTGCTTATATACAAAATATAAGCAGAGACTTATAAATCCATACTAAAACAGTATAAAATGATTAACATAGTAATTAAATTTTGTTATGACTATTGTAAAATATTATTATTTTTTTTTTGTGAGATGCAAGGATTTAAAATTCTTGCGAATTGAAACCATGCAAGTATTTTTTCATTCACGACCGTTTAAAATTTAGATATTTAGCTAACTTTGGGTACGCATCCCTGCTCATTTGTGCTCATACGTTGCATATAATTTTCATAAATGTAATGACTGTTCAAACCTGTGAGAGATAATGCACGTATATATGACAATTTTGATAATATTCTATTAAGAAAAAATTAGTCTTAGTTTAAACTAAATAATGAATATTCTCTTGGTCTGGTAGTATTTATTAATGAAATTAAATATTTTTGTCAAAAGAATCCTTTTGTTTAATTATCCTTCTGCTTTTCGACCACTGTGTTTCCGACCTAAGATAAATATTTATAACTTATCCTTAATTTTCTTCATGCTTTCCGACATTTTCCCATGCTATGATTAAAATACAAATTATCAAATGATAAACATGATAAACGTTCAGAAATAATCAGTTTGTTCTGGGACATTATATATCAATAAACTATTCCCAGGTTTATTGTCACAATGCTCAACAGCACACTGTATTAAATACTACACACACAACGCGTACAGAGACCGTCTCAAAGCATGAATTATATAATTGCGTTATCATCATACTTGATATTTGATAAACATTCGCATTATTTAAAACACATTTGTTTAGTCAAAAGGCAAATAGGTTCTTACCCTTCCGGAGCACCTGAGATCACCCCAGTTTTTGGTGGGGTTCGTGTTATAGTCTTTAGTTTTCTATGTTGTGTCATCTGTACTATTATTTGTCTGTTTGTCTTTTATTTTTGGCCATGGCGTTGTCAGTTTGTTTTCGATCTATGAGTTTGACTGTCCCTCTGGTATCTTTCGTCCCTCTTTTCTAACATATAATGATTTTTTGACTGCAATCTAGTCATTATTGTTTTACTATCCAATCTACAAATGAACTTTGATTGTTGAAATATACAATGTCACGTGATAGCCTATCCATAGAGGGACCGTATCAAAGACATAGATAACTACCAGCATAAATGATCGAAAATTTTCGAGACGTTCCAAGAATCTTAATTCTGAGGATATCGAATGGCTCATAGACACTTTCAAACTCACCAATATATAAACGTGAACCCCTAAGGGTGTTCACGCAAAAATAAATGAAAGTTTATATTCAATGAGTATTTAATTCATGACAAAATATGAAACAATTTTTCATGTCACATAAAAACTACAGATATCTGAACATAGATCTATTACAAACTAAAGTAAAAATAGTCATCTATGAAAAATTATATAATATGCACAAAATAAAAGAACACAGCGCACCTTTTCCGCCAAGTATTAAACAAATCAGTAAATTTAAAGCTGGAATTGAGGCTACATGCTCACATATAATCAGTATTGTTAAAATGTATTTTAGAAAACAAATCAACTAGTTCGTTCCATGATTTCACGTCCTAAAGTAGAATTTTGTCCATCCTGTTCCTATGTTTAAAACGGGTTGCGGCTCACAAGGAAGCTATTGAATCAAGGGTTCTAAGTGGTAAAGTTAAAGCCATCCCTTCTTAAAATCTTACGGACGCTATTACGAGCTTGTTGACCGTCTATGGAATATATATGGCACAGATTACCACGGATATATTCCAATTGTCGTAACCACAACCCCGTTCTATTTCCTGGATTGCGACATCACCGAACGAGATGCATAATCGAATGTGTAATAACCATGAGTAACACGACATATGTCAAAAGTGGATCAGGATTCATTCACATTTCCGGATTACCCGAAAATACCCCAGTTTTTGGTTGGGTTCGTGTTGCTCTGTATTTTGTGCTCCTATATATGTAGCGTTTTGTGAATTTGTTTGTACCTTTGTCGTCTTTTTTCCACGACGTTGCCAGTTCTCTCGACTTTTGAGATTTGAATGTCCCCTTGGTAGCTTCCGACTATTTGTTTCAAATTGTTTTCAACAAAAGTACCCTTATTGGTCATAACGGAGGAGACACGATCTACATATATAGCGAGTAGCCATGTTTAGCCCTAATATAATTCAAAATAATTATAAAAGCATAAAAATCTTTTTTTCTGGGTTATTTATGAACATTAGTACCAATTTAATAAGTAATCTTTTTCAATACACGGAAGTGAACAATTGAGTTCATAAAAGAAAATTGATTGTACATACATTATAATTGAATGCAAAAAGTTGGAAGACAACCAATTAGCATTGGAAAAATTATAAATCTGTTATAGTATATCCAACTTCCCAACGGTCTTAAAGTTCTTCTTGGCGTTATTTCGTCTCTGCATGTTTAAGTCAAACGGTCGTTAGCAACGCTAAAAGCATAACAAACTATTAAAAATAAATTTTATGGAAACTAGTATCATAATGTTGATTTTCAATGGTGACAAATGACTAGAAAGAATCAGGTCAGGGATCAAGGTCAATGTCAAAATTGTTCATATGGGAGAAATAAGTGTTCATATGAAATAACTGAAAGGTATTATTTTTGCACTAAAGCTCTCTTTGTCAATTAAAATTGATTAAAAAATAAGCAATTAGATAAGTTCTCAAATATCCGTTATTCAAGTAATCCATGAAAATTCAGTGGATGTGTATACTATTTCGATAGTGTTTTCCTTATTAACCAACATTAATTTTAAGCTTGAATATGGAAATAAAGAATTATTTTATATTGATTATGTATAATAGGAGATATGTGTTATAAGTCAACAGCAAATAAAAAATAGTACTAAAAAACATTACTGACAAATTTCAATAAATCAATATCCGTATGTACAATTACTGGCTACAGGGCTATCGATATCCTCGGAGACTTACAGTAAAGGCTAGGTGACCTTTGCATGCTTATATCATCGTCTTTTGAACTCTGGTGGATAGTTAGTTGTCTAATTGGCAAGCATACCACATCTCCTAATTTTCATATAAATCAAAACGAAGAATATGGGAAAAGTATTTAATTCCTAGAAACCATCTTAAACCCGTGCAAAAATGCCCGATCATGAATTATTTTGAAGAATATAGTAAAGAAACAACATCTTTTAGTATTAATAGTGTTCTTATGGAAAGGGCTAGATAGCGGAAAAATCTACAGAAACTAAATCATCAAACAAACAGCATTCCCCGATAACGGAGTTCTAAATGAGCAGTAAACAAACAATTTTCATCCGCTACTGAATTTTTATCTGACGGATATTCGTTTTCATATTTGGAACATTATTATTTCCAGCAAACTGCTGCATTAAGTGTAGCAGACTATTTATTTTCGTCCTGTCTTGGATGTTTTGAAGTTTTTTTTTTTTATATTTAAATATTCGATTAAGGTATGTTCCCGAAATGAATGAGATGTATGTGTAACACAATGGCTGTAGTCATAAAATCTCCAAATATATTACCACCCATTGAAATTTTTAAGGATACAAATTGGCAGCACCAGAGAAGGAGGGATTTGGGTGGTTGGCAAGTATTTTTTTTTAGTATTTGAAAAATAATCGCTTAAAAATTGTCGGAAACAAAGATTTTCCACTGGTAAAACTCTAGATGCACCCATTTTCAAAGATGTTGAATATGTTCCTGTTCAGAAGAGGAATAATTTTGTAATCAAAACTTTTTTTTACAAATATGTTGTCAATCTTCATAATAGATTTGCAAGAAATTGTAGATTTTAAAATTATTTAATTCCAAGTTTTTTCATCTGATAGAGAGCATGAAACGTTCCTAAATAACATTCCCGAGCCACTATGTTCAAAGATGGCACGTGAGCTGACTCTAGGGGATAAAATTACATCATTTTATGTCCATAAATGGCAGTATAGAAATTTCTTAAGCAAGTACAAAATTTCGACAAGTGGTTGTCTCTTTCAGACAAGTAAATCTATTATGTTCACTTGAAATGTATTGTGGTCACCTGTCCAAAGAGCAAATGGTTTCAAAAATTTAATGTCAAACTCTGCACCATGATGGTGATTTTAAACTTTTGCTACTTATCTGAAAATGCAACAGGACTGTCACAATGGAACAGAGTATAACATAAAACACATTTGAAGAGACATTGAAATAGTTCCCAGGGAACATCTGGTGGGACACAACCAATTCATAAACTCAGCGGAGAAAACACTGCCAAAAATACTAACACAAAATAAAACAATTACTATCCATACTGATCTGTGTCCACACTTGTAGATTTTACAAATTAATCAATACCTGACTAAAATTTTATGTTATAAATCATATTAAACAGGAATAGGTTTGTTTATTAGAAAATGAAAACAAATCATTGCGATGAATACAGCTTTGATATAAATACCTTATATGATCCATACCCAGTATATTTATTAAATTCTTGATTCCAATTGGTTTGAAGCCCTGAAGGAATAAAACCACAAACTCATAGCTCCATTGATTTCTAGGTTAAATTTTGCATTTTCAAGCATCCATAGCTATTTTGTCTTAAGTTCAAAATGACAGTCATTTCATGTCAAAACTATACCTTATCCTGACCTGTGCTAAAACATTCAACATACCTTTAACTGCATAATAGAGCGCACTGGTTCCCGGAAGTTTGTTAATACACAACTTCTGATCTGAGCAACAGGGCAAATTTGTCCTCCTATTCAAATTTCATATATTTTTTTCTATTATTCAAAAGAAACTTCCCACTAAGCTTTCATTTGATATCAAAATTACCAAAATATTTTACTTAATAACAAAGTAACAGCTATGGGAACTATTTTGTTTAAAATATGTACTACTATATACGACCTATAAAAGAAACTTTTCATCCCAAAACTAACAAGCGAGGTGAAAGTACAAGAATTTAAGTTTGGGAAAGATATCGGTCGCTTTAAAAAGTTTTTTTAGAAGAAAAACAAATATGTGGACTTAAATATTTTCGACTAGGTTTTGTCAACAAAATAAATAAACCAATTATAAACAACTTCTTTCATTTAATTTTGTTATAGTACTAACCAATCTGTTAATCTTCAGGCCTACAAAAAGTATTGTAGTTATTTTATTTATTGACGTTAACCCGACACTTCCCTTTATCCAGGGGCCCTTTATAGCTTGCTGTTCGGTGTGAGCCAAGGCTCCGTTTTAAAGGCCGTACTTTGACCTATAATTGTTAACTTTTTATACATTGTGACTTGTCTCATTGGCAGTCATACCACATCTTCTTATTTATACTAACGTATAACGGAATACCTCTGGAATTTTTTCCTATTTTTCTATTGACTTTTGACTTTTCAAATTTAATAAAAACCGTCTAAAACAAAAGAATAAAACACTATTCCGTTACATTTTAGAAATGCCTGTTTCTAGGATTGTAAAATATTTGAGCGGGGGATTCATCTTTGAGATGGTTCTTGTCAATAAATATGTTATTACTAGTGTAATCAGTGGGCTTCTAAATATCGATTAATGAATCTGAATATCGACTGATGAATCTAAATATCGATTGATGACTCTAAATATCGATTAATAAATCGATAGAGAGAGATAATTTGTTTTGATAGTGCCTATGGCTTAGCTGTTGATAAATGACGTTATGTTTGTATCCTAAAGTCCATAAAAACTTACAAAACTGGAAATAACATAAGAATTACAGAATCAAAACGAAATAAGAACTGATACAATGTTACAATCACCAAATTGATGGCGGGAACAGAAGAATTGGTGAAGATGAAATTTCAGCCATCGTTCCTCATTTTGAAGAGTTTAAAGGTAAAGAATATACGGCTGTAAGCTCAAGCTTACTTTATCATCTGTAACATGCAAACGCCATAGGATTGGTAAGATGGCAAGTTACTCCTCTAAATGGTAAGTTTACAACAGGAAAACTGATATCAATGAATTCATCATAGATCTCATTTTTCAAATATTCAATAGAATCAGTTTTTAAAAAAATATTTAAATTGGAAGAAGACTTTCTTGGGTCCCTAGTATCCGTAATTTCATGTTAGTAGGATATATTAAATTGTATTGCTAAGCTTAGTCCAACATTCACTAAAAGATAGTACTATCTATTTCAGTCGATATTGACCGACAAGTGTCATGCATAAAGCATTTTCTGTTTTGAACTTTGTGTTTTTTTTTCAACTTGTCGAAATTATTGCAAAATTACCTAACTGCTCTATAATCTGATGTTTCCATATTAAAAAAAAAACTGAAATTTGCATATTTTTTTCGCAACCTATAATAGAACTATTTATTAAATTCCTTTTAATCGAGTCACCAAAAACTATCTTAATCGGCGCAAATACCCTTTTTTTGACATTCCTTTTTCCTGACAAAATTTTAGAATCTCTTAGTGGTCCGGATAGATAATTCGGATATTTTCGGGCGCTATCGTCTTTTCCCGTGACGTCTGCGAACTTTGTGACACTGACGCAAACAGGTTCCTGAGAACTGGTATTGAAATCGTCCATTCTCCCTTCTATTGCTGCGTGTATGAAATTGTGATTTTTTTTCAAATACGAAACTCTCATTTGCTGTCGGCTCACTAATGGCAGAGTGACTTTCTTGAGCAAGAATCTTCTTTATCCATTCATACGTGATAAAACTTCCTTTAGCACCAAGGTCTCTTTTAAGCGGTACACCACGGATTGTTTTCCAATAGGCAAAAGGTCCCTTTTTTACTATTCCCCAAGGATTTCCTAAAAACTTGTTGGTAAACATAACAGTGTATGGAGGTATTTTCATGACGTCATCTAATTTATAGTCCCAGTAACACAAGGTTACATTAGGGTTCTTTGTTCTTAACAGCTCTTCAAATCTATAAAAATAGAAATATTAATTACGGAAAATTTAAGAAGCTTTTGCAATCTTTCTTTTCTTAATTGGAATTGAAAAAGATAGACGTAAGTTGTGAACCAACTAATATTTTTATATCTTACTATTTATGAAAGATCAAATACTAGCGTGAGAAATAGCAAGAAATGTAGATAAAAGAATAATACATTTAGAATTTTACACGATTAAAACTTTCTTATAACACACTATGATGAATACTAACAGTTGGTGATTGATTGATTGAATGTTGATTGTTTGTCCAATGGCACATGTTTCAAAAAGATGCGGGACAAGAACTAAGCAACAGTTAATATATACGTAGAGTTTGCAAAAAAGGTCGAACGAGATGAAAAGGTAAAAAAATAGACCGTCACCGTAAAAAGAGAATATGTTGCAAAGGAGCCTTGTAACATGGTACCTACGACCACACGAAGAGTTTTTGCAAGGGTTCTTTAACATGCAGAGAGTGTAACAATCATTCTACACAAAACATAGGATTTAACGTCTTTATTTCGACCAGACATGGCTACGTTTTATATAAACCCTGAGTACCCGTAGTATATCATTTTCTTTCTTTCAGTCAGTTTGTATGTCGAAATTATTATACAGATTTCATGCCTAATTTGCCCTATTTATCCATGATTCCAGGTAATTGTTATGAATTAATAAACATATCATTTCTTTTCTAATGTCTATTTTTACAACAAGTACTACTTGAAATCGGGTATGAAGCATATATATGTTTGAATATTGTCTTAAATACTGACCGCAAGATATAATATCTGTGCCAGCCAAAGAAATTTTAGCCATAGTGAACAGAATACACTGCTCGTCGTGTGTGGAAGTCGGCAAACCAATCATATGCATTCGGTTCTTTACTCTGTGCACGAAAAAAGGTTTGCTTTTAATTGAATTTTTCAAATAATCATTTCGTCGTATTGCTTGCAGTGAAAAGAATATTGTAATTGTTCACATACTTCTATAAATTCAGAAAATATTGGGTGCATTTATTATTGGAATTTTTCAAGAATGGATAAAAATGCGAGATTCAGTATAGCGATATCACGATATCAGATATCAGAATGTGAGTTATTATCATTGCGATACTCACCCAGTTGCATTATTCGCATTTATAAAAACGTCGCAATAATGTCTGTATTCAATTTCAATATTTATTATACATCACAAAATAGAGGCAAAATATTCCAAAGGGACATTCAAACTCATAAGTCGAAAATAAACTAACAACGTCATGGTACAAGTTAGGCAAACATCTGCGTCGGTAACGATTTCACAATTACAAAACATGCATTTATTTGTTTTAAATCCGCAACCAATACCAATGAATTTCAAACGGTCATCTTCTCGGAAATCAAAACTTACCGTGTCTTTTTTAAGAGCATTTATAGCGTCCCAAAGCTCATTGCGTTCCATTTTTGACAATGTCCTACATTCACGGCGCACTCGTTTAAATGGATGCCAATGACACTCTTGCTGCAATGTCAGCTTCATATCTTCTTTCTCCAAAGGTATCCGGTCTGTTCTGTTATCAGACACGTCCAAAATGCATTGATGTCTAGCCGTAGTTGGCTTGTTGGTACATTCAGCAAACTGAGAGGGTAATTCCACATTCACAATATTCGACAAAACGAGCTCACCGATGTTGAAAAGGAGAAATGTAATTAGACTAAACACCAGCATTTTCTAAAAATAGAAAATTATTAGAAAGGTATTTCTATTTTTACCGTCCTTAATTTGATATTATATTAAAGAACACGCTTTGTCATGAATTAATTTCAAAAATGTCTTTTGGATAGAAAAAATGACCTTTTTTTTCAGAATCCGACGAAAAAAGTGTTAACTCAAAGATGACTGAGTGGACAATAAAACTCATATTCTAAGAATATTAGTCACAAACAAACATTTTGCTTTTTTTAATCGAGAATATAAAAATGAAAAGATTTGCTATGATTGTCAATGAAACAACTCTCCATCAGAGACAAAAATGACGTATAGGTTAGCCACCGTAAGACCTTCAACAATGAACAAAACCCATACCACATAGCGAGCTATACAAGTCCCTGAAATGACAAATGCAAACAATTCAAACGAGAAAACTAACGGCCTGATATATGTACAAAACAATAAACGAAAAACAAATATGATATGTAGCAACAAACAACAACCGTTTCTGAAATATAGGCTTCTGACTGGGACAGGCGCATACAATTGTGGCGGGGCTGAAAATGTTTGCTGGCACGCCAACACTCCCCTAAATTGGAAAAGTGGTGTAGCAGCACAACATACGAACAAACTATGAAAAGTTGATTTATGTTTATTTTTAAAATTTGTTATTTAATGTTAATTAAAAGAAGTACTCTCCACTTTTAAAATACGTTTTAACCAATACAGTTTCAATATGGCAAAATATTGTTTATATGGTCATACAGTGTTCTCTTCCCAAAAATTAGACTTTGACATGTTTGATGACAAAAGAAAAACTGTGAAAAGTTATACATTCTTCAATTACTGTTCTTTACTTATTCTTCCAGATATGAAAATAACACTTTATATATTCCATGTGTCCGAAGCGCTTAACTGGATTAAATTCATCATTCAAGAATGCTCAAAGCCAAACATTTGAAAGACAAGGATGTATAGTACCGGAACACGTGTAAAGCTATATGACCAAAATGGAGCGAAGAATAGTAGGCAAATCCTTCTAACTATGCTTGAGAGTTTGAACATTAGTTAATAATTTCTAAATCTTTTAACGAAGAATTGAAGTAGAAATTTAAGAAAGGTATGTTATAAATCATGTCAGTACCTAAAAGAGAGGCGAAAGATACCAAATGTATATTCAAACTCAAAAGTACGAAAACAAGCTGACAATGCCATGACAAAAACGATAAAAGACAAACAACATGATCAAAGCTGATGATAACTTCGGGTTAACAGTCCACCAGCTCCGATATAGACCAAGTGTTGGTAAAAAAACTAACACTTAATAAATTTTAGGCGTCCAAAGCACAAATATAATACCCTTGCAAAATTTATCCTATTTACTTTTAGATAGTTAGCTTTCGTTAAAATGCTTATTTTATTTTGCTTAAAATTGTTTTAAAAATGTCAATATTTGATGACATGCCTATTTTTATATTTCATATTAACGATATATAAGTATATATATATACAAGTCTAAATTGAAAACAACGTTCAAACCTATGATTGCGTTGGATAAAAACCGCAATTTTTATACGTGTGCATGCAAAACAAATTTTTTGGTAAGGGGGTCTAAATACAGCACAAACAACATTTTCCAAAAGACCAAAAGAGTGAAAAGGTATATTTTAACAAAACGCATTTGACTAGCAGGTCGAACAACGTATGTTATTAAACCCTGCTGACTGCCATTGGCGATTGCCAAATAAACGGATCACCAGATGTAACAAAATGGATCTTAATTATTAATTTAATACCAAACAGAAAACAATAAACTTGCGGAAAAGATGGTATACCGCAAACAAAAGGTGCAAAAAATTAGAACACCATATCCGGATTTCAACAATTAATGTCTCTTCTGTTATGTTAGGAATCGAAACGGTATTTGGAAGGCCATATAATTTACCTCAATTTAGGATAGACTCTTGAATTTTGAAGAGTCGAAATAGGATGAACGGATCATATAAACCCGAAGGCAAATATAATACAAGCCAAAACGAAAAAATATAAACAAGTCTAAATTGAAAACAACGTTCAAACCTATGATTGCGTTGGATAAAACCGCAATTTTTATACGTGTGCATGCAAAACAGATTTCTTGGTAAGGGGTTTTATTTTATTGCAAATTTACAGTTCTAACATTGTTGGGCTGTTATTTAGACGAAATATATATATATATACAGTTAATCAGAGACACATGTTATGCATACATAACTTTATATAGCGTTATATTTTCATCTGTTTCATGTTAACAATAATACAATAATTAAAACTGGCTATTTCATTTTGCTTGAAATTTTCTAAAGAAATGTAAATTTGTGATTACATACAAATTTTTATATTTCATATTAACGATACAAATATACAGTTAAATCAGATAACATGCTATAGATATAGGAAGATGTGGTATGAGTGCTAATGAGACAACTCTCCATCCAAGTTAGAATTTATGGATACATTAAATAGTATTTATATTTGTCATCTGTTTCAATTAAACAATAATAGAAAATTTCCGTTCGTATGTTGATAAGTTTTGTCTCCTGAATATGATTTTTGTCAAATCATAAAGGTTTGGAGGCCTCGGTTACGATAGGACTAATATGAATAAAAATATATCCATCCAGATAAGGAGAAAAGAAAAACATAAACAATCACATATTGATTGGAAAGTGCAAGGATTTTTAAATGTTTGAACAAAATCACCATTAGGGCTGATAATCATTACTTTTCCACTTTTTTATTTTTGTACTTTCTTTGACTTATATCTTAACTGAAAATTATTCCTTCATATGTGCATTTCAAGATAAAATTTTGGTGTTGGATCTTCAGAGAAAAAATTACTTCCCAATTTGTCAAATATGACATGACGCAAGAAAAATGTATGAGTCTTTTGTAAACGAAACACGCGTCTGCCGTAGAAAATCATAAACCTGGTGCCTTTGATGAGATGTTTTATTGACCTTTCCATCAATTGCTGATCTTACTTTGAGTAGGTTAACATAAAAACATAAAAAGTGCTTATTTTATTTTACTTGAAAAGTTTATCAAAACTAATAGTGTTTTGCTGACATGCATATTTTTATATTTCATTTATAGTATATTTTTTGTTATTAAAGGACGTTTATGAATACAGTTAAGTCACCAACACATGTTATGCATGCACATGTTTCCATCGATATTTTTCATCTGTTTCTTTCAAACAACATTATAGAAGTTTTTTTTCCTGGGTATAAATATAAGATAACAATAAACGTTTCTGAAAAACTTATTTCCAATAAGACTGAGAAGACATAGAAGAAAAAATACTCCACACCACATCAGGACAGAAAAACATATCCAATTACATTAGGATAGAAAAACATACCCTACTTCAAAAAGATTGAAAAACATATTCAACCAAGGATAGAAAAACACACACAACCACACATTGACATCTGTCAAATGTCATATGGGAAAAGTTCAAGGACATATTTTTGACAATAATCACTAACATAATCATGTCATTAAATAAATGCTGTTTCCTCAATATTATTTTTGTAATTCCTTTGACGCCATCATACAAATTTATGTCTGGTATAGATCATCTTACTTAAAAATAACTCCTTCACATGTGCATTTCAAGATAGCAATAATATTTTGGATCTACTGAGATAGAATTGTCCTTTTCCAAATAATAAGATATGCCATGTATTACGCAAGATAAACTCTATAAAATATAGCTTAGGTCACGTGAAAAGTTTTGAATGCACTTTGCATTTCCTTATACATATCCCGATTCCGTAAATATTGACCTTCCCTTGAATCGCTGAGATGACTTTAAATGGAGTATTTGACATCAAAAATGCTCATATAATTTTGCTTGAAATTACCTTCAAAATAAATATTTTTTAATTTTGTAACTTTTTTTTATTTCCTGTTATCGACGTTAATTTAGTTAAATCAGAAACACATGTTATTAAAGCATATATCAACATTGATTTGGCAATTTCTTTAGGTCCGTTTTGACTATATAGCTCTTCAACTGTTTCGTTTCTTATACATCCTTGGCTTTCAAATATTCGGCGTTCCTGATGAAGGTAAATCCAGAAAATCACGTCGGACTCATGACATTAATAACGTGTTGTTTTCATTTTTATATTGAAACTAGCCATACATTTTATTTAAACAACACTAAAATATTTCCGATTTATTTAATTTAAAGAATGTTCTTCCTTGATATAAAATTCTATGGAAGATAAAAGTCTGAAAACTTAATTAAAATCGCAATGATAACAATAGAACACCATAATGATAGAATTTTATACCCCTGAGTTAACTCTATTCATTATTGATGACCCCTAAAGAGTAGTACCATGATTTTTTCCTAGAACATGTACTAAATGTATTATTAGTGTTGTTTCATTGACGTTTTAGCACTCATATTTTCCTTTATAGATGTATCAAACGCACCACAACATTGTTGTAGGTTTCACATATCCGAACAGTAAACTCCCAACCTCCTGTACTCGGGAGAGCACGATACACTTAGACAACCGGGTTGATAAGTCGTGTAGCAGGACTGGTGATTGAGAGTAGTATTCATCAACTAACTTCTTATATAAAACAAAAAGGGTTGAAAATTCGTAACACTTTTCTTTAAAAGGGCTCATGTTGCCTTTGTTTTAGTTTTCATTGTTGTATTGCGTGCTATCTTATTTTTCGATGTCCGTTTTTTTTTAAATCGGCAACAGTTTGACAATATGTTGTCATAAAAATAACCGTGTTTACATTTCAAATGTATCGATGGTTTCTGAGTTTTTGGAAGATGCCTTTCAATACGGTTAGACAAGAAACATTTACTCATTAGCAATTGTATACTACGCATAATCACCAGATGTGACTGATACACGTTATAGAACAGGAATAACACGGCAGGTGTCACAAATGTAGCTGGAATCTTAAAGCCTTCTAGAGTTGATTTTTAATTTCATGAATTTTTGGCTTGGCGCGTTTGGCTCAATCTTTCAAATTTAAAGCATTGTATCTATAATGAATTTATTTTCATATTAGTTTCTGTGTAGTGTTTTGTGGATTGTTGTTTTTGTGTTTTCTTTTGCCCAACATTTTGTCTATTTCTTCTGCTTACAGGATCGGCTTACCTTTTCGGAGCACTTGATATCATCCCCGGTGTTTGACGGGGTTCGTGTGTTGCTCAGTCTTTAGTTTTCTACGTTGTGTTTTGTGTACTGTTGCTATTTTTTCGTCGTTTTCTGTTTTTGCCATGGCATTGTCAGTTTGTTTGCAACGTATGAGTTTGAATATCCGTTTGGTATTTTTCGCCTCTCTTTATCCCTAATAGAATCGTGGTAATCGTTATCATGACATGCAATGAAAAGATGATTATCAAATTTGTTCAAGCTTCTTTGACAAGATTACCTGTCAAGTGGGAGAAAATGTAAGAACAATTGCAAATGGAAAACAATTCGAAAGCTCAAAGACAAAGACAAAATATAGTTACACATTTTTACAGATGAATGGTGACTGTTCCATCAAATAGGACAGCTAGACAGAATGCGTAAAATATACACCACTTTTACTAGGAATACTTTTATTCATTTAGATAGAAAGAAAAACATCATATTGTGATGGGTTCAGGAATGTTCAGAATTGCGTAGTGGTAATATTCAAGAACAGAATCTAACATTATTTATTAAAAGGTCTTGCCTAGAAATATATCGTATGCATAAACAAAATTCCTGCTTACTGACAAACTAACCTTATCAGCTGCATGCACGAACAAAAAGAAAAAAAAAAAAAAAACATAATAAAGCTTTCCATCCCAAAGAAATAATCTTAAAAACAAATACAACCCCTCAAAAGAAAGGCAAAATCCAAACTATTTTTTGGTATATTTTTTATTTTCCAAACTATCTCGAAACGTTCCATATGAAGGCTAATCTGACAATGCTGCATTCTCACGAAATCGGTTTGTGCTTTAATATTTTTATTTAATACAGTAATGTGGTGGATGTGCAATAACTAGCAATATATCCAAATATGTAAGTACTGTAGAACGGGTCATGTTAAGCGGAAATACACAATAAATTAATTATTCATCAATTTATTACATAAATCGCCAAACTACAGTTATACAGAAACGTTGATCACTAGTCATTACGGACGTTTTAAAGGGGAAATTTTAATTGTAGTGATTGGAGTCTTTTGGTAGTCGACCGAAATTTTGTAAGTATCGACCTTTGTATATAGTTTCTTGGACAAATTGATGACGACCTGCTGCCTATATGAGCAAACATTTTAAGATGTATATTTCAAAAACAGTCTTTTAATTTTTTTATCATTTAACATTATAGGATGACACATATGACCTATCAGAAATAACGTTTCAATTCTTTACTAACATATAAATTCGATATTACGGATGTGATTTTTTAAGACGATTTGTTTTATTTCGTAATCATTTGTGCTGAATTTTATCATATTAAATGAATTCTAATGTAACAAGTTCGCTTCAATATCTTATAATGGGTAAACACAACTTCTTAATGAATTCTTAAGTTTTGTATGGCTGTTTAATTCGGTATCACACATTTGCTAAACTGTTTTACAAGTTGGTGACGAAAATTGCTATTCCCGACGTCGTCATTTTAATTCTAAATTCTATTTATATTTGATAATCCTAATGACGATCTGAAATTCGGTTATACAAATTCTTAATTAGAGAATTGACCAACTTGTTATTACGAGTCGTTATAATGCATGCCATTACCTTAAAGATATTTATTCATATAACAAAATTGACAATTTATCTAATACTTTAGTAAGTAAGCTCTGCAAAGTAGGTCGACCCGGATCAATAGCCGAATTTTTCATTGCTACTTGAACATGAAGGCATCTTGGATTAGGACAAACATTTAGTCATACAGATCCTAAATGAGTTATTGCAAGGGTTATAAAAAACGACCTGATTTATACTAAAACAATAAATGAAAGCATTAAGTCAGACAACAGTAAACGACAATCATATTATAAGCTCTTGTACAAATCACACAAGTCTAATAAATATAGAATAATGGCATTTTGTTTTTATACTGACTTTATCAACAAGAATGTTAAGAGAGTCAGCTTGGGCGATCTGATATTCAAGCTGATGAAATCGGTGTAAGAAATGACATATTTTATTCTATTTATCAGAAATTTGTCTTAACAACATGTTTTTGGTTGAGAATATGAAATAAAACGAAATAATTAGTAAAACTATTTTTCACGTACAACACGTGATAGTTTATCCGTTGTGGGAATGAAGGCGCGTGCATTTAATTCTGTATAAATTGACGCGGATGGACATGGACGCGTTACGTTACTGCACTGTACCGTGAGGTTATTGTCAATTATTTTCGAGTATCAGGTCCTGTCCATGATCTTAACAAATAATAGGTCGAAAGATCAAAGGAAAAATATACAAACTGCCGATAAATTAATTTAATTGTTTGTATTTTGCAGGATTTTGCTTTCTACAGGTACATCCATATGCATACTGCTATGAAGGCGGCATCAATATACCACATCGCTTTATTAACCATAATAGTTCTTGTCAATGACAGTCCTTTGGTTGCAGAAAACCATTGCATATATTGGAAAGACAAATTTTGCAAATGCACTGCAATTGTTCTTTTAGAGGATTTAGATTTATTCCAGTAATAAATGAACAGGTAAAATTTCTTGATTTGAGCAATAACGACATTAAAATAATTCAGAATTCATCCTTTGAAATATTAAGGAATCTAGAGGAACTAGACATATCATCAAACAAATTATGTTTTTAGACAAGGACGCTTTTATCGGACTAAAAGAATTGCGGAATTTGATAATTGGAGAAAATTATGATCTTATCTATAACAGTCATTCATATGCAATATCCGTTTTGAAACCATTGATATCACTAGAGTATTTAGATATTGGGCATAATAGTAGGAATGGACTGGACGTGAATTTTTCGATTCACATTATTTCTGATCTTGTTGCTTTAAAGAGCATAAACATAGACCTAATCGGAGACAACGATGGAGAATCAGTTATTGGAAAAGGATTTGTGTCATTAAGAAAATTAAGGAAATTAAAAGCAGGTTTTTGCAACATATCATTCAATAGCAAAACGTTTATTAATGTTCCTTACCTTGAAGTTATTGAGTTAGAAGCTTGTTCTTTCGTTAAGTATACATTAGGAACGCTAAGTAAGAGAAAACTACACTTTCTAAGTTTTGGAGGATGGGAGCCTGTTTCTGATGAAGATGAATATAAATTTATGACCATGATGGAGGATTTTGGAACGGCATCTATAGAAACACTTTTACTAACCACAAACCTTGGTATGCTTCAATGCCTTCCACCTGATTTTTTCTTTAGACTTAATGGAACAGGAATAAGACATTTAATACTGAATGAAAACTCTCTACTTGAAGTGTCGTTAAGAACAAATTATAAGGATCCAATACGCTACAATAGAATACTTCCTGTAACATTGCGTCATTTAGAAATCAAAAATAATGTACTTCAAACTTTCAAAGTTACAATGCCATATTTGTCACGACTCAATCTTGAACGGAATAATCTAGGATATTTCCTGAAATATAACAAATATTCTGTTACAGATACTTTGAATTTAACAGATATTAATTTGTCATCAAATAAAATCGATCGTTTGCATGCTTCTATCTTCCATGGACATATTCATCTTGAAAATATAAACGTGAGCAACAATTATTTAACAGATATAAGCTTCGACATATCTCATCTGATATGGTTGAAAACACTTGATATGTCTAGTAACAGAATTGAAGGTTTTGACGAAACAACTATGGAAACACTAAATCTTCTTTTTGACAATTCAGATTTGCAAATCAACCTTTCAAACAATACCCTTCATTGCAATTGTCAAAATGTTCCATTTTTATTATGGATATTTGAAAGACACAAACATTTTCCGCTGAGAAATTCGCTCTCGTGTGAATTTTCGAATGGATCTACGAATTTTCTTTCGCAATTTAAAAGAACCGTTATGCAGCTTAAGAAGGAATGTACATCATATACTGCACTTGAAATATGTCTCTCGATTGCAATAATGGGACTTTTGATAACAATATTTGGTGGATTAATATATAGATATCGATGGAGACTTAGATACATTTATTACATGACAAGAAGCAAATATAAACGAAACAAACCAGATGACATCGACGGAAATTATAAATACGATGCCTTCATATCTTATTCTGACAATGAAAGAAATTTTATTTTTAAAGAATGCATACCAATTTTAGAAGGGCAAAACACATCAAGTTATGTATACACCAACGAGATTTTTTGCCGGGAGAAGATATCACCCAAAATATTACAAATTCTATTCACGAAAGCAGAACAATGATTTGCATTATAACAAGGGATTTTCTTGATTCTTTTTATTGTATGTTCGAATTTAATATGGCTAGAATGGAGAGTATTTATTCAAGAGGTGGTCGAAATATATTGTTCTTAGTTTTCCTTGAACAATTCCGACACCAAGATTTATCGCTTGTTATGCTTGAGCTAATACAGAAAGATTCTTATATTGAATATCCTAATGATGAGCAAGGAAATGTGATCTTTTGGAAGAAACTTGGCGAGGCTGTCGATATTGGCCAATAAAGTTGAACGTTTTTAGATAAATTTGAATTATCCAGAACAATATACTGTTTTGTTATGCTTTTTTGATGATATATAATAAACAATTACCCAAATAACAAACTTATGTAAATAATTATAGATCTTTCTTATATTAACGCCGGGGATGTAACTCTGACAAAACTAATACTTGCAAATATGTTTTATATACCTTCCCAATTTATTTCTTCACGCTTGAAGCCTCAAATAACAAGTAGTGGGATGCAATTCCACCGTAAATAATAGGTCATGAATTGTAAGATAAAGTAATAATTTGATAAAGTTGTAAAACTGAACTCAAGACCACTTCAGAATAATAGTGTTCATACATTGAGTTAGAGCTGATGAAATTGTCTATAACTTTAATATGATTTATCCAAAAAGACGTACACGACATTTGAAAACTATAACTGATAAAGCGCAGGTGTTTTGTAAAACAAGAGCAAATATTGATCAAAATAAATGCACTATAGCTTTCAATAACTACGAGTACTTTTAGATCTGTTCTTAGTGTCTTTGGTGATTTTGTTAGTTGTTTTTGTACTATTTATCGATCTGATGAGTTAAGCCCTTTTGAACAGACTTTTATAGTTATTTTTTATGTTGTGCTTTTACACCACTGTCCTAGGTTAGGGGAGAATTGAGCTCCCCAAGCATGTTTAACCCAGCTATATTCTATAAGTGCCTGTCCCTATTCAGTAGCCTATAATTCAGAGGTTGCCGTATTGTAATGTTTATGATACTTTTCATGTTTATCATTTTGTAAAATGTGTTCTTGTGTTGTGCTGTTACGCCACTGTCCATAGTCAATGGGAGCGTTGAACGCCCGCTTTCATGTTTAACATTCTGTGTGTGCCTGTTTCAAGTCAGGAACCTCAGTGGTTGTCATTTGTTGCTGTCTATTATATTTGTTCTTCGTTGATTGTTTTGTACTTATATCAGGCCGTTAGTTTTTTCTCGTTTCAATATTTATCATTTGTCATTTTTTGCTATGCAGTATCTGTTTTGCTAGTTGTTGAAGATTATACGATAACCTATATTTGGCAACTTCTACGTCATTTGGTCATTGGTAAAAAGCTGTCCCATTGGCAATCATGCCACATCTTCTTATTTTTATATTGGTTCGAAATTAACCGTGTTGTTCAGGTGTAATATCACCAAATCACAGTACGTCACATCTGGTTGCATACGAAAAAGGGTCGAAAAAATATTCCCTTGAATTTGACAGTTGTAGGAAATTAATCCTCATTTCATTGCAGTAAAAAATTTCTAAGTCATAAACATATATCTTGGGTGTTTCAAAGCACCATTATTTTTTTATTTTGTGTTTCTATAGAATATTTTGGGAACTTGAGGTTACATGGTTACTTAAGCTTGTACACAGGAAAAAAAGGGGTGACAATTTGATTGGTTAACTTCCAGTGATAGTTATTTCTTATATGCAATGAAATGTTATGTGAAATTTTGTCTATAGTACTGGACAGGATAAAACTTTACTCATGCCAAGTATTTCTTTATTTGAAACAAAGATACATTCTGCACAATTTTTTGAAAAGTGCAAATTCAACAAAGATTAATAGGGGAAAATCAATGGTGGTATTACACCTTCATTAAACTACTTAAACAGCAAATTATTCAAACAAAAACAAAGCTTATCTTTGAAAAGACACGTGATATTGCAGTTGAAAATCTTGAAGCAAAACATAACTTCTCTTTAAAACCCTGAGAAATTGAACTCTCTGCGAGGACGCAAGAAAATGTTCTAGTAAATAGTAATAGGGAAAACATAAAATAAAACTTAATTACCATATAATGTTATTATTTGCCTTTTGATGTAGAAATTACCGAAACAGCAAGCGATAGCAGCTTATTTTTTAAAAATTCATCAAGCTTTTAATTTTGTACGCAAGACTAGCGTTTAGCCCGAATAATAACAGTTTGGAAGCAAGATCAAAAACAAAGTTGAAGAGCATTCATAACCAAAATTTCTTAAAGTTGTGCCGAATACGACTAAGTCAATGATTACTGCGGATGGAAAAAAACTGTTTTTGATATTTATTTCAAAAGAAGGGCGAAAGATACCAGAGGGACTTTCAAACTCGTATGTCAAAAATAAACAGACAACGCCATAGTTAAGAAAGAAAAAGACTAATAGACAAACAATAGTACACAAAACACAATATTGAAAACTAAAGACTGAGCAACACGAACCCAACTAAAAACTGGGGGTGATCTCAGGTTCTCCGGAAGGGTAACACTTTATCAACAGTAAATTAACCAAAAAAAAAAAAAATAATATATCAATGACATTTCTTAAAATTTTTCTGTCATACGCGTATTTCGTCTATCAGTGACGGTCGGATCATATCAAATAGAAAATTGAAGAGCATTAGGAATGCATTATTCAAACCAAATACGGCTAAGGCAAAATTGATTTAAACTGTTGCTATGTAAATCAATCCTCCGCTTACCAAACTTTAACTTTTTTTCTACAGATTGTATACGTCACTGGAACATGCCAATTCTCTGTACATATTAGTAACTAATCCCGAAAGATTTAGGATACAAGTATTAACAAAGTTGATAGATATGCAGCAGAAATAAAATTGAGAATGGAAATGAGTAATATGTTTAAGAGACAACAACCCGACCAAAGTTCAGAAAACAGCCGAAGGCCATAATGGGTCTTCAACACAGTGAGAAAACACACGGCGGGCTTTAGCTGGCTCCTAAATAAAAATGTGTACTAGTTCAGTGAAAATGGACGTCATACTAAACTCCAAAACATAAATGAACTAAAATTAAAAAAACATACAAGACTAACAAAGGCCAGAGGCTCCTGACTTGGGACAGGCGCAAAGATGCGGCGGGGTTAAACACGTTTCGTGAGATCTCCCCTCCCCCTATACCTCTAGCCAATGTAGAATAAACAAATACACAGCAATACGCACAGTAAAACTCTAATGTCAGAATAGGTAACAAAGCAAAGAAACTAAGCAAAATGACAATGATACATAAATTAACAAAGGACTACTAGCAGTTACTGACATGCCAGCTCCAGACTTCAATTAAACTGATTGAAAGATTATGTCTTCATCATATGAAAATCAAGCACAATCCCTCAAACACTTTTGAATTATAAGTCACTAGGCAAATTGAAACTGACCTTATTCTAATATTAACATATCAGGCGAATTTATTGAGAAGAATTCGCATGCATGCAGAAAAATCGAGAAAACCTGTTCATTAAATTCTCACATAATAGTAAAATCTTTTTTTCTTAGAAATATATCTCTTTAATTGTTCAACCTGAACAGGGATATCTTTTTAATTGCTATATTCACATAAACTAAATATTTCATACCTCAATTTCTTGCGATAATGGTGTGTTCGAAAACTTCTCACTTGTATGACAGTCGCATAAAATTCCATTATATTGACAACAATGTGTGAACAAAACAAGCAGACATAATAGGCAAAAGGTCAAAAATAGGGGTACAGCAGTCAACATTGCATAATTATCTTAATCACTATAAAAACAAACAAACAAATATGTCAACAAAGAAAAACAAAAAATTGCATATAGCACATAAGCCAAAATGATAGACGAGAACACAAAAAAGTGACCACAGAACAAGTACACATTTTCAGGATGCATAAGTACTGAGCCGCGCCAAAAAGATATTACCAAAAATGGACTAAACAAAAAAGGTTAATAATTTAAAAAGAACACTATAACACGTAACTAAAATGATAAGCATCGTAAAGTTGATACTGATTATTTATCAACAAGTTCTTGGTATCTTCCGATTAACATTTTTTTAGAAAAAGGACGAGACGTTTTTAACATAACCCTGATTCATTAAATTTTTGCTCTGACACTGGTGACGTTTTATAAATTCTGGGTAGCAACTGCAAACTCTTAATACCGACTGGGTTGAGAAATGCATATCCCATATGCAGGTGAAGTTGGTATATTGATACTAAGGTGGAGGAAATTGATAATTTCAAAATCAAAATCGTCTCGTTTGTCATAGATTCTGGTATTGAGATGACCGCTTATGTCAAATTCGAGGTTTAAGTCTAAAAATAAGGCGGAGGAAGCCGTGTCTGTTGTTTATTTAATTTCTAGTTCTGGGGGATATATTAATGGAACACAATCAGAAAAGTTTGGATTGTTAATGGAAAAAAAAACATCCTCAATATATCTGAATGTGAAATTAAATGATCTGGCTTCTTTGATCTTCTTGTTTTTGTTCGTACATCGACCTGTAATTGCTTAGTTCAACTTCATTTGAACTACCTTAGATAGTTGTCTCATTTGCAATCACACCACATTTTTCTTTATTTTATATTAAACTTTTAAACACGTCAAATAAAATACAGCTGCCAATTTAACAAAACCATTATAAGCCATTATTTTGAACAAACACTATAAAACTGTTACCGTAATTAATATAAAATATTACCACGGAAATGTTGACAAAGAGGTCGATTCACATGAACTCAAAATTAACCAGGTCGTTATTATTCAATAAGGAATGTTTGTATGGTTTTGAAACTCGAAACTGATTATCTCTAATATTAGTACAATAGTGGGAACAGGAAGACAAATGCCGTGTGTGATTTATAGTGTATGGGAACTTTTTTTATATTTGACGGAAGAACTCATTTCATTAACAAATACAAGTCAAATAAAGTACTTGATTTATCGGATGTGGAGATAACAATGTCTAATTTTAAAAAGCAAATCTATCAAACAAACAAGCTTGATGTTGGGAAAATCAACACAAAATCACTTGCTTCCCCGATTCATGTTTCTACGATGAAATGAACATGGTCAAAAAAGCAAGTGAGATGATGTCTGTTACAAAGATAAAATTTTAAAATAAAAGTTTCATAAATCTAGAAAATCAGTGTTGTATGAAATATTCTTCGTCATGCAAACTGAATTTATTTTTCCTTATAAACATGATTGTATGTAAGAATTATAAATTATTATAAGACAGTTTGCATGCCGGCCTTGCTATTTACACGAATTCTGAAGTCGAACTGAATATTGTTTCCTTAATTAGAACATGTAGTAAATGAACTTTTAATTATGTTATATATTTTCATTGACGAATAAAATCTAATCCGCGATAACAATGTCAATTACACAACGGCCTGCAAAGCAGATGAGATGATGACATTTTGCAAAAAAATGTTTTGTGAATGTTCCCATTTTGGAGATCATTTTCCGCGGGCGAGCACTCGGGTATCACTCGGTAAAACAAACGAGTGCTCGATGAGTAATCTTTCTCCAAGTTGACATTCATAATTTATTTATAACATATTTAAAGATATATCATTAGGCTTCAAATTATTCAAATTGTAATTTAATTCCTTTTGTTTGTTAAAATTGTTTGTTTTTCTGCTTTTGTTTGTTTGTTTACATATCCCGTGTTTACGGTACAGTTTCTATCAACAACCAGTGTGTAAACTGATGACGCCGGAATAATAGAAAAGTAACTCACATATGATAAAGGTAACACAGTAAATTGTTTGTTTATGTCGTAAACCATGCTAATTAAAAATCATATCGAAACGACAATCGTACATTTTTAAAATGTCATTCTTTAAAGAATGGCATTTGAAATATATATGCAAATGCATATTGTACTGTCTTCATTCTTTATTGATATACGTTTATTTGCTGCTATTTTGAAAAAAAAAAAAAAAAAAAAATGCTTTATAAACATGAACTAAAGCTCTTTCGATATACCAATTTTCAGAGTGTTACACATAGTTCTTTTAATAATAGTTGTGGTGGATTAAACCTGGTTTTATAGCTAGCTAAACATCTCACTTGTATGACAGTCGCAAAAAATGTCAAAAAAAGGGGTACAGTAAGTGGATGGTTGTATCACTGATACTCGTACAACATTTTTTTATATAAACAAATGAAGTATAGTGCCATCCTTATCTGGGACACCAATGAAAAGAAAACGTCATTTCTTCTCAGCGAGTCGCTTTCCATTTCTAGATAGACACAGCTTCTGAAGAAAGGATTCTTATATTTCATTTTTGAACAAATATGGAATAGTGTAAATGAAGTAACTGTTGTATGTATCGCACAAAAGTTTTTATGGCCGGTCTCCCCGCCATTCAAAATGACAAAAAACATTCACATTTATTATTAAAGTGTCACAAAATAAAAGGCACGTTAAAATGAAATTTATTTTAAATTGTAGCTTACAATGTTTGTTAAAGTAAAACTTGAGTTAAAAAAATACGTAAACTATAATGGGGTTATTGAAAATAAAGTAACATAACTCGTAAACAAATGTTAAGTAGTTTGCATCTTAAACATCTCTATAATGCAATAGCCTCTTTTATTTTATCCCAGAACACAATATTTCCTTGCTCATCATCCGGATATTCAAGGTAAGAATCTTGTTGTACTAATTCTAGCATCACAAGCGGCAAATCTTGTGCTCGAAGTTGATCATAGAAGACTAATAATAATATGTTTGTTCCACCTCTAGAATAGATTGACTCCATTCTTGCTATATTAAACTCAAACATACAGTAATATGAATCAAGGAAAGATCTTGTTATAATGCATATTGTTTTTCTACTTTCATGAATTGCATTTGTTATATTATTTGTTATTTCTTCTCCAGGCAAAAAGTCGCGTTGGTGAATACAAAGCTCCATACCTCCTTGCACTTCTAAAATAGGTATACATTCATTTACAATAAAAGTTTTGTCTTCATCAGCATAAGAAATAAATGCATCGTATGAAAAGTTATGATCTGTATCCTCTGGTTTGTATCGCCTGTATTTACTCATGGTCATGTAATATATATAGCGGAGTGTCCATCGATATCGATATACAAGCCCACTAATAATAACAATGAATACTGTTAGTATAGCAACAGCCATAAGAATGATTAGCATTGTATATGACCCACATTCTTTTTCTAATTCCAATAATGTATTTGTGAAAGTAGTTAAGAGAACGGATGTTTCGTTACGAAACTTACATTTTATTCTGTTCTTTTCAGAGAAATGAACACTTCTTTCTTCCATCCATTGGAGAAACTTGATATTATCACAACTACATTTTAATATATTGTTCGAGAGATTTAACTGCAAGTTCGAGTCATCGAAAAGTTTGTTCAAATGTAAAATGGTTCTACTCCCGAAACCTTGAATTCTGTTATTTGACAGATCCATGATTTTCAAAGATTTCAAATGTGATATGTCAAAATGTATGTCTGTCAAAAAGTTATTACTTAAATTAATTTTTTCAAGACATGGATGGCCATGAAAAACAGACGCATTTAACTTATCAATTCCATTATATGACAAATTTATGTCTTTTAAAACAGTAGTATTTGTTGCTGAATATTTTTCTGATTCAAGGAAATATCCTAAACTATTATGTTCTAAATTTAGATATTGCAGTTCTGGCATTATTAGATTAAAGTTAAGTAAATTGTTGTTGGAAAAATCTAAAAAACGCAATGATAACGGAAGAGTCTTGCTATAAGCAATTGGGTCGTCAACGATAAATTCCTCTGGCTCAATAAAATCGTTTTTATTCAATAATAAATGCGTAATTCCTGTTTTTCCAAGAGTATTATAAAAATGGTCGGGAAGAAATGTATTCAAAAGAAAAGATGAGGTTAATACTAAGGTCTTTATTAAGTTGTCATCAAAATCATATACAACTTTTTGCCAGTCCTCTATTGAATGATGCATTACGCCTTCAAAACTTAAAAACGTAAAGTTTCTGTGCTTAAATGTTCCACCATGATAGGATTTCATTGTGCAATTCTGTAAACTGATCCAGTCTAAGTATGGTACGTTGATGAATGTCGCATTGTCAAATGTTACATTACAGGCACCTGCATTAAGTTTCTTTAAATGTGTCAAAGACATGAATCCTTTTCCAAACACTGATTGTCCAAAACGGTCACTAATAATGTCAATTACAATACTTTCTAATGTTTTAAGATCAGAAATAACATCTATTGAAAACTCTTCAAAATTCATATCAGAAAGATATACACCACTACTTTTAATATCTAGGTGAACTAGGGATTTCAGTGGTTTAAAAACGAAATTCGGAAAAGATTTACTGCTGTATACTAGAAAGTTCGTCCGTATATTCAATGTTCGCAAATGTTCCAATCCAAAGAATGCATCATTTTCTAACATGTATATGATGTTCGCTGATAAATTCAATTCCCGGAGATTCAAAAGTGAAGAAAATGATTTAGTTTTGACCATTTCAATGTAATTAGTGCTAAGGTCAAGATAGATTACATTTGGTAAACGTAGCGCTGGAATATATCTAAAACCTCTTTTTGAGCAATTGGCATGCAGCAAAATCTGCTCGTCTTGCCAATAACTACAACGGTCATCCATTATATTTAGTCCGAAAATAGCTGTAAAACACATAACAAGAAGACTGGTGTTCATTTTTACTCTCTATGAAGAATCCTGTTTTCAGAAAAAAATACAAAAATAAAAATACAAAAACCATACACATTTATATTTAACGTTAACTTAAGAGATCATTCCAGACGTTTAAGTGCAATAAAATCATCATAGATACCAGGATTAAATTTTGTACGCCTTTCGCGCGTTTCGTCTATTACAGACTCATCAATGACGCTCAAATCAAAAAGTTGAAAATGTAAAATAAACTACCAAGTTGAAGAGCATTCAGGACCAAAAATTCCGAATGGTTTTGGCAAATACATCTAAGGTACTGTAAATTCAGAAATTTTTGCGATGTTTTTATTATTGCAAAACATGCGACAGGGTTATAATCGCAATAATTTAAACTCGCATTTTGAAATTTTTTATATGAATTGAACAGGATTTTTCTCAATATCGCAAAAATTAAAATCGCATTTTAGTCTAAAATGACAAAATCGCAATAATAATAAATGCACGCAATAATTTCTGAATTTATTCTTGGGTGCAAGTTTGTACAGATGTACACTAGTTATACTCCTGAAACAATGAATTTTGTTTTTCAAAAGATTCAGCAGATTTGAGATGTGATATGTCAAAATGATTTCAAAACATCGTTAAATACATTACACGATTAAAACATACGTATGTTCATTAACAAGCTCATAAGTTCAATTATAAGGTAATTTCCATTTAGCTACGGTATTTGAATTGGTGATTTATAGGGTTATACACGATCGAGACGTTCACCAATCTGATTATGTAAGATGATTGACCCTGTTATGACCTAGTATGAACGTATGAAAACAGACGAAGCACTGCCGTTTTCACAAGTAGAGCAGGAACTGTTAATGCTTATGGTTCACCTGGCCTCACTCCGAATTTTGATTGGGTTTGTCAACTCAATTTTTTTTCCAGCGAAGTGATCTATGGAATATTGTTTATATTATTTGTGCCTACTTATTGTTTATTTTTCTATAATTGATTGCGTTTGATTGCTTACTTATTATTCTGTCTCTTATTGGAACCCAAACTCTTTACATGATTTGCATGATTTGAGCGATATAAAAGACTCGCTAAGAAAGTTATATCACGGCATTTCACAGAATGGCTAAATTGAATGTTTAGGGACGTGTTTTCTTCAATGCTAGTAATGTGCACGTGTACACAATCTCAAATGAGATTATCAAACCTCATAACAGATTCTTCAAAACAAACTCAAATCAATGCATATAATGATTATACTTGTATACACATTTCGTTCTAGGTAGTCAAAGAAATGTTATTGTTAGAGTAAATATAAATAATATTATAAAATGAATATATGGATGCCAATATTTAAGAAGAATAAAGAATTTTTTAACATTCATTTTATGTTTTAAATATGAAGATATCTTACCCACTGTAAATTATCCGAGTGAAAATCCGTTGACAGCGTTCCTAACAGGTAATCATATATGTTGGTCACATGATAAATTCAAACAAAATTTTAAAAACATTCTATCGATCAATTTCCTTTTTTAAAATTAAGGTAAAGTTTAATGATGTGTTTTTAGACCAAATACAGGGATGTACGTAAATTACAAGAATACAAAAAATATCACGTGATACCTTTTAAATCTAAAATTGGGCAATGGTGCGACGTTCTCTGGAACATTTTTCCTTATATGGTTTTAGATTTATGTTGAGGCCAAGTTTGGTTATTGTGTTTTTGAATTTGTTCAAATCTTTGGGATTACACATAGTCATATTCTCTATTCGATGTAACTTGTCGCCAAGAAGGCCTAAATCCTCCCACAATATAGGGATATAAGTTTTAAAATACAAATTAGTTCTATTACACAATATCATCAAGTAAGCAGAAATCATTTATTTTAGATTTCAGCTTTATTTCCCGGATGCGTCTTTTAAACCGCACCTGCATTTGTAATCATTTTAATCATTTCCAGTTCTTATATAATTGTTTGCCTTTTTAACTTTGTGACAATTCATTTTTTTGTGAACAAACATTTTTTACTTAAGGATGTATTTAGGTGAAATAAAAAAAATCTAGAAGTTAAAATTGATACTATAAGTCGGAAGAGCATTAGTTAAGGAACAAAATAAGCTCAAAATATTGATAGGTTATGGAGCTCCTTTTCGAGATGTTTGAGTTTTAAAAAATGGCGGGAAAAGGCTGATTCGGACTTTTACCTTGTATTTGCATTGGTATTATTTGGGTCTCAAATCGAAAGAAAAGAAATCTAAAATCTGCTTAAATTTTGGTAAATGACCTTTTATGAGCTATTGAAGTCTTATATGAAAAAAAAATGGGTGTTATGGGGCAAAATATTTTACCCTGTATCGTAGGAAAAAAACCAAGGAGTCCGAACATCTGACACAATTTACTAAACCTCACCTAAGTACATCCTTAAGCCTTTACTTGAGCAAAGCATTTTGGAATTTGTCAAGAACCTTTGCATAAGCCAACAGTAAATGTTTTACATGAAAGAAGCACATACTAGTATTCGTGTGGACATTAATCACGCCCTGCAAGTGTTATGCAACCCGAGGTTACTATAAGTATTTTATTTATTTATATATGTATTAGAAATAAAAGTTTTTCACGGTATTAACTTTAAGCACTTATAGCCGTTTTGTCGGCTCTTTAGACTGTTATGAACGCACCTTTGTGGTACCGTAGCACTAATTTGGTGTATGACGTTGCGTCAGCAGCATTTTACTTACACTTTCGATTTATCTTTGACTTGAATTTCCGAATAATTTACTCCTCTGTAGTTATTCAGAAGGATCTATTTTCAATAAAGACTTTTAAAAATAGGAGTATACGGAATTGTCCCATTCCGAATCGATCAAATGTTCATTGCAGGGGCAAGGTGTATTTCTGACTAAAGGGTCAATGTTTTGCTGTTTATGCACCGTGAACCTGTCGATGACGTCACCTCCTGTTTTCCATTTAATTTTTCTTTGCACTTTGGAAATGATGTCAAATAAACCAGATTGGGAGCTTTACAATTCATGCGTGCATTTACTTTCAATGTCTTTCAAGATTTAAATGTCACAGAGCCCATTTTTCGTCAATATAATCGTATTGTAAACACCGACGATCGCCGCATCTTTGTACCTCAGCATTTTGTTCTATAGATGTCTATCTAGCCTTGGTAACCAGATAGAGCCACTTAAAGATATTGATGATTTCTTGAAGGCAAACATCACGGTCAACAAATGTTCAGTCGATAAACTACGAACATTGATTTCAAAGTTCTACGAAAACCTTACGAAAAATGAAGCCAACTATTTGATGCCAAAAATTCATGAATCTAAAGTCATTGACAGTAATGTGAAGGATAAAAAATCCACATACATACAAATAACTAGAAAAAACACGCGCGAGCGCGGCTTGAAGACTACTTGAAATGTTTATGGTGATATACAGCTTGGGTTTGTGTTTCTCAAACTGTTTTTATGCACTGATGCATTATGTTGATAGTTTAACTGCACAACGCATTACCCAGAGAGTGCATTTCACAACGACCTTTTGCAAGAATTTGTCTGTTAGGGGATGGGGAGGGTGCATCTTCACAACTAAGGGAAAGTGTGTGTGTGTGTTTGTGTGTGTGTGTGTGGGGCGGGGGTCCAACCTGCACAATGCATAATCTGTTTTGAATTCCGAGTCCGGAGCTATTTTATGACTTGGCCGCTAAGTCAAAAAATAGCTCCGGACTCAGAATTCAAAAGGAATTACACAATGCATAGCCCTGAGGGTACATTTCCAAACGACCACCCTTCTCTTCTAATAAATGTTTGCATATCGCAAGTCTGTAAGTTTGATTTTAGTTTAATTTTTCAATTCAAGACTATACCTTTTTCGGATGAATATTTTTTTCTTTTTTGGTACCTTTTGCGCATGCTTAAAACAGATACAAAACCATTTCCGCCTGCTTACAAAACGTAGACGGTAAGGAACCAGCTACGGAACTTCATTTGGGGTTTAATTAATTAAGCTACGCTAATTAAAGCAATTAGTATATGAAGTTATAAAGTACATTACATACACTAACGATTTATTAGTATATAATACTTCAGACGATCGTCGGCTCGGAGACAAACCGGTTAAAAACATTTTGGTCTACAAATTTTATAGTATAGATAGACCAAATGATCTGAAATTACCCCTTATAGAAGCAAATACCCAAAGATTGAACAAAAAAATTGACAATATACTTAGTCTATTATGCAAAAAGTTTCTATGTTTTATAAGAGATGATGTAAACATTTTTAATAACATGTCAGATCGGATAAATCAAGAAACCTTTCTTGAGAGCATTGATGTGACTATCTTGTCCACAGATATTCCCCACAATTTTGGACTAAACGGGATTAAATTTTAGATGGAAAAATTTCCGAACATTATAGTCCAACTTTTAATAGAAAATTTATTCTAGAAGACTCCAACTAGTATTGAAGAAAATGATCCCGTTACTGCTCTGTAAGACTATGAGCAGACATGTAGCTGTTTACATCTTTCCACTCCATTTATTGATAGTTGTCTAATATTGGAAACACGACATATTTCTTTTTGATATAATTTAAAACGATTTCTCTGGGTCTGCTCTATTGCCATCGCTAGTATAATATTTATGTCACAGCGTTGTTTAAACTTGCCACCAAGAGTGGTTTTATCGAAGGATCACTAACTAACAACCAATTACAAGCGATCATATCCTCAAGATAATCGAGGTTCTTTAAAATCACAATTTATCAAGAAAAGCTCCCTCTGGCTATGTTATGTTTATGGTAAATTGTAAGAAAAAAAATATAAAGTGAAATTGAAAATTAGACGTAAGCAATTACAGGCGATCTAATGCGAGGGTGGAAATAAATATGACAAAATATTGTTGAAAATGGAATGTTACGATTGATTTGTTTTAATTGAATTGTGCTGAACTGTAATTTGTCATTGTGGACTTACAATCATCGTAAATAAAAACAATGTTGATCAAATAAGTAGATAAGGTATTTACACAAGCACCCACACGGAAACAAATATTTTATTTCATTTTCAATTAACATTTATAATTTCCGTTTTGCCACGCAATAAATTGTTACAAATAAATAAACGCGTTTAAAAATTGATAAATCCGTTCTCTAAACAAGAGGTCTGTACCTACGTTGGCCATTACGTTTTACTTCTTAAATTATGATTATTGTTTTTAATCTTTAATTCATTCAGAAGCAATAATACTTATTTAGAACATACTCACCTCTCCTCGTCCAATCAAAAGTCTCGAATTGAGACACTATTTTTCATAGTACATTTTCAAACTATGTTCTATATTTCGTCACGCATAATTATCTGTTAAATGTGAATACTTATCAAGAATCAATAGGTAATTACAAGCAAGTCAAATTCTGGTATTACTTAAAAAGTATGTCCATGCAATTCTTTCACCCTAAAGCCATTCAAACAAATTAAAATTCACAAACAGGAACAACATTTATTACACTATATTGCTTCTATTTTTAACTTATTTAAATACAATTATTTTTCATTTACATTCTGAAATCATTTATTCCATTGAAATTTCAAATCAAACAATCTATTTAAAAGTGACTCCCTCAAAGAAAAGATAAAAGGAGATGCCTAAATATCATATCAAATTGCAATGAATCGTTAATGAGTCTATCTATCAATCGTTATGATAATAATAATAATAATGATGAAATTACTTGAATCATCTATTTATTGATAAGAGGATTTTCAATAAAGAAAACATTAGTCTCACGAACACACAATTTTATAGATTAAAGGTACACAATTTGATAAATGTTTAGAGTATTTTACATGTCAAATGACATAGCTTTGCCATCGAAAGAGACAACTTTCAATCGCTTTACGCTCTTGGGTACATGAATGATCAATTCGTTTTCGTCATTTTTGGACTGTGCTTTTTGGTCCGTCGGACGCGAACATGATAAATTTATATTTTCCTTGTCGTCAGAAACGGATGCTGGGAGAGGGGTTTGTAAAGCGTCACTTATATTTCTGCTCATTTCTATACTTTGTCTTTTGTATGTCTCAACCGCGTTACTTCGATGACCACTGCGTGATTTTACTGCAGAATCATCAAAACCACTATTGTATAACGTAGTTACACATGATACCTTTCCTGAATGTTTGGATATGTTACGGTTTGAGCAATTTATTCCTGCTTGTTCAAACATTAATTTTATGTATGAAGACAGTTTATTCCCACCAATAACTTGTGCGGAAAATTTAGTGCCCTCATTTTTCAAACCCATTTTCCCGATCGGTCTTCTGTAAAAGTGGCCTTCACTTGGAATAAAGTTCAGATACGTGCCGAACAATTTTACAATGTCTCTTGGGTTTGAAGTATCTTCCCAATGGGTAATTTGCTTAGGTTCAATTTTCCTGTGATTAATTCCCCCTTGTACATTTTTTGATACCCTGCCGAAAAACTTCAAGCAGCGTTTGTTCTGCATATAATCAATAATGATTTTGTATTGCGAAGCGTCTAAATCTCGATGTTCATCCATTCCGCGGAAACCAAAGAGTTTACAATTATAATAGAACACCGCAAAACTCAGGTCCTTTGATGTCTTCATACTAAATATTCCTTTCTCCCATAAGATCTTTTCGTCATCAATAGATATACAGGATTTGCCCTCTTCTTATGAATTCCTACCAAAAGTAAAAAAATTAGAAAATAAAGAAAACTGAATTTGAAATATTATTTTTAAAAAGGGGGGAATATACGGTTTCCCCAAATACCATTGAATATTTTAACACCTTTTAATTGCAAAAGTTCTTTTTATTTTAAACATTTGACATTTCCTCCATTTAAGCATAAAACAAACTTTAAAGTGTGTGACAAACTAATCAGATATCATTTTAATTGTTGGGAATTGGACTAAGCAAACATATATGAAAAAGATTATGACAAACGGACCGACGGACGACAAACAGCGTCATAATATGAAAAGGGAAATAATCAACTTGAATACACCATTCTTTATTAAACTTTACCAAAGTTAACTAAAGTAAGCATATCTATAGTTCAATAGAGCTCCAGAGGTGAGTATGTTCTGAAATTGGATAAATGCATGTCGACTCTTAAGACACATGTTGTTAATTGTGTTTAATCCTTAATTTTTGGCAGTGTATATTACATAACAGAAATAAGATAAAACAATGGGATATCAGAAAAGATACAATATTGATAATTTTTAGAAAATGAAGAACAAATCATAATTAAATCTATATATGCGGGACACTTCATACATAAGAGTAAATATTAAAAAAAAAACTATAATTAAGATAGAGATGTATAAAACAAGCATGCACTCACAACAATATAGTATGCGACTGCATTTTCTGTCAATTATTTTTAAATTTGATCTTATCTTGAATGTGCATGTAATATTTCTCACTGGACGTTAAGCAACATCATTGATTTTAGCTGCCACAGCGTAGACTGGGTGTTAAATTTTGATATGTATTATATAATCATACAAATTAAGACTCACCAATACCATCATGAGTTAATTCTTTCATTCTTGCATCTAATGCCTTCTGAAACGTCGAAAACGTCGAACTATTTAAAAAAAAAAAAATTTCTGGTCGGCCATTCTCTCTTAGGTGACGCTGAAGTCCATTCGTCAAGTTAATGAGGGTGGATATGGGGACCTATCTGCTCTAAATCTGCAGATTTCATTTCAACCGGAACACATGTATAATTTTCAGTAGCGGTTATAGGGTTACAGTTTCTGTTTTCAGCCCATGTTTGCCAAACATTTACACTCCAGTTAGTAGAACTTTTAGTTTTGGCTGGTATCCTATCACTTATACGCTTTTCAAACTTTGTGGTTGAAACTGCATTTGAAAATCTTTTCTTATTGTCACTAAAAACCAACTTTTGTGTCTGAATTAAATCTAAATCTTCTAATTCCCATTCAGTATCGTGTTTGGAAATTATTTCAAAATCAGGCAGATCCATACTTTCTAACTTCGCCATTTACACTTTCTTACAACTCACATATAAAACTGTTTTTAAACACACACACACTTTCATGTGGTGATTACAACTTACCTCCATTTTTGTTCTCTTTATTTGAAAAGAATTGTTTAGTTGGCTTACTATTGTTCACTCAATTCTATAAAGTGACCATAGTTTAATTACTATGAATTTTTTTAATCATTTAAATGATTGCAAAGAAATGATAGCTTACTTACTATGATTGTTTTGAATCATTTAAATGGTTGCATCTTCATCAAGACCAATCACCTGCTAATCATTGTACGAAACTAGTTTTCAGTCTTATGTGCATATTTTGAAAAGATAATGTTTTAACGGAATATTGGAATGAATTTCAGATATTAAATTGCAAGCTTATTGATCTAAAATGGTCAAACAATGTTTGTTTATTTTTATAAAAAATTGCTATTTTAGTGCATTTTTGAAATAAGTGACTTGCCTCAAAAAAGAAATAAACAAAGTTTTCATATTCGATTTATTATAAAATAAAAACAAAACATTTGATACATTTGACATACAGTCAATTCTCAAGCTATTATACTAATTACATTAAGCTTAAATTGAAAGAAGTATCCCAATTGTATTGCTTAGAGAGGTGCGTATGTTCTAAATTGGTCAGATAATACTTGCTCATGTTTTATGAACATTTAAAGCCCTCCGCTACGCCTCGTGCTTTAAATGTTCATAAAACATGAGCAAGTATTGTCTAACCTTTACGTAAAGGTGAATAGATCAATTTTTTTTATACAACTTCACGAATAATGGGGCTTAGGTTGTATATAACCTAAAAGACCTTTGGATGTTTTATATGTTCACATCTCTTTCACATAGCCTCGACAATAAATAGTTTTATAGAAACACTGATGTCTAAAATGGATTGCAGGTAAACATTCAAGGTTGCGTGGAGCATTTGGTAGATGGACCAACGTTTTGATATGACACTCCCTTTCTGAACAGCTGATATCAACCACGGTTTTTGGTGGGGCGCGTGTTGCTTAACCTTTGGTTTTATATTTTTTGGTGTTTTGCCGACTGTTATTCGTGTTTTCGAAGTTTCATTATAGTGACTGTCGTATGTTCTTATCAACTTATGGTCTTTGGTTTTCCCATGGATTCATCTGTCTCGTTTCATGTATATACTTATATAATCCAATAGAGTTAAAGAAGATACAGTTTTTATCTTTGGTTGAAATTCAAAATAGGAAACAAAACAGAACTTCATGACCTACAACGTATAACATTTTGCTTATGATTGGTTGAATGTTACCGTCTTAGTAAGTGTCGTGTAAAGGTAGAATTTCAAGCGAATTGTAAATAATCCATTCCGTCATAAAAAAAAAAAAATCTTGAAATTGATTAGAACTCAAAAAAGAAACTGATTTTGGTATCTTTCCTAGGATACAACATCTTGTTTATCATCGAAGTAGGAACGACTCGACTTTTTGAAGGCAGATATAACAGGAGTGATGGAAGATTCAATATATTTTTTAAATTAATATATGGTATCAAAGATGGCACAGCCATAACCCATTCGAAAAAAAACAACTTTCCATCGTTTCATTTTCCATGTTTTTTTTTTCCATTTTTATGGCAAAATTCCTGAATACAATAGAGCTGGTTTTAGCTTTTAAAATATATATGAAAGGAAATGTTTGGTACCTGATAATAGGAAAGAGACCCAAAGACTACACACCTAAAAACATAAATTTTAATGAGGGATGGGGTCTTGTATTCATTTCTTATAATACATGCACTTTCACAACCAATCCTGGCTTTTGTTTGTAGGATGAATATTAAATACATAGAGTGTTTTAAATTAAACGAATTGTTTGTTAAATATATTAATCGGCCTACATATATAACTGACAGTCGCTATTTTTTTTATCTCAATTTTGTTGATAAAAAATATCTAAAAAGAGTCAGAATAGCATCCACTCCATATTTCAGATACATACTGTTCTGATATCTTAATTTAAATATAAGCAACAGCAAATTACAGATGTTGAAATCTCAAAAATGGATTGAAAGACAAATAAAAAAATAAATCAAAAACTGAAAGAATCGAATGTGATCCAAAATGAGAGAAACCGGGTGTGTTGACATGTTATACGTCTTTTGCTAATGATACATCATCTGACATGCGAGTTCACATTTAAGAAAGTTAAGTACTGTTCAAATGAATGTTCAGCTAAACAATCTGATATTTTTATGATAGTAGATTGAGATTGATATACTTAGGAATAACGAATAATTTGTATATCGACGACAAAATACAAGCAGATATAATAAAGGAACCATATTCATCGGAGGACAAGGAGAGTTAGAAAGTCCATCATTTATTGAAGTCTTTAGGGCAAAAAAAGAGGAGATGGGGATATTACAATGCAACATCTCCGATATAATAGAAAATGCATCAGATCTACAGACTGATTTGTCGATGAAAGTCACAAAAAAAAAGGACTCTGACAACGATTTTTAAATTCCTAAAGTCAATATCTGGTGACGAGAATTTGATACAGATGATTCTGTCAATTTATATCAACACTGCAATTCAAAATCTCATTTCAAGTTGTTTGAGGAATGTTATCAACTCACACAAATACGACGTCTATAGCTTAGCTGTATTATCTGGTAGTTTTGGTTCTATGAGTATCACTGTTATTCACAAAAATTTTATTAACCAAAATATCACGAAAAGTGTTTTTGAAAATGGGAATATATATCATGTATATTAATCAAATAACAAATAATAGATCCACACTAGATCATTCTGGGTGTTTTCAAGCAATTCGAATGATCAATCCAATAATTCAATCAAAATAATAAAGTCGTATGTGAACTGTCGGATTTCTGCTACATTGCAATATTCGGCAAATTAATCATACAAATCTAGACAAAAAAAATTGTTATATGTTATGATATGCGAAAGGTGATAGGTGAAATACAATAGAAAAATTAAAATAAAAGGTTTTGCGAAAACACAAATGCATCTCTGTTGATAATAAATTTATATTCAGAAAATTGTAATGTTCACGTAGTAGTACGTAAGACAATATTATCTCATTATTTTTTTTGCCAAGCGAAAAGAAATCGACAGATGTTATATAAAAATGAAGGCCTCTTCAATCCACATTGGTGATTCGATGAACGAGTGGTTTCAATAGTTAATCTTATGCATCACTAGCCTAAGGTTGTAAGTTCGAACCACTCACGTGGCAGGTGCGTTCGACTACAATCTTTATTGACTTTGATTGTCAGTTTTCCCGTAGAAGGTTGGTATTCTCTCCGGGAACTCCGGCTTCATTTAACAATAAAAATTACCGCCACGAAATAGCCAGAAGTGCTGAAAATAGCGTTAATCACAAACAACCAACCATTCAATCAAACCACGTTCGAATATTTTGATAGAAGAAGGAATAGGCAGCTTATTGAGAATAAAAAAGTAAAGGCCTTTTTAGACTCTCTTAACTGTAATAGTTTTTGGTTACTAGTAATTGTTATATGCTGTCATTGATGAAGACGTTTGTTTTTTACCGAAAATACATTGCTTGCGTGTTAAAAATTATCTTCATAAAAAGCATGGCTTTCATCAAATGATACACATTGTTTTATTTTGAGTTCAAAACATTCAATTAGTTGAAATTGTATTTGATTCTTCTATTAGATTTATACCTGTTCCACGTCAAGAATACAGCAGTTGTTTTCGATTCATTCCGAGTAGTTTGATTCTTTTTGTCAGGTTTTATGTACATCCGCCTTTTATTATTTACCTTGGAGTTCGATATTTTTGTTGATACTTTTTTGCAAAAGAGATATAAAACGAATGTCCTGTTACTCAATAACCAACATTTAAAGATTTGTTTGATCATCATATATTCTAGTGCACTTACAAAATTACGAACACTACAAAAAAAAAAGTCTGCTCCATATCTTGATGTTTTCCTCGATATTGACACAGATGGACGACTTCAAACTATAATCTATGACCAACTAGATGATTTCAGATTTCCAGTTTCTCAGCAGTAGCATACCCCCTACTCCATCATATGGCGTTTACATATTTCAATTGTTTAGCCTTTACATGTTCAGTCTATACAGATTTTAATTGCAGTTGTATGCTCCTTGCACACACATTGCCTCAAACGATTTATAAGGAAGAACGACTGACATTGACACTTTAAAAGTTTTACGGCTACCATCACGAAGTGGTCAGTGTTTCAACTCACTAGTTACATGTTGTCAGAGTCCTAGATCTTGAGATACCATAAATTGTCGTCTAATATATAGTTTTCCTGATTGTATTCTATATATTATGATTGTGACATTTTGACTGACTGATTATATTATCCTGTCAGATGGTGCATGCATAGATGGAGACGCTGACCCTGTCAACGAATCGGTCACGCTCCTTTGGAGTCCATGCGTTTCCCTCAGTTTTGTTCTTTACTTTGTTTTTTTTGTCCTTAAAATCTTATGTTAGTACATATATTTTTCGGGTAATGCGTTAACTCTTATGCTAGACGAAATGAGTGTTAAGTCAAATGTCGATTCGTTATTGGTTTTGATATTCACCACCCAACCGATCATTAACAGTTGGTTCAATGTTTCCTTTTACATTGTCGAAAGTAATTAAAATATGGTGATAAGATAGAAAACATATTTAAAACAAAAAATAAGGATAAAATTAAAAGATGTAACTTATCAATTTTTGACCTTTAATGATGATCACTCGCTCCCGTTCTCCTGAAATACAAATAATTGCTATAAATAGTTAAGTTTGGAGCAAAACATTGCATATCCTCTGAAAATGAATTCATATTCTTCTGACTATGAACAACTAAAAAAACGACGAAACGACAAGCACCAGTCTTTTAAACAATCCAATGTAAACATAATTGTTATCCATAATTGTTGTGAAACGAAAGACAACTCTAATTCTATATTTGAATTCCACAAGTATAGCCGGTTATCATATGTAGTATATAGTATGTTTATTTTAATGTATATAGGCGTGAAACATGAATAAGTTATCAAAATGGAAGGTTTACATTTCTTCATTAATTTCTTATCTCTAATCTGCCTATAGGAAATACCTAACAAAAAGAAAATGTACAAGTATTTTAAATTTATAATTTGAAATGGGAACAAACCAGAGGAAAATGCCCATAGGACATACCAGACAAAAGAGAAAAAAAAAATACCAGTATTTTTAAATTAAAATTTAACTGTATACTACCATCTTAGATTGTAAGTTAGCAGTACACTTCGGTCTACTTCTTTATTTAAAATCTGCAAGTTTTGAGACAGATTTGCAATAAATGTTTAAGACTGTTTGTCTATATAATGAAAAAAAAAAAAAAAAACAACGTGATCTATTGCATTATTTAGACTGTTTTAAAAAATACCATATGTTTGCTTTTGTTCGGTAGAGATAACTCTTTAGTACTTTTTTTAAGGAATGTTTATCAAATGTTCATTGTTTACTTGTAGCAATACCATTAATATTGTTTCTTTTTATTTTCATAACTATATAGAAAAACCTATCTTCTCATATTTCATGTATTTTATTTCAAAATTCTATCTCAAACAGTAATTTTATTTACAAAAAAGTGCTTTTTCGTGAATAATCTATGCAACATTGGGCTATTTTGCACGACTTGTAACCTTCAAAAAAAAAAAAAAACGAAAACAACACGTTATAAATTTCATGCATCCGAAGCGCTTTTCTGGATTTACTTTCATCAGGAACGATCAAAGCCGAATGTTTGAAAGTTAAGGATATATAAGAATCTAAACAGTTAAAGGGCTGTATTACCAAAAAGGCCTAAAAATTTGCCAAATCCATATAAGGGCAACTTTGCCTGACGGAGTTGAAATCTTAGTTTCTAATAATTTCCAAATTTACTAACGGACAATTTTAGAAAATGTTGTTATAAATCATGTCAGTGCCGAAGTATTGACTACTGAGCTGATGATAAAGATAGCACGGGGACCCTTACATATTATTATGATTTTGATAAAGCATGGTAAAATCTATATTTTGGCAGAGTATAAGAAAATTCTGCCTGAGGAAATGTATAGTTATGATCCAACTTATAATATGAATTAATCAGAGGATTATTGACAGACGTTATTCAAGGGAAGACAACTCAGTGGCACAACAAATCCACAAAAATCATTAGAAACAAAACCCAGGATAAATATATTAATCTACTTCAAATGGGTGAATTCAGATGCTGCAACAAAGGACAAGAAGGGTCTGCTTCATGAACAATTTCCGTTTTGTTTTACTCTTGAAATACCATTGAGTCAATATAAGAAATTAGGTACCCTAAGGTATTGAATGATTCATGTGCCCTGTGTTATTCTACTAATATATGGGAATATATATTGTTGAGTTTCCTTATTCTAATGTAAAAGAACTTTACAGTACATAGCTCATAAATTATTCTCACAGAATGCAAAGCATTTGCCAAGTTATTAAAAGGAAATGTAATGAACTGAGCGAAAAGAACCACTTTTCTTTATGGAACTTTTAAAGAAAACAAATACTATTATCAAAACATTTTGTTTTGTAAAAAGAAGACGCGTAATATACCTCATTGATTTTGTATGTATCTAAAATGTGACCCTAAGGATTGTTCCTGGTTAAGTAGAGTTTGCAATTATTATATTTCAAAGTTTAATGTAAGTGTTAAGATTAATTCGTATTTTATAACGCCCCAGCTTTTAACTACTGATTTGAAAAATTCTCTAAGTTGCAAGTTATGTTTTCATGTTCAGCAATATATTCAACCATTATGTTCTCCTCTGTTTAATCAACGCAAATACATCTAGAATAAAAAAAAAAAAAAAAAAAAAGCATAAAAACCTATACCATTTTTTTGTAAAACACGATGAATTTTAATTTTCACTCAATTAAACAAAGATAGTTTTGTTGCGATGACCTTTTTGTCCGTAACTACAAAAACCCTATCAGTCATATAATTTAGGAACGCTCACAGCCTTAAATTGGGAAAAGGTCAATTTGAATAGACTAATAACTGTAAGAACTATATAACAAAAATAGCTTTCTAAGAGGATATTAAATTTTTTCCCAAAGAATATTGATACGTGTCTTCCATACTCTTATAAACTAAATTTACGTAACGTCTTTTGAAACGAGATTCTTTTAATTAAAATGTTATGGAAATTATTGAACCAATGCCTATATATAGATATAAGAAGATGTGGTATGAGTGCCAATGAGACAACTCTCCATCCAAGCCAAAATTTATAAATGTAAACCATTATAGGTAAAGCGCGGTCTTCAACACGGAGCCTAGGCTCACACCGATCATTAAGCTATAAAGGGCCCCAAAAATTACTAGTGTAAAACCATTCAAACGGGAAAACCAACGGTCTAATCTATATAAAAACGAGAAACGAGAAACACTTATGAACCACATCAACAAACGACAACTACTGAACATCAGATTCCTGACTTAGGACAGGTGCAAACAAATGCAGCGGGTTAAAACGTTTAAATGGTACTAAACCTTCACCCTTTTTCTGAAACAATAGTGCAGTTGTAGTGTAACATCACAACATAGAAAGACACACTATAAAATATCAACTGAAATAGCTTAACTCAATCAAAGGACATATTAACACCATTGAACATACACTGAACAAATAAATTTGACCTATGATACAATGTATATATAGTCAACCAAATCTTCTATGTACCGGATCGTAACCTTGATAAACAATCAACACAAAATCATTGAGCACATGACAAATAAGGGAACTGATGGAGCAATATTAATTTTCTTTTAAATTTTCCATGCGTTTCTATTTCATGTATTTGTTTATCAAAATTTACCATAACAGTTGTTCAATGATTTGGTTTACTTATATTTGTTTTATTTACCTTCCAGTGAACATTTGTTTACATTCTTTCATCACGGTTTTCCTCGCACTTGCACTATGCGGTGGCCGAAGTTTTTACGTAGTTAAGGTCACTGCATAGAGAAAAATATCGGCGAATTAAAGTACGGGAAGACAATCATTCAATAGCGGTACGATTTTGATAAGACAAAGGATTTTCTATTAAAACAAAGCCCATATACACTTGTTCTATAGTAAAAGCCATTTAAGAATATAAAACATATGCAAATTTTTTTAAATTTGAAGTATCACATGACTTTAATTTAAACGGACTTCATTTTTATTTGAAAGTGAATTATTTTCAACAAAATCTTGTCATTGCTATCTGTCTATTCAAGTGATAAGATTAACGGTACCATTGTTTTTGCACTAAATTCGTATTTCGACAATGAATGTCTCTTCAGGGATGCTCGAGGCCAAAATATTTGAAATTCAATAACTTATTAAACAATGAAAAGCTTATAAACCAAAAAGGACAACACGTAAACCAAAGACGGGCAAGGAATCAGAGCATGAGGGAGATTACCTGCATTTAAAATGGTTTCCAAAATTTTGTAACAGCAAATTTTATAGCAAGATATCCGTATTTTCATGTTAGTACCGAAGTCAAGTGACCGTACTTATTTGGATCCTGTCCTGTCTCGTAAGTGATGGCCAGTGTTTGTTCGCCTTCCGACTGATTATGTTGTATTTGAAGTGAAATAGTTGAAATGTAATGATCAATGTTAAAATACACATGATAACCAAATATTGAATTCAAAATTTCCTGTAGACTGAATCCCTTACCAATATCTTCAAATATGAATTTAAAGATTATTACTTCAATTTGTAATTGTTATGTAATTGTATTTTATTTCAATTACAATAAAAACATAGTGTTCTAACTAAATATGTTCATTCATTTATCTATATGGTGCTCATCATGCATGATATTTTTTCATATCTTCTTTTATCTCATCGCCTTTATCATGTTTATGTTTATCGTTATATATTGTCTCTCCGTGACAAGATTAAGAAGTGATTTAAGAAAAAAAAAGCATGGGAAAAGGAAATTCCAAATAGATCAAAATGTGGTTTAAGACAGCAAAAACAATTCTGAAATAAGAGGCATCTTTATATGTATCTGTGATATCTAAAAATGAACGAGATAAAAGAAAGGCAAAGGATACCAAACTCATCAGTCGATAATAAACCTGACAACGCCATGGCAAAAAGCGAAAAATAAACAAAAGAAAAACAACAGTATAGAGCACACAACAGAGAAAACTAGACTTATTCAATATCAACGGACTCACCATCCATAATAGGTTATGGTGAATTATCTTCAACGGACCCAGGGTGTCGATATCTGTTGCATTCATGTGACGCTTCTTATGTCTAATTCGGTAAATCTAAATACGTAATGCTCCGATGTTCTGTGGTTACACGTGATAAATGTACTGTAATTCGGAAAAACGCAAGCTGCAATGTCAAGGTTAAAATAAACATCAAAAATAAATTATATAGTAGTTAGTACAAAGTTTTCCAGAGGCGGTTTAACTCAGCTGGCGGATGCACATAGTGAACTTTTCAAATATAAATCCTCTTAAGTGCGTTCCATTGTCATGCATCTCTGTGATAAATAGATACAAAATACTGTTGCAAACTGGTTTTACCTTTGATCATCTCATTATCTATGTAGTTTTGAATTGTATCTGGACATGTTACATAACATTAATTTATTGTTTAAATTTAATTTTGTAAAAACAAGGATATACAGAAGGAAAAGTGCATTTTCTAATCATTAAAATTCATGAATTGTGTGTTAGGACATTAACAACGAAAGGACCTATAGCCACAAAGCATGATACTTCTGTAAATTTGGTTGCCGTTATATAATTTTATTGCGTCAAAGTCGTGTATAAAGGCTGGAATACAGCAGAGTGTTTCAAAGCCTTTCATACACTGACGATATATTGTCATGTAAGTACATTTGCAATCTTTTTAAGTGTAAAATTAAATGCATAATATGTAAATTTTAAGCGATAGCAAAGTTAGAGTCGTAGCATATGATTGGGAAAAACGATATTACTCGCTTCATCCATAATGATCAACGTCCCTTACTTTCAATGTTATTTTAATTATAAACATCAATTAATTTTCAGAGGTTTCAATAATAATGATAAATTGTCATTGTTTTCATAATTTTTAAAACAATTTTGAGATTCATTTCAAACCTTTAAAAAAATGAACGATCTTAAAAGAACAATTCAGATCAACTAAAGTAACAGTTAGATTTTCTTAACGTAATAGCAATTGATTAAGTGACGATGCACTCACTACAAGTACTTGCCGGATATTGTGCTTTTGAACTTTGTCCGCCTGCAAACGTATCGAACTTTGACAATATATAAAATGTTTATAAAAGATCAGAACATAATTTCACTATTTTAAATGTTTCTCGTTGGTACCAGTCAACCTTATTTTACAGTTTACCAGACATTCTTTTATCAATGTATTGTATCATACAATAGAAAATATGTAAAAAAGACCTGCCTAAAACAACGGAATGAAACGAAATAAAACAAACTAAAACAGTCAGACTGTTTTATTTGAACATGTTGAACTGGTTTACAAATGCGATTAAGATTGATTTACTTTCAAGGAGTTTGCTCAATCTAAACATATTTAAAGCTTCCAAAATCTTTGGATCAAAATATAAGGATATCTAAAAAAATGCAAATTAAACTTCTAATAAAAAAAAAAAAAAAACGAACGGTAATCGTGGACGACAAAGAAATATTTAGTAGTATGCATACATATAAAACAGATTTGTTTATTTGTTCATGTTGTTATAGAGAACAAAAAAGAAGAATGAAAGTTTCTGTTTGTTTAGTCGTCTGTCTGTTGTTAGTGTCCGTGGGAGGTAAGAATACTAAAGATTCTCTTTTAAATTTAACGTCTGATATTTTTTTGTAAATCTGATTTATCCTCTCTTGAGGTAGATAATTAACAGTAAAAAACCAAATAATTGCAAACGAATAGCAAATATTTTATTCTGATTATTCCACTGACTATAATGACGTTTTTGTATTCAAACGTTTATGTCTTTCCTTGTTGTCACCGTTGAAGAGTCTATATTGTTTGTTGATCTAATATGCAAGCATTATTATCAATTTCAAGCTTGTGTTAGTTTCGTTGATTTCAATAACAATCATTTTTTAATTAGAGATAAAGGGTAATACGTTAATGAAACAACATTTTAACCGAACAACAGAACAAGATAAACATGCAGTATTTATATGAATATTTAAATGTTAATGTTATTTCTGTTAAATTTTATCTCTACTTTTTTAAAAGCAGGAAAACTTAAAGCAGAAGGAACTTTTTTTAATCTTCTTTTATGTTCTCTTTTCAAGTCCACTGATCGCGAATCCATTTGGTTGGCAGAGTTAGAAAACGATTTTATCCCCGCCACATTTCCATGTGTATGTCCCTAGTCATGAACTTTGCATTGGTTGCCATATCGAAATGTTTTTTTTTGTTATTTGTAAAATTCAGCGTTGAAGGTTGAATTGTTAATGTTTTGTTAAATGAATTCACAACTATACACACTATAGGGAATTTAGATCTGTACATATTTTAAAGACATCTATCTACTGTTTGAGACTGTATGCTGACCTCTAGAGGTCATTCGTGCTCTATTGTCATTGGGATGATTAACTTTTACGTATAATGAACATCTCCTTCTATGTATGTCTTATTTTTGCTGTAAATTTTTTAAAGAAATGGTGGGATAGGGGATGAGGGTGGGAATGAGTCAATGAATTATCGTTAGGTGGTTTCTGAAAAATAAGAAATGTCTTTATGTCTTTTGAACAAACAATTTAACCTTAATTGTTAAAGTAGCAAAACAAAAATATAATAAACTATATTTATTTCACTGAACAAAAATACACTTTAGAACAACTGAGATGTTGTTTCAGCGTAAATTAGAGATCTGACATACAACTATATATAACAAACGTGTCTTTATAAATTACTGTTACAACAGTGAAGGTGTGTGTATTTGTATGAATGGGAAGGGAACTTATGTTATTTACTTTCGGACCTACCAAATTTACACGATACTTTCTTAAAATTTGATTGATTGATACCGATGCTGATTGTCTATTAGAACCCGAGAGTAATGTAAGCTCAGTAGTCAGTGCTTTGGTACTGATATGATGTATAACATACCTATCGTTAAAGGTTCCAACTGGCGCCGGCAAAGTTGACCTACGTTTGATATGGTTATTCCTTTTAGATCCTGCTTAGTTTAAATGTTCCTTGTGAAGGTTAATCCAGAAAGCGCTTTGAATCCACCTTTATAAAGAGTTATTTTCATTTTACAATTTTACAATGGAGTATATCTTCCCCATGACAGTATTTTATCGGAACCTTATCATAACGGGGGATGTCAATTCAATTTCGACCTTTTCTTGGTGTATAACGAAAAGTATAGAACCCGGTCATGTAATTTAATATTAACAATACTTTACTTCCAGCCAACATGGCGAATGAGGAAATGCTTGAAGACAATGGCCTTATCCATGAGTAAGTTGAGTCGTATGGTTTAATTATTCGGATAAATCGAGTTTATGTCTGAAAGAGTATCTTAATGGTTGAACTTGTTAGTTTGAATACAGTAAATTGTATAGGAAGATATTAGATATTAAAAGGACATGACTCTTGGAAAAAAAATCTGCAGCGTTATCAAAACAGTAACATGAATAATGTTTTTGGTTATTAAATGTATTGTAGATTACAACATCTTTCTTAACAACACAAAAGGCGTGATCAATTAAAATCTGAAACTTTATTTTAGCCGAATAAAATCAGAACTACAACGCTAATGTATTTGCATAAATATTTGTTGATCATGTTGCACCTTGAAATGAAATCCAAATTTGCAAGACTAAAATAATCTACAATATTGCGTATGAATGAAGTGGTGGTAAAAAAGAGACGTATATAGCAAGTACCATACAAACCAAAACTAAAATAACGACATATTCAACAATGGTAAAGAAAAGACAACAGCACAAACAACAGTCCTAAAAATCTATACACATGAGTTAGACAAATCCCACTTAAACCGGAGATTAATTCAAGTGCTTCTGGTGGGTAGGAAGTTCACAGTTCGCCAGGAACTCATCGTGAGGCTAATTGCAATTTAAAGACTTTGATAAAAGTTTGGCGGTAGATATCATATGGATATTCAAACTCGTAAGTCGATGACAAACTGACTACACCATTGTAAAACGAAAAAGGACTAAAGGACAAAGAACAGTATAAAACAACTAAAGACTGAGCAACACGAAACTAAAAAAAAACCGGGTTTGATCTCAGGTGCTCCGGAAGGGTAAGTAGACCCTGCTATGTATATGAGACACGTCGTGTTGATCATGTAAGTACAAACCCGGTGATAAATATATTTCAAAGATGTTCGAAAAAAGAAGACGAGATGGTAGTTACGACAATTTGGATATATGCGACGTCATCTCAGAAATAGATATTCCATAACAGTCAACCAATTTTCGATGGCGTCCGTAAAATGTTCAAAGGGATGACTTAAACTTCAACACATGGAACACTTGGTTTAATAGCTTCCTTGTACGCAGTAATCCTCCATCAAGAAAGTTATAATACGAAATAAAAATTCTGGAATATCGTATTAACTGGAAGATATATATTCCATATGCAGGCGCTGATAAGTAACATATTGCTTTGATGATGTCAGAAATAGGCATATGTGCCAACAAGATAGTCAATAACAGAAAAATCACACAAAAAAGTTGTGGATAAAATCAATTAAGAGGATTGAGATCTGACCTCCGATTTTAAATTTCGTACAAAAACAAACAATCATCAATTTATTACAAATGAAGACGATTTTATTTACCATTGACGTGTTGAGGTTTTATTATTTTCTTAGCAATCGACCACTTTGAAAGCTTTCAAGCATTTTAGTTAGAAATATTTCGTAGAAGGAAAATACAGAAAAGCGCTTCGTACGTATTAACTTTATTCAGTAATAATTTTATTATTGTAAAGCACTGGGTCGATACCGCTGCTTGTTGACTATTAGTGCCCGAGGGTATCATCTGATCAGTAGTCAGCTCTTTGGTACGGACATGCTTTATAATATAGCATTTTGCATGATCTAAAATTGTCCTTTTTTAATATAGAAAATAGAGGTAATATGCACAGATATACACGGATGTCACTAAAAAACGAAATATGTAATTATAAATTTTTATCGAATATATGCTGTCTCCAATAAACGAAATATGTAAATATAGGTTATATATCGAATGTATTTATTCTAGTTATTGTTTTGTTTTAGGCTTGTAAAAAGACAGGGATGTGGTAAAGGACCATGCCGTAGTAACCATCAGTGTTGTAGGGGTTGGCACTGTTCCTACAGGAGATGTAGGCGGCGCCACTGAATTCGGCTATCCATTATTTACATGTCTTAGCGATCTTAACAGAATCAAGGAAATATTATCTGTTAAATATAGGACTAGTAAAAATGAATAAAATGAGATTAAAACTTGTATTTTTTATGAAGCACTTTTTTATTGTAATTTTTTGCATAACAATGATTATTACTTTCATGAATTGGAAATGGTATTTTCAAGTTGAAAGTAGATAATGCATTACCCACGCACACATTTGATATTAGAACAATAGACTCATCTGCATATGCATTTGTTTTTGTTTTAAGCCCTGAAACGTAAACCCAGTTGAAGGCTTTTAAAACGAGGGAATAAACAGAGGGAATACAAAAGTTCTATTCACTTCAATTATACATAAATAATAGTTAGTGCGATAGCAAAAAAAGCCACAAAACAACCATTGTTTATCCCCATACGGCTTTAAATATTAATAAATAGCGTATGACAGTCTCAAAATCGTCCCGAGTCTACACATGTTGTGATTTAATGGACACAGCTACAACATATCTGACTTGCATAATAGTTTTAAGCCACCTATCTACACCGAAAATTGCAGTTCCGAGTGCAAGTAACCCCTGTGATTAATTAATCAAACAAACATATTCACAATACAGCAGTCACTAGCCTGTCAACACTGATGTTGTGAGTTTGAATCCCGCACATGGCATGTGCGCTCTACTCCAATCTTAATTAACTAGGATTGTCAGTTTTTCTGCTGAAGGTCGGTGGTTCTTTCTGGGCACTACGGCTTCCTCCACCAATAAAAACTGACCACCACGATAGTGCTGGAAGTGGCGTAAAACACAAATTAATCAATCAATCGCCAAACAGGAATCTAATAGCACTATAAGTGGAACTCCTATCCTGTTTTGTTATAACGCTTTTATGTATAGATTCACGTAATAGTATTATGGATAGTCTTAAGGTGTCACTAAAAGACCTCGGTTTGGCCATAAACATTCATAAATCATGACATATAGTAGTTCAAAGTTGCATATCAGCAAAATGAAGGTATTTTAAGAACATAGTTTTTATTCAATGATGAACACGTGTTTCTTGTTTAGTCCTATGAATAATGTCAATGTGGAATTCATCAAGCTTGAAACAAAACGGTAAGGAGGCCAATTAAAGTAAAGAAGATGAAGAGCATCGAAAACACAAAACTGCAGAAGATTGTTAAAAAAGGCTTATATTGTGATGATGTATACTCACACAGCGGTGTTAATCTTATTTTGAATGTAAAAAATTCTAAGTATTTTAAATCAAAAGCAATACAAGTTTGCAATGATATCTTTGTTTTTTTTTTAATTCTGTACACTCTTCACTACTATTCTACATGTTAAATTGAAAAATAAATAACCTTTTCTCATTTAACATAGTTGTCGATGCAAGTTTATTGTTTTAGTTCACACAAAATCTAACTTTGTTAAGAACCAAACTGATTCCACGAAATACACCGAAAAGAATATCATCAAAATACTGGTATTATTTTTTTTTTATCGACAACATGTTTGTTAAATGTGATTTAATTACATTTCAACACACATTCAGTATTCAAATGAGCACTCATAGTGCATTCCACTGAATGCATTACTTGTAATTGTACTCATGTTATACTAATTTCATACAAAACATACTCAAAGGAATTAAGATAGAATAAAACAACATCTTGCCAAGTATCTAAAATTTCTAGTACAAGTATATTTATGATGTTCTGTCACTCAATAACCCATGTTGAAGTTAGTGCATTTTTACATATCTTAGAGAACTTGACATTTAAGCTATTACAGATACTATAAGGCGGTCTCAATTTATGGATCTTTACTTGATATTGGGTATGCTGGACGACATCAAACAGGATTTATGATAAACATGACAATCTTGTTTTTCAATATCGACTTCAATTTTCGCAACTGTACCATACTCTGTTCCCAAATGTGCGGCGTTTTCAAATCTATATAGCGTTCTCCTGACGCAAAACTGCACCAATATGCTAATATTAAGAACAAATAAAATTGAGACTTCGAAATTGTTATGGTCATCATCAGGAAAAAGGTTTATTGTTACGAGGTGACTGTGTCTCAAATGACTAGAAGCATGTTATCACGGGAGGTCATGTAATACTCTCGAGCTAATTTTATCCCGAGTTTGTTAATTGTTTATCCATGCAGTGCCAGGTTGATATAATATGTGTTTAGTGTTTCCTACGACCTGAAAATGAGGGCACCTGTAGCGCAATTGAAGACACTTTAAGAGCACCCAAAAATGTGAAGGACTACAATTTAAGGGTGCCTTTATAGAGCTATAAAGGCACTGTTATGAATAGGGATTTAATAGAAATATAGCATTTTTCATATTAACAGTAAACAAAATTGTGAGCATAAGGTGAATATTGTCATTCCTTCCGAACTCATATGATATTGATAGTGTAACCGCCTCATGTTAAGTACTTATTTCAGTTATAAACTATAATACTTTAATACTTGATCTCCGGGCGTCCGATAATTGTTTATGGAAGTGTCAAGATTTGCATGGTTAAGAGCATATGCATAATTTTTGAGATGCACAACCATTTGATTCTTGTTTGGAGATACACTGTGACACTGCTTATTTAAGAATAAAAAAAACCTCGATAATTGATAAACAAAACAATTTCCACTTTGTTAGATTTTGTACTGAATAGCTACCAAATTGAATGCCTCACTATATATTCAAAATTGATGTGATATCACAAAGTACCGTATAGCGGGTTATTTCGCGGGTGTAAAATTTCAAGATTTTAGGGCAACAAAGTATATGAACACCAATAAAAACTGACCGCCACGAAATAGAGCAATAGTGATGGAAGTGGCGTTAAACACCCATAAATAAATCAATCATTCAATTCTTCTCATTCAGCATAGTAGTAGATACAAGTTTATTGTTCTATTTCACACTAAATATAACTTGTAAAGAACCACACTGATTTGATCATCAAATGCACCGAAAAGGATATAATTGAAATACTGGTATTTTTGTTACCGACATACAACATATTTGTTATATTTAAAATAAAGACATTTCAACAAACAGTCGGTATTCAAATGAGTACCCAAAGCGCACCCAGCTGAATGACTTGTAATGGTTATCATATTAAAATTAATTTATACAAAACATACTCAAATGAATTTAGATAGGAAAAAAAAAAAACATCTTGCCAAGTTTCTTAAATTTCTCGTACATGTATATTTATAATGTTCTGTCACTCATTAACCCACGTCGCAGTAAGTGCATTTTTATATATCCTAAAGAACTTGACATTTCAGATATTACATATACTATAAGACTGTCCCTATTTGTGGATCTTTACTTAAAATTGTGTTAGTTGGACGACTTCAAACAAGGCTTTATGATAGACGTGACAATCTTTTTTTCAATATCGACTTCAATTTTCGCAACTGTACCATACACTCTTCCCACATGTGTGGCGTTTACAAATCTATATAGCGTTCTCCTAACACAAAAACTGCACCAATATGCTAATAGTAAGAACAAATAAAATTGAAACTTCGGAATTTTTATGGTCACAAACAGGAAACAAGGTTCATTGTTACGAGATGACTGTGTCTCAACTTACCAGAAGCATGGTATCACGGGAGGTCATGTTAAACCCCCGAGTTTTTTTTTTATCCCGAGTTTGTGTATTGTTTATCCATACAGCGCCAGGTTGTACATATGTGTTTAGGGTTTTCTGCGACCTGAAAATGAGGGCACTTTTAGCTTATAATGTCACTCCTTCCGGACTCCTCTCATATGATATTGATAATGTAACCGCCTCATTTTAAGTAATTACTTCAGTTATAAACTTTAATACTTGATCTCCGGGTGTCCGAAAAATCCTTATGAAAATGTCAAATCTTGCATGGCTAAAAAGTAAAATAACAAAAATAATAAACTCCAAGGAAAATTCAAAACAGAAAGTCCCGTAACAAAAGGCAAAATCAAAAGCTCACACATATCAAACGAATGGAAAACAACTGTCATATTCCTGACTTGTTCAGTCATTTCTACATGTAGAAAATGGTGGATTAAACCTGGTTCTATAGCTAGCTAAACTTCTCACTTGTATGAGCATATGCATAATTTTTGAGATGCACAATAGAAGTAGTGTTATACACATTTTGAATCTTGTTTAATGATACTATGTGACACTGCTTATTTAAGAATCAAACAAAACTCGATAATTGATAAACAAAACAATTTCCACTTTGTGAGATTTTGTAATCAATAGCTACCAAACTGAATGCTTCACTAAATATTTAAAATTGATGTGACATCACAAAATACCGTATCGCTGGTTATTTTCGCGGGTGTAAAACTTCGAGATTTTAGGGCAACAAAGTATACGAAAAAATTTGGCGGTTTTTATTTAAGCAGATTCTCAACTCTTTATTAAACATGTTAAATATTTTGGCGGATACTTTAATGATTGAAGTTAACAATTGTAAAAATTAACAGGAAGGAAACACTGAAACACATCTTTGCTGTAGTTATGTACATCGGGTTGTCTGTTGTTTAGCCATACATGTTATGAGGAGGAAGAAATTGTCCTTAAAAAAAATAAAATTGCGAGCTAGCATCTTTATTGTCATACAATCAAACAAGTGTCTATTTGTATGGCTAAATGAACGTCTTATTTATGGTTATATTCTGATATAGTTAATCAATAGAATACCGTTAACTGTGATAATAGTGTACAAACAGGTCTAAAAACTTGTTACGGTTGAATAGTTACGAAATTGACCTGACCTTTGATGTACTATTTATGTTATAATATTATCAAGGGTAACTTAGAACTCTTATATAATTTGACGCTAACTAATAAGGGTAAAATACATGACAGCGTACTATACACTCTTATATTATTTGACACTAATTATTAAGAGTCATTCTCTGTAAGCATCAAAAGCATGTGGAAATGACATGTCACAGAATTGGTTCAAAATTTGTAAAAATGTTCTAACAATTGATATAAACTGAAATATACATGAAGTTTCACTTAAAATTTTGCAGTTGCTATGGTAACCGCTTGAACACTTTTTGGCCATTTTTTGTAAGTAAAAAAGGCTTAAAATGTGCAATTACAGTTGGATGTATATGGCCTTTTAGAGAATAAAAAAGAAAATTGTGTTTGTTGTTATGACTAAGTATGGTTATGACATATTTAAAAAATGCATTTAGAAAAATATATTATTCAGCAGTTTGGTCAAGAACCTAATCCCAAAAAGGGTCAAATTCCTTGTGTATTGGGAGTCCTATTTTACCATGTTTTGAAAGCTTTCAGATTTTTCAACCCAGATTTTCCTGATATGTCTAAAATAATTTTTTAATAGTTTAACCATTGCTTAATCAAAATACAAAAAATGAGAGGGTATATTTGAAAATTTTGCAAAATTCAATTTTTCGAAATCATGGTTTTTCGAAATTACTGTTTTAATATTGTTACAAATAGAATACTGAAATTAACACGAATGCTTTATTTGTCTGGAAATACTTAATCTTGCTCTCAGAAAAATAAAAGTTCTCAAATTAAACATAACAACTGCTGGATTCTTAAATCTCAACTAAAGCCCTTTTAGTACACCGAAATTTGGGGAAATGATTCTCTCTAGATTTTCATGCATTTAACATTGGCACTTTTTTTAAAACAATGAAAACATAACAAGGATTTTATAAGATTTTAAAATATAGCTTTTAAACTATATGTAATATAACTATGAAAAGAAAAGTAGAGGTTAGTGGGCAAAATATTTTAATGGCACTACATGGATAAAACCAGAAGATTCCGAATATGTGACAAAAAGTCAAAACAATAGTAGCGAACATCCTTAGCTGAAGACAGTGACGTAGATATTTTTCAAGCAATTGAAATGTCTGAATTTTCTGTAATGTTTAACACATTCCCAAAACTTGCTCAAGCAAAATGGAGAAAGGAAAAGGAGGACTCTATGCATGGTATACAGGGCAATTGGTACACACCAAATGTAGACCATTCAAAGAAGAGTTCGGGTCGAATAGTACCTGCTCTGAACCTGGAGGACAAATAAAATGTTCTAAACGCCTGTCAGAAAGAGACATACTTGTGACATGAAAACAATATGGAATCGTTTAACTGTATGAGCTCGGTAAGTAAAACTATTTTTCCTGAAAATATTGATGTGGGGTGGGGACGAGGAACTGGACCCTTAACCAAGATCGCCATTGTCATTGAAACCTGTAATACAGAACCAAATTTATGAGTTTTGTATTAGCCCTTAGTATATAAACAGTGTCTTATAAACTCGAATGTATGAATATTGAACAGATATATCATGTTATGGAGGGTATTTCCGAAAAATCCTAGTCGAGGACTATAAAATTTTCCCAGCCGCTAGGCAAGGAAAATTTGGTCCCAAGACTTGTAATTTCGCATATACCCTCCATAACATGATATATCTGTTTAATTACACCGAAAAGATTTTGATTGAAACTCTGTACTGGTGAAAGGAAATAATTTTTTTACTAGTGAGATGTTATTCATAAACATAATTTCGAGGATAAGTAGAGACTATCATAATACCGCGGGAATTATACATGCACTTATATTCACTCGTGTTAATATGTCTTTTGATTGAGTTAAGCCATTTCAATTGATATTTTATAGTGTGTCTTTCTGTGTCGTGGTGTTACACTATTGTTTCAGATAAGGGTGAAGGTTTGGTACCATTAAAACGTTTGAACCCGCTGCAATTGTTTGCACCTGTTCTAAGTTAGAAATCTGATGTTCAGTAGTTGTCGTTCGTTGATGTGGTTCATAAGTGTTCCTCGTTTCACGTTTTTTTTTATATAGATTAGACCGTTGGTTTTCCCGTTTGAATAGTTTTACACTAGTAATTTTTGGGGCCCTTTATAGCTTGCTGTTCGGTGTGAGCTAAGGCTCCGTGTTGAAGACCGCACTTTGACTTATAATGGTTTACTTTTATAAATTGTGACTAAGATGGTGAGTTGTCTCATTGGCACTCATATCACATCTTCTCATATCTTCTTATACGCGTTAGCGCTGTCTTTATGTAACGTCATATCTGAATAATTTTCGCGAGAAGAGGCTCGCGAGGGTAAAATATGAATTTCCAAAATGACAAATACCACGGCATAGAGGGGAATTTGAGGCAAATACACCGGCAGTGGTAAAAAACATGCAAATTCGTTTGAAATGAGAAAAAAAGTTAGAATATGCGAAAAAACACTGGCTACCAACCAATCAAAATACAGCATTCTCATTATCATATAAGGTGTAATTTTATATTGTAAGGGGCACATGTCCAACTAACAGTTTTCATCTGTATTTGAACACAATTTCAAGATTCATAAGACAATGTTAAGTTTTTTTTGTTTAGTCTATTTCTCAGATACATGTACAGGTACTATTACCAATAGGGCCACTATATTTAGTGTATGGGATAATTGTCAGGTGTACATGTCCGTCTGGCAGGTTTCATCTGACCTCGGACTCATTTTCCTTGTTTATTGGACAAATTTTTTGTTTTTGTGTTTTGGTCTATTTTGCAGATATTATAGCAATATATCAATTATTTTAGTGTATGGAACAATTGTGAGGTGTAAATGTCTGTCTGGCAGGGTTCAAATGACCTTGACATCAGTTTCATGTTTCATTGGTCAATTTTTTGCAATTTCGTCAGTTTAGCAGATACTTTTACCAATAAGACAACTATATTTGGTGTCTGGAATTGTTAGAAGATGAACATGTCTGTCTGGCAGGGTTCAAATGTCCTTGACCTCATTTTCATGGTTCATTTGTGGTTTGTAGAGAAGAATTTTACAAGTGCGGGCCGTAGGACTTGTGGTTAAGCGTGAAGACTGAGAGTTATGCCACTTTACAAATTGAAGAATTGCTGATTTTTTTGTTTCAGTTCTCTAACTTAAGTTTGCCTCGACCAAATGTTATGAAACTTATACACAATACTTATTACCACAAAACACATATCTAGTACAAATTTGGGTAGTGTCACATTTAAGGTTCTTATGTTATGTCCCTTTATGACTTCATATGATATGCAATTTGGGGCATCATCTGTGTCCCATAGACACATTCCATTTATTTAAATAATGAAAAACGTTGCTTTCACTTTACACTTTGTGGTCGAATTTTTCTAAAAATGGCCAGATTTGGACTAAGACCGAGGATAAATTTGTTATCTTCTTCATATCTGTAGATATGGATATGAACGTAGATAACTTATAATCTTACTGACAATAACCTGAAGATTAAATGTATAATTGGGACACTGTTAATTAGTTAATTATTTTTTGAAAGGTTTGAAAGATCAGTTTATCATTCAAAGCAGTATAAAGTGAACTAGGTTATCATTGATTGATGGTTGTTTATGCCACTTTCAGCAATATTGTGATATTTTGAGGCGGTTTTGGATGTAATTAGGTGCCCAGAATATCAGATGTCAACCAATCAGAATCAACATTGAATATTATACATTTGTTTCCCTTGCCCGAGGGAGATTTGAGATTTGTTCACCTGATAAAGTTGATGTTTCCCCGAGGCCAATGCCCGAGGGAAATATGACTTTTTATGGCGAACAAATCTTTATATCACCATCAGTCTATGAAACTAAATGTTTTATTTCATTGTCAATATTTTTTACTTTCTGAACATAAAGAATCAATTTATATAAAGGAGCAATGTCTTATCTGCTTCAGTGGCGGATCCAGATCTTTTCATAAGGGGGCACTGACTGACCTAAAGAAGGGCCCGCTCCAGTCATGCTTCAGTAATTCCCTATATAACCAACCAAATTTTCCCCACGAAAGGGGCAGCCCCCGATCCGCCTATGTGCTTGCTATAATAAAAAAAAAAAAACTTAAACATTTATCATAAGGTATTACCCCTGGCTACCGAAGAAGTCTAAGGAACTTTAGGTTTGCACTCCGTCAGTCTGTCTATCCATCCGATGGTCAGTCCGGCAAATAAGTTTTCTACACTTTTTATCTTCATGCTTGAAGATATTGATATTGATATTTGGTGTATTGTTTTATCATGACAAGTTACAGATCGCTACTTACAAAGTAGTCAAAACGTTATGTATACTAACCGCTTGTAACATCACACGAGATAGTCCCGATCTTCAAAGGAGAATATGAAGTTTTGTTCAATGTCACAAGTGATCGTGGTAACCAAACTTATGTTGATTTCGTTATTAAAAATTACATACAGCGTAATGATATCTTGTATTAAAATGTGTTCTAAAATGTATATATTTTTTCAGGAAATGTAATCTAGAAGCCTACAGATTTAAGTGTGCATGTTCCTACTTTGCAAGACCAAGCAGTGAACATTCATAACATTATGACAGTGTCACTAGACCAACAAACAAATCTTGAGTAAAGATGTTTCTGTTTGCTCCAACGATCATTCCATGACTTTTTTCTAAATACATTTAATGAGAAATGCCAGAACAGAACTGCCAACTTTAGCTTGAGAAAAAAACAAAGTTGAAGCAGTCAACCTTTATGTTGATTTAACTAAGAAAACAAGTAGCAATATTGCCTCTACTAGTGAACCATTTTTTTTATCAACATATTACCGATGGACTTGGAATTGAAGGGAGGTAGACAAAAATGTGATATTCACTAACAAAAAAAAAGGAATTTCTTATTCTAAATTTAGCAATGGAATATTGTGTATGTACCAAGAAGACCATACAGGTGTATTAAAGTACTTGATATATTCGACAAAGCCTGATAGCAGTAGAATGTTTGATATGAATGAGGTTAAAACATTTCAACAAATAATAATCCTGCTTTCCCGTCATGCAAGAAAACGTGATGCGGCTACAGAGCAATATATTACAATAATTTTATAGCTGACTATGTGATATGGGATTTGCTCATTGTTGAAGGCCATACGGTGACTTAGAGTTGTTAATTTCAATTTCCTTTGATCTCTTATGAAGAGTTGTCTCATTGGCAATCACACCACATCTCCTTTTTATAATTATTATATATTGATAATATTTGTGTCAAGTAATTCAATCAACAAACTGTTTGGCATTTTATGATATAAAAACAGAAAATCCTTCCCCCACCCCAATAAAAAAAGTATGAAATAAGAAAAAAAATAAGCAACCCACTTCGATTAAATAGATTTATATAATGTTGCCTACTTTAGTCTTTCAACTTAAAACTCCAAAATAATAATACAGTCATATCTAATAAAAGATGTTTTATAGTTTCACATCAAATAGTTTAAGAAATGAAACCAATGTTATCCATATTCATTTCTTTGCCTGATTTACTTGTTATCTTATTATAATCATTGCTGTATCAACTTTGTAGAACTTAATATATTTTTTTAAATTAAAACTACAATCTCTTAATCTCTTAATCTTACTATGTTGAATTTAAGCCTAGTGTAGCATTTGGATCGACAACTGTATGCATTATTCGACAGAGATCAGTGGCCAATAGCCCTACATTAAAATTAATAATACAACAGTAAGCAGATAGCCAAATTCTAAACCAAATTATGCATGAGTACCAAACCATTTATATATACTTACATGTATGTAATATAATGCTTACACAATTTTGATTTACAGTTTTATTTTTGTAAACTTCCATCAAGTTAAGTTATGAAAACTTTCTGATAGCTATGGTTAATATGTTTAAGAACATAATTGCGACACCTATGTAAAATGAAAATGCAGCTAATTCAAACCTTGAAATTCAGTCATTCACCATAATGTAACCAGTTTCCAAAACTTGCATGCAAAATATATATTTGAGTTGTCGAATCAGTTGTATGAAAAAGTCAAAGGACCAAAAGAATTTAAAAAATTTTTTTATCATTTTTCGTATTTAAACATGATATTTATATCTAATTATCATTGACTACAGGTATGTAAAGTATCAGAATGTGTGTAGTTTATTTTCATATCATTATTTGATCATAATTGATCATTTAATATAAACATGATTGCATTAATAACATTTGTGTCCGGATTTTTTTTTCAAAGATTAGAAAAAAAAAAATCAAAAATTCAAAAGTGACCTTTTTTCAATCAAAATTTAAAAGAAAACTAAAAATATACCCTCTGAGATTTTTTTGTCAAGAATGCATGGAATGCAATATTTCTTAATGGTGATATTCGTTTATGCCACAAAATCTGGAATAAAAATTTTGGAGCCATAAAATGGGTTCTTTTGTGAATTTTTGCTAATCTTGATTTTTGAAAAAAACATCCAATTTTAAAATTCAAAATTTTTACTTTAGATGAAAGAACTTTACAAAATTTCAAATATATTTTAAAACACTAATATATAATAGGTTGATAGCAAATGAAAAACCGGGGATATATATTTCCATTCTGTTACAAAATAAGTGGTAAAACAGGAAAAATGCACTTTTCATCATGCTTTTTGATGTTTTCGAGCAAATTAAACAAACTTGTTTCCATGGCAACCAACACTTCAACTTTTGAAATGATTATTATTTTTGTTGTCAGTGCACCACGACAAACCCATGACATGAAAATAAAGGAAATCCTGGAGTATGCATTTCTCATTTTCTTTGAAATTCTTTGATGCTTACAGAGAATGACTCTTAATATTTACCTGCCGATCGAAAAAAAAAAAAATAGATCGTTCACAAAACGAATCAGCTATTAGAAAGTACCGAACGTATGCATAAATTTTGGCGGAATCAATTTTCGCGATTTTCATTTACCCGAAAATATAAGAGAAAATAAACACCCTGCGAAAATACCGACTACGGAATTTTTATGATTAAGTGTCTGTTTGGAACTAATCAATTGTAGCACGCATTTGTTTTGAATTTTCAAGACTAAGATACATATGAAAACATGAAAAAAATAGCATTAACATTGTTGTATAGCAAATGTAAGATTTAATTGTGGTATCCAAATGATAGACAGACTTATCATAATCAGTAGAGATGTATACGGACGTACAGTTGGGTGCAGACCAAGCATTACATGTAGACGGGCCGAAAAAGTTAACGCGGCGTTTACTCGCGTGCACTTCAAGTAAACGCCGCGTTAACTGTGCGTTTACTCCGAAATTTCAGTAGACATGAAAAGTAAACGGGCGTTTACTTTCGCGTTTACCTCCGCGTTAACGCAAAATCGGCGCGTCTTCTAATTTTGTAAAGAGTAAACGGGCGTTTACTTTCGCGTTTACTTCCCGTTAACTTGAAAAAGGCGAGTCTTCTAGTTTCGTCAAAAGTAAACGCACGTTTACTGTGTGTAGTAAACGCGCGTTAACGCAATGACATCGTATCCTGGATACACTGACCTTAAATATCAAATAATAAAGTACAGCATAATTAAATGACCAACTGTTCATTTTCGATTGACATATTGACGATTACAGTTAATCAATAATGTTATTACACCTCTTCAATTAATTGAAATTAATCATAGTAAATTTCTTTTTCTGCACAAATAAAGAGTTCAAGCATGTCTTTTTTTAATCAAATAATTAAATAGGACTGTTGGTTTAAAAATACATCGCAGAATTGTGTATGCCATTCTGTTCTTTTCTACAATTTATAGCTGTAAATCACCAAAATCCAGCAGTTTCACATCTCAGACTGTCTTACTCAGGATGACTCGTATAATAAAATTATTTGACCTCATTAACCAAAACTGACCATATTTCGTTCACCAAGTAAATCTATATAGCTGCACAGTAAATCACAGTTATATAATTTATAAATTTAGTCATATTTATAGATCAGGAGGGACTGTATAATACAAATGACAGCAATATTGGAAAACAATGACTAAAAATTTGGTATCAATTTATAGTGCCAGCATCTGCTCTTTTATTCAAAATATTGAATCATTAACAAATATCAGTTGTTTTCATACCTCAGACTCGTATAACAAAATTATTTGTCCACGTTAAATAAAATTGACCAAATTCGCACTTTATTATGAAAAATTTTATAGCGGAATAGTAAATCAGTTATATTTTGATATATGGATGGGTTGTATAATACAACTGACAGCAATATTGGAAAAAAAAAACTAAAATTTTGGTTCGCATCAATTTATAGTGCCAGAATGTGCTCTTGTTATTCAAAATATTTAATCCTAAACAATTATCAGTAGTTTTCATACCTCAGACTGACTTGTATAACAAAATTATTTGTCTGCGTCAACCAAAATTGACCAAATTTGGACTTATTATGAAAATTTTATAGCGGTATAGTAAATCAGTTATATTTGGATATCAGGATGGGTTGTATAATACAAATGACAGCAATATAGGAATACAATAACTAAAAATTTGGTTCGCATTAATTTATAGTGCCAGCATTTCCTCTTTTTATTCAAAATATTGAATCGTTAACAAATATCAGTAGTTTTCATACCTCAGACTGACTTGTATAACAAAATTATTTGTCTGCGTCAACCAAAATTGACCAAATTTGGACTTTATTATGAAAATTTTTATAGTGGCATAGTAAATCAGTTATATTTTGATATCAGGATGGGTTGTATAATACAAATGACAGCAATATAGGAATACAATAACTAAAAATTTGGTTCGCATCAATTTATAGTGCCAGCATGGCATCTTTTATTCAAAATATTTAATTGTAAATAAATATCAGTAGTTTTCATACCTCAGAATGACTTGTATAACAAAATTATTTGTCCGATTCAACCAAAATTGACCAAATTTGCACTTTATTATGAAAATTTTATAGCGCAATAATCAATCAGTTATATTTTGATATCAGGATGGGTTGTATAATACAACTGACAGCAATATTGGAAATAAATAACTAAAATTTTGGTTCGCATCAATTTATAGTGGCAGCATGTCCTCTTTTTATTCTAAATATTTAATTGTAAATAAATATCAGTAGTTTTATACCTCAGACTGACTCATATAACAAAATTATTTGTCCGCGTCAATCAAAATTGACCAAATTTGCACTTTATTATGAAAATTTTTATAGCGCAATAGTAAATCAGTTATATTTTCATATCAGGATGGATTGTATAATACAAATGACAGCAATATTGGAAAAAATAACTAAAATTTTGGTTCTCATCAATTTATAGTGCCAGCATGTCCTCCTGTTATTCAAAATATTGAATCGTAAACAAATATCAGTAGTTTTCATACCTCAGACTGACTTGTATAACAAAATTATCTCTCCGCGTCAACCAAAATTGACCAAATTTGGACTTTATTATGAAATTTTATAGCCGCATAGTAAATCAGTTATATTTTGATATCAGGATGGGTTGTATAATACAACTGACAGCAATATTGGAATACAATGACTAAAAATTTGGTTTGCATCAATTTATGGAGCCAGCATGTCCTCTTTTATTCAAAATATTTAATTGTAAATAAAACCAGTAGTTTTCATACCTCAGACTGACTCGTATAACAAAATTATTTGTCCGTGTCAACCAAAATTGACAAAATTTGGACTTATTATGAAAATTTTTATAGCGGTATAGTAAATCAGTTATATTTGGATATCAGGATGGGTTGTATAATACAAATGACAGCAATATAGGAATACAATAACTAAAAATTTGGTTCGCATTAATTTATAGTGCCAGCATTTCCTCTTTTATTCAAAATATTGAATCGTTAACAAATATCAGTAGTTTTCATACCTCAGACTGACTTGTATAACAAAATTATCTGTCCGCGTCAACCAAAATTGACCAAATTTGGACTTTATTATGAAATTTTATAGCCGCATAGTAAATCAGTTATATTTTGATATCAGGATGGGTTGTATAATACAACTGACAGCAATATTGGAATACAATGACTAAAAATTTGGTTTGCATCAATTTATAGTGCCAGCATGTCCTCTTTTATTCAAAATATTTAATTGTAAATAAAACCAGTAGTTTTCATACCTCAGACTGACTCGTATAACAAAATTATTTGTCCGTGTCAACCAAAATTGACCAAATTTGGACTTTAATTATGAAAATTTTATAGCGGCATAGTAAATCAGTTATATTTTGATATCAGGATGGGTTGTATAATACAACTGACAGCAATATTGAAATAAATAACTAAAATTGTGGTTCGCATCAATTTATAGTGGCAGCATGTCCTCTTTTATTCAAAATATTTAATTGAAAATAAATATCAGTAGTTTTCATACCTCAGACTGACTCATATAACAAAATTATTTGTCTGCGTCAATCAAAAGTGACCAAATTTGCACTTTCTTATGAAAATTTTTATAGCGCAATAGTAAATCAGTTATATTTTGATATCAGGATGGATTGTATAATACAAATGACAGCAATATTGGAAAAAAATAACTAAAAATTTTGGTTCGCATCAATTTATAGTGCCAGCATGTCCTCTTGTTATTCAAAATATTTAATTGTAAATAAATATCAGTAGTTTTCATACCTCAGACTGACTCGTATAACAACATTATTTGTCCGTGTGAAGCAAAATTGACAAAATTTGGACTTTATTATGAAAATTTTTATAGCCGCATAGTAAATCAGTTATATTTTGATATCAGGATGGGTTGTATAATACAACTGACAGCAATATTGGAATACAATGACTAAGAAAATTGGTTTGCATCAATTTATAGTGCCAGCATGTCTTTTGTTATTCAAAATATTTAATTGTAAATAAATGTCAGTAGTTTTCATACCTCAGAATGACTTGTATAACAAAATTATTTGTCTGATTCAACCAAAATTGACCAAATTTGCACTTTATTATGAAAATTTGTATAGCGCAATAGTAAATCAGTTATATTATTATATCAGGATGGATTGTATAATACAAATGACAGCAATATTGGAAAAAATAACTAAAATTTTGGTTCTCATCAATTTATAGTGCCAGCATCTCCTCTCTTTATTCAAAATATTGAATCTTGAACAAATATCAGTAGTTTTCATACCTCAGACTGACTCGTATAACAAAATTATTTGTCCGCGTCAACCAAAATTGACCAAATTTGGACTTTATTATGAAAATTTGTATAGCGCAATAGTAAATCAGTTATATTATTATATCAGGATGGATTGTATAATACAAATGACAGCAATATTGGAAAAAATAACTAAAATTTTGGTTCTCATCAATTTATAGTGCCAGCATCTCTCTCTTTATTCAAAATATTGAATCTTGAACAAATATCAGTAGTTTTCATACCTCAGACTGACTCGTATAACAAAATTATTTGTCCGCGTCAACCAAAATTGACCAAATTTGGACTTTATTATGAAAATTTGTATAGCGCAATAGTAAATCAGTTATATTATTATATCAGGATGGATTGTATAATACAAATGACAGCAATATTGGAAAAAATGACTAAAAATTTTGGTTCTCATCAATTTATAGTGCCAGCATCTCCTCTCTTTATTCAAAATATTGAATCTTGAACAAATATCAGTAGTTTTCATACCTCAGACTGACTCGTATAACAAAATTATTTGTCCGCGTCAACCAAAATTGACCAAATTTGGACTTTATTATGAAAATTTGTATAGCGCAATAGTAAATCAGTTATATTATTATATCAGGATGGATTGTATAATACAAATGACAGCAATATTGGAAAAAATAACTAAAAATTTTGGTTCTCATCAATTTATAGTGCCAGCATCTCCTCTCTTTATTCAAAATATTGAATCGTGAACAAATATCAGTAGTTTTCATACCTCAGACTGACTCGTATAACAAAATTATTTGTCCGCGTCAACCAAAATTGACCAAATTTGGACTTTATTATGAACATTTGTATAGCGCAATAGTAAATCAGTTATATTATTATATCAGGATGGATTGTATAATACAAATGACAGCAATATTGGAAAAAAATAACTAAAAATTTTGGTTCTCATCAATTTATAGTGCCAGCATCTCCTCTCTTTATTCAAAATATTGAATCTTGAACAAATATCAGTAGTTTTCATACCTCAGACTGACTCGTATAACAAAATTATTTGTCCGCGTCAACCAAAATTGACCAAATTTGGACTTTATTATGAAAATTTTATAGTGGCATATTAAATCAGTTATATTTTGATATCAGGATGGGTTGTATAATACAAATGACAGCAATATTGGAATACAACGACTAAAAATTTGGTTCGCATCAATTTATAGTGCCAGCATGTCATCTTTTATTTAAAATATTGAATCGTAAACAAATATGGAAAAATATAAGTAGTTTTATACCTCAGACTGACTCATATAACACAATTATTTGTCTGCACGTACCTAAACTGACCATATTTGCAATTTGAAATCATTATAGTTGCATAATGAACTGTCACTACAGTCAGTAGTTCTGGATGGTTTGTATTTAATAAAAATAATAAATAACGGCTTCATCCAACACTGACATGACTGATTCATGTAATTTATAATGAAAAGTATTAAAAGTTCTCTTCTTAGAAAAGAGTACTGTTAATTTATTTTGTCGGTTTATTGATTTCGTTTGAAGCCTAGCGTCCAGGGCAATTTTCATGTTCAGAACAAGTATATTTTCGGACGTCCCCGATATCATATATAATCGTTACGGATAAGTTTGTTAGGAACGAAGCAACGAAAACCATGATGTTTATATCCCATCATATAAAAATATTTTTCCGAAGTGTTGGATAACCTATCTATCGGGTACCACGATTTCCCGAAAATACAAGAAAACGTAATATCCCCAAAACAAACTGATATATCCGATAACAAGATTTTGTATGGTGTTATACTGCTTAATTAGTGTAACAGCATACAAAAATGAGGTTTACGGCTCGATTTTTGTACATGTAACTTTTAAAAGGAAAAATAGCAAATCTGCTACTCAGTGAAGTTATTGGAACTGATTTTAAAATCTTTCTTTTAAATATTTCGAATTAAAACTGATTTTGAATTGTTCTGGTTAGAAATACATATACGTAAAATATTAAGATAAAAGTCGTTTTAATAAAACAAATGTACAAATAAACACGCTGTTTATTTCTTAATTTACACAATCAGTTAACGCGAAAAGTAAACGCACGTTTACTTTCAAGTGCACGTAATAATAAAGTTGTCCAATCTGTAGTAAACGCCCGTTTACTTTTAAGTGCACGTAAAATCAACTTGTGAAATTTGAAGTAAACGCCCGTTTACTACTGACTAAACGGACACAGAGTAAACGCGCGTTTACTCGGGTAGACATTTGAAATTTCCATTTTGACCAAGTTAACGTAATTATAGTAAACGCGCGTTTACTAGTAAACGCGAAAATTGAAGTGAACTAACGGAATATGTGCACGCTGCGTTAACGTGCGTTTACTTTATGTAATGCTTGGTCTGCACCCAACTGTATGTTATAACTCATCCATAGTGTATACTTAACAGTAAGCATCGGAGATGTATAATACATTAGTAACAGGCGGAGGTATGTAATCTACATTCAATAGAGATGAAAGGTCAAATAAAGTTGATATATTTTTCAGGTTAAACTTGACAACATCTTGGATGAGTCGAGGTACATATTTTTAAGACAGTTTATTGTTTAATACTTTTGTTGCTGTACATGTATCTAGATGTTGTCTAGACCTTTTATTTAGTGATGCATGGTGTCCATATGTATTTTAACTTTACTAGAAAAAACAGTTTATTTTATTTAATTGCAATACTCAAAGAAGAAGACCCTAAAATAATACTGATTGAATAACAATGAGATGAAGAACAACGATCAAGAGTTGTTGTTGTTTTCTAAACTATGTTGAAGTCTTTTCTTTAATCACAAAGTAATTAAAATTGTTATAGAGTTGTCTCTCTTTGCTTGTTGCTATTGTAATTCACAGATACCAAGATTAAAATACTACATGCTGTCTGTATACTATACTCAGTTGTGTAGAGGTTCCATCCTCTGTTATGTATTGATAACCTTTCCCACTTATACAAAAACAATCATTCAAATTAAACATACATTTTATTACACCAACTTGTATTTACATTTTCATGACTAGATATAATAACATAAACGGTACCAGTTTTTCTGCACCAGATGCGCATTTCGACAATCAATGTCTCTTCAGTGATGTTTGAGGCCAAAACATTTGAAAATGAATACCTTATTAAAAGATGAAGAGCTATAATCCAAAAAGGACAAAAAGTATAGCCAAAGCCGGGCAAGGAATCAGAGCTTTGCATGAGGAGATACATTCCTTAATTTTAAATAATTTCTAAAATTTTGTAACAGCAAATTTTAATAACACAAAATCCGATTTTCATGCCAGTGCCGAAGCACTGGCTACTGGCTAGTGATACCCTCGGGGACTATCAGTCCACCAGCAGAGAATATACATGTTTACTTTGTGGCATTATTTTGGCTACAGAGTATTCTATAATATTTTGTTGAGGCGCCAGGGTGACTATCGATTACCTATACACAATGTCTATCAGCTGACCTATGTTGACATAGTGTCATAAAACCCTGGTAGTTAAACACGGTTACACCACCACCTACCATGGGGAATGACAGGGGAAAACACTCGTATTACCAATGCTCAAGTTATTAGTGCCCCACCTGTTGGCAGGTGTAGGCCTCCCCTCTAACAGATGAGGTGGAGGAGGTCCCAGATTTACCCATCTGTAGACCCCACCGTTACCACTAACCACATTTTCCAAACCTGCAAATTGTAGAACTTGTCAGGCCCAGAGCAAGGGCCGAGTGAAATAATCTCCCAATCACTACCAGTCTCCCTGGACCGACACATGAGAGCCAAAGTCAGCTACCAAATGATCTGACTTGGGTTATCAAAGTCTAACCAAACTTCTAAATCTGCTTTCATCTGCTTGTTTACTCGAATTTTGTATTATGATTTCCTAACCCCTATTGTTGAATTTATGAGTCTGCGGCAGAAGGTGCGGCCTGGAGCAAACACCTTGCAAGCAAAATTCAGGAGCACAAGAAGAGATTGCATGTCCTTAAGAGTAATTTTAGAACTGTCTAAGGTATCTCTGATTTTTTGTGCTAGTTCGACAAGTGTTTCATTTGGAAGCCGCATGATTAAATTTTGCGTATTAAATTCTATACCCCAAAAAAGTGAGTAATGTAGTGGGCAAAGTAGTCTTGTCACTAGCAAGAGGAATACCTATTTTATCGCATACCTTTTGAAATATCTTCAAAGTATTGCCAACTTCTGATGTTTCGCTCGACTGGACAAAAAGAAAATCATCTAAATAATGGAGTATATTATCATTTCCACTTTTTTGCTGTATTATCCAATGTAAAATTTTTGCAAATTTCTCGCAAAGGGCGCAACTGATTGAAGCCCCCATTGGAAGCATTTTATTAAGATAATATTCACCTTGAAATTTTATCCCCAACAAGTCAAAATCCTGCGGGGCAATAGGCAATAAGCCACCTTTACATCACACTGGCTTAAACGGGCAAATGTTTTGTGTCTATTAATCAAACATGCTGCTTCGTCCACTGAACTGTACTGCACTGAACAATGGTTTTCTACAATAAAATCATTTATTGATTTATTCTCAGGATAGGATAAATGTTGAATAAGTCTAAAATCCCCATCCTTTTTTGGCACTAGCCCCATTGGTGATACCTGAAGTGTGGGAAAAGGCGGGAATCTGAAAGGACCAGCAATGCGACCAAGTTTAACTTCCTTCATTAATTTTTCTTTAAAAATGTTGGGTAGCTGTATTGCACTTTTTAAACTGGAACTTTCCCTTGGTTCCCTGGATCCAAAATATTTTATTAAAAACCATATTTGAAACCAGATATAATTTCATGTGCTACATTTTTATGTGGGTAAAATTCTAAATAATTTTCCAAGACAGATACTTTAACAGGAGTATTTCCTAATGAATAAAAATTAAAACTTTTTGTTACTTCTACCTTGGGCCCGGTTATTACATTGGGCCTTTCTGTGTTGCCACTGCATATTTCACATACATGTTTAAACCTACAACGAGAGAAGTATGGACAGTCAATACCATTATTGTAGTATTTACAGGACATATTTGTGCTACCACTTGTTACCTGTGATTGCTGATTTGTTCTTGTGTAAGTGTTGGAAAGTGTAGCTGCATTTGAATTATAATCACCACGATTTTGTGTATTTGTTCTATAAGCCTGTGATTGCATTGAAGTCTTGTTTTGTACTGAGGGAGATGTGATGTGTAATAGCCAATATTCACTGTGTATGTTTCCCAAGAAAAATTTGGATTCTTTTCTATTTTTAGCCTAAATTGCTCGTCATAGGTGGCCCAGTTTTCTGACCTCGTTGCAGCTAATCTAATATCACACATATATTTTAACAATTCCTGTGCCCGAGTCCTGTATTTCTCAATATAAACACTCATAAAAACCATGAATGCTGAAGTCCATTCGTTTATGGACAAATCAATACCCGACGATCTTTTTCTATGCAAATGTTCCCCCTTTTTAATTTTAAATCGCCCTCGTCAACCTCCTCCATTTCTTTCTGTGTTCTCAAAAGAATATGTAGCTCAATAAACTTTCCCTCCCAAATCTGTTCCTTAATTTTAAAAGGCACGTGTTCCCCCACTGTGTCATGAATGCTAGCCTCTTGTGTCGGGGTGAAATCAATTGTATTATGTGCCATTTCAAAATTTGTGTGTGACGGGTCGTGCATAAAAGGGGGAAATGCCCGTGCATCCTCCTCCGACTCATTACCTGATAATATGTCAGCTTCTTCTTGTCCTTGTGTCTCCACGTGTTCCACCTCGGCCTCCTGTCTTTTCCTGTCCATTATTTTACGTCCAACTCCGTCCTTCTTTTGTGTCATGTCCACGGTCCTAACTCCCTGTCCATCTTCCCTGCTGGTCGTCTTCCTCTTCTTTCCAATGGCCCTTGATGGCGATCCCCTGGCATTTCTTTTGTTTGGCATCTTTAAGATTTAATTAATTAAACTATTTCCTGCAGCACCTGCTTCGTTGTCGACAACAAATTAACAAGTGCCAGATACGGGAATTCCAAAATTTAAATTCCATGTGAGAGCGCCATCTATGGCGATGCCATATATGGCAATGAGCTAAACAGTGCAACACCCACACAAATATTTGATTGAATTAAACCAGATTATTGAAAATATAAAATTTTGCTAATCTCTATTATCAATGCAAAATGGTTAAAGACGATCGAGATATTAAGGTGTAGAGATAACAATGTCTTTGAAGTCATACTTCCATGATATGGTTATGAGCAAAATACAGGAAAAACAAAGACTTTTTTGTACTGTACAAAGGTTTCGAAATATTGAATTGTTTAATTGTGAAAGTTCAATGTGCTATATGTTTAATCAGAAACAAAATGTTTGTTTTCTAATGAAACGTAATTTTATAAAAATGGTAATCAATAAAGCATTTATATTTCAAATGTTAATGTCGAATAATCTATAAGGAAAATACTTTATTGACGTAACTTTGAGTAAATTACAAGAAAAAACGAGCACATTTAGTTGCATGTACACGATGCTGATTTCTATGTAAATGTGTGTTATAACGTTGGTTGCAATGAATTGCCGTGATTTCCAAGCGAATTAAAAAAACGATAATTTCACATGTGAAATAAACGTGATAATTTTACACCCTTGACGTCATTCAACAATGGGTGTTGTCAAGACGTTATCGATGACGTTGCATCAATACAATTGAGAATGCGTAGGTAAAGATATAGTTCCTTTCATTTTTTACTTTATTTCCACAAAAAAGGCCATGGCCAATATATGAAAAAGAATAGCTTATCCAAGAATTGAAATATCGAAAAATATTCAACTCGTGACCAAACAACACTAATAATTAACTAATGCACTAAGCGCATTCGTCAATTAATGTGTTTTTCTGTCACCCGTCGTTTTAAAAGAAAAGGTCATGAACTAAGCGAAAAGGAAAACTTTTATGAAACCAGAGCTTACAGAAAACAAATAAAATTGTCAAAACATTTTTATGTAAAAGATTTTCGTAATATACCTTTCAAAATTTGTATGTATCTAAAGAGTGACCAACTCAGGATTGATCCTGGTTGAACTGTTCACTTTATTTACTTGTTTTGGTTTTTCCAGTGTTATGATGAACAAGTCACTTGTTTACATGTGAATATATCATGTGTTGATCTCATATAACACATTAAAAGACCAGTAAAGGCAGTATACAAGAGATCTCCATTAACAACTTCCAAATTATGCATCATTACATATGCGTGCAATACGAAATCGAATTCGTTTGGTTTATGGATTTGCCATGTAGATACCGAGATGCTTAGACATTCCCATACTTTTGTGAAGACTGGCTGATAATTTATTATCTCTAAATTTGAACATCACATCATAATCTTCTTCCTCGTAAAATTTAAAGAACTTTGTTTGCATGTTTTATTAGCAGCCTTTTTTAAACATTATAATTGTTTTATCCACATAGTGGAAGATATTAGCAAGCAAAATCGAGAGAATTGTGCAAATGATGATACAAGCATGAAAATTAACACGAAGCATTATTATTATATACTTTTAAGAAAAACTGCTGGCCATGAAAAAAAGCAAAATCGAGAGAATTGTGCAAATTGATACAAGATGGCCACGGCCTTTTCAAAATGGCTGTTTTTCCAGTACGAAAATACTTATTTTTCTGGACAACTTTTTCTTTGACCTTCTTTAAGTAAAAAATATTATCAGGTTTGGTGGCTACATTCCTTGCATGTGACGTATTTAATAGAAATAAATATTTGACTCTTCAGGGTTTGCGCTTGCGCGAAAATATAACAAAATTCACAAAAAATGACAATTTTAACTATTTACTATTTACTTGGTGCTTTCGGATTTTTAATGATATTATGGATTGGTTTGATAACATTTTTAAGGTTATAAAACAAATGCGTTTATCAATTTTGCGCATGCGCAAACTATTTATAGATATACAAAGTGATTGGCACCCACTTCTAGGGCACAATGATGTAAATCGTAGTTCATCTAACAGACGAGGATTTGAATTTCGTAAACATATCTTGGTCGTCATTTAATTCTTCTAAAAATCTATGCTCTTCTATTCAAGTAAGTGTAACTTCTATGATGCCACTGTTTGAAAACACGCCCATTCAGTTGAATTGATCAAGCATTCGATGGATAAGTAGAAAAAAGTTGTTAACTTTCAAAATCCCGGCTAATACAATTATAGCTGCAGATCAGCTACTTGTTGTATTGGCTAAGCAAATTCAGTGGGAATGGCCAGATTTGTACGGATTTGTACGGTGGATAGTACATTGAAATGGCTTGTTTTAAAAAATTTGGTGATATATTGCATGAAAGTGGATAGACTTGTGCCCTCACTGAAGCCGATATTGCAACACCTAGAACGTCATATTATTTTCATGTATATTCAAATGTACCTACGACTAGACATGCGCATCAGATAACTGCGTGTGTTTTGCTTGAATCATTAATGTCTAAACGCAGAAAATATAGCTCATGACTCTGTGTCGTTCTATTATTTGACAGACTGGTGTAAGGAAAGAGAGTCATCTCGACCACAATTTAATTTTTGGCGTTCAATTATGAATCTATCAGAACTTCTTGTGCTTTCGGTCGTACGCGCATTTTATGAGTCAGATATCGTACCTCACAATCAGTACATATCAAGCATGATATCGTATTTTTTTGGTCCAGATCGTTTTAATTATGCACGATGGTTACTTATCCATCTCCGAGATATGGCTTCTCTTGATGAACATTACCCACAAGCTGGCAATGAAATTGTAAATGGGAATTTCACGGTACGTAAGACCAGCAAGTTGTTTTCTTATATCACAATTGATCAGGCACAAAAACAAAATAATGCAATTGTGAAGGGCGATGTTGATGCCACCGAAGATCCCTTTGAGACGATGGATGGATGGAAGGCAGAAGACTGGTAGATGAATTTGAAAGATCTAGTGGTTTGAGTCATTCTAAAACAGATAAACGACATCATGAAGACTCTACGAAACACAAAAGGATTTCTTTGAAAAGTATCAAAGGCTTTCTAATGTGATGAACGAGTTTGGAAATCCATTTTTTCTTTTACTAGAACAGTCGTCAGATTTGTACAAAATTGACTCTTTTAAGGAAATTGTTGACTCGGAGGCAGGTGTGATATGTATATAAACTCTAAGATATTGGGTACGAACAATACGAAGATCTTTTGAAGCAAATGCAAAACGACGGAGAATCTGCTTTTTATAACCAGATAAAAAAGAACTATTTCCTATTACAGCCGTAAAGTGAAACTGGAAATGTCTTTGTCAAAATAACAAAGCTGAAGAACATGAAAAGTGATTGCGATCTCTTTTCTAGACTTTTCATTTCTTGTCAAAGTAGACAGTTTGACTTGGAAGATTTCTTTATCCACGAAAACAAATTCTAACGCATTTATCGTTGGTTGGCCAGCAATGGTTAATTCCAGGCCCCACGTGCTAAAAGATTTGATGATTAAGCAAATGATGTCATACTGCTTTCCATAAAATCTTGCACCGATAAGTATATAAGAGTAGACATTTTATTTGAAGTTTACTAACTTATTAATTTGAAGGCAGGACCGAGAAAAGGTAAGGTGCTGGTGCTAGACGGAAAGTTGTTGGTTCTGGTAGAACGCCAAGGGTTTGGAGTAGTGTCTATGAAGATGACAACACAACGGAATGGTTCAAGTTTCTTGCCGACAGAATTGCTTCTTTAGTGACTAATAAAAATGCTTATGTTACCGAAGGTGAGATATTCTTTGCAATTTCAATACGAATACTTCCCAGCTATCCCTTTATAACCACGAACGAGAAGATACACGTATGTTTGTTCATGATAAGCTTGCCGCTAAAAATGGTTGATAAAAGTAATTTTAAGTAGTACTGACACAGATTTAGTAGTATTAGGGATTGCAGCTCTCGCAGTGTTAGGTATGGACAAATTGTGGATAGGTTTTTGAAGGAATAAAGACTTTCGATGGCTTCATGTATATAACATATCAAATGTGTTTGGTCCTCGTGCAGCTGCTATTCTTTCCTTCTATGCATTCTGTGAATGTGACACTGTGTCAGCATTTGGTGGGAAAGTGAAGAGGTCAGCTTGGCAGACATGGGAAGTATTTCAAGATGTAACGGATGTTTTTGCTCACTTTAATTTTGAATGAAGACACAGACATGGACATCATAGAAGCATTTGCCGTTTGCTTGTATCATGTACGGCAACATCAACATTTGCTATAAACAAGGCACGATTTGAATCATTTGTCAGGAAGCAGCGCCCTTATGATACAATGCCGCCTACCAGAGGTTCTCTTCAGGGGCACATAAAAAGAGAAGCATATCAAGGTGGACTCAACCGGATTTATGCATTCAACAGGTACACGTACCAAGTCATGAACACTGGGTTTGGATGAAAGAAAAAAAACAATGACAGTTGGAAACCAAAATGGAATTCTTTGGCTGCCGTTGCACCCTCATATCAGGAACATTTGAAATGCAGATGCAAAAAATCCAGCGGTGTTGACTGTAAAAGCAACCGTTCTGGCCTTCTATGTACGGGTTTGTGTATTGGCAACTGTCAGATAATTATAAGAAATGCAACCTGTCTTTTCTAACCAAACTAGGTAAGTAAGTGATATCTCTTGTAAATTAGATGAAAATGAAAAAAAAAATATAAAGTTTTCAACATTTTTGCCGCCATTTTGGAACCGGAAGTCACTTTTTCGTCATTTATGTATTGTTTCATCGTACTTTAGGAACTGTAATTTACGTTTTATCAAAACTTACTTTGGATTATACCTAAAACACAGCTTTCAAATGATTTACGAATTGTAGCCATTTTCAACGTTTTGGCTACCATTTTGGAACCGGAAGTAACATTTTCGTCATTTATGTATTGTTTCATCGTACTTTAGGAACTGTAATTTACGTTTTATCAAAACTTACTTTGGATTATACCTAAAACACAGCTTTCAAATGATTTACGAATTGTAGCCATTTTCAACGTTTTTGCCGCCATTTTGGAACCGGAAGTAATTTTTTTGTCATTTATGTATCGTTTTATCGTACTTTAGGAACTTAATTTACGTTTTATCAAAACTGAATTCGGAATGTACCTATAAAACAGCTTTCAAAGAATGTACGAAATGTAGCCTATTGGATATGACGCCATTTGCAAAATGACCAGTGGCCATCTTGAAAAAATGGGAATTTTTAATGGCCAGCAACTGATTTTTTTTAATTATCGTATAGTCAACCTTTATACCAAATTTCATGCTTGTATCACGATTTGCACAATTATTTCAATAATATCTCCCACTAATATGTTTATACATTTATCTATATAGTGCGTATCATGCATACGAATTTTATATATATACTTTTATCTCATCGCCTTTATGTTTATCGCTATATATTGTGTCTCAGTGACAAGATTAAGAAAAGCTAGAAGAAAAATCCTTGGGAAAAGGAAATTATAAATCTATAAATTACTGTAAAAACGACATAATCAAAATGTGGTTTAAGACAGTAAAAACAATTCTGAAATAATAGAAATCTTAATATGTAACTGCGATATTTAAAAATTAACGAGCTGAAAGCGAGAAAAAAGATACCAAAGGGACATTCAAACTCATCAGTCGAAAATAAACTGACAACGCCATGGCAAAAAACGATAAAAACCATAAGACAACAACAATTTACAACATACAACATAGAAAACTAAACTTATTCAATATAAACGGACTCACCATCCATGAAAGTTATGGTGAATTATCTCTAACGGACACAGGCTGTCGATATCTGATGCATTCGTATTGCTATGTGTTTCTTTATTCTACATTGGCTAGAGGTATAGGGGGAGGGTTGAGATCTCACAAAACATGTTTAACCCCACCGCATTTTTGCGCCTGTCCAAAGTCAAGAGCCTCTGGCCTTTGTTAGTCTTGTATGTTTTTTAATTTTAGTTCTTTTATATGTTTTGGAGTTTAGTGTGACGTCCATTTTCACTGAACTAGCACACAATTTTAATTAGGGGCCAGCTGAGGACCACCTCCGGGTGCGGGATTTTCTCGCTAAGTTGAAGACCCATTGGTGGCCTTCGGCTGTTGTCTGCTCTTTGGTCGGGTTGTTGTCTCTTTGGCATATTCCCCATTTCCATTCTCAATTTTATGTGACGCTTCTTATTTCTAACTCTGTACATCTGAATAAGTAATGCTCCAATAGTCTGTGGTTACACGTGTTAAATATACTACAATTCGAAAAAAAAGCTGCAATGTCGTCATCAAGGTTAAAATAAACATTCAAATGAATTGTAATTAGTAAAAAGTTTATCGGGGCAGTTTAATTCAGTTTGCGGATGCACAAATGGAACTTTTTAAATATAAATCCTCTTATGTGCGTTCCATTGCCATGCATCTCTGTGATAAATAGGTACAAAATACTGTTGCAAACTAGTTTACCTTTGATCATCTCATTATTTATGTAGTTTAAAAGTGCATCTGGACATGTTACATAACAATAATTTATTGTTAAAATCGAATTGTGTAAACAAACAAAGATATACAGAAGGAAAAGTGCATTTGGTAATCATTTAAATTCATGAATCGTGTGTTAAGTAATTAACAACGAAAGGACCAAAAGCCGCAATGCAGGATAATTCAGTAAACATGTTTTGCCATTACATAATTTCATTGCGTCAGAGTCGTGTATAAAAGCTGGAAAACAGCAGAGTATTTCAAAGAATTGCATACAAGTAAGTACATTTTAAGTCATATTAAGGAAGATTAAATGTATAAAGCCATCTTGAAGTGTAAAATAGCGGTAGACAATCGATCTAGTTCTTTGTTTAAATCTGCATATTTTGAGACAGATTGACAATAATGTATATGCCTATTAATTTGAACAAAGATACAAAAAGTGTTTTATTTATTTCATTATTTGGACTATTTTAACAAATACTAAATGTTTTGTTTTTGTTTGAATCCATTTTCCACATTTAAAGGAGATAACTTTAATAGTAATTTTTGTAAAGAAACATTAATGAAATTTTCATTTTGTATTTGTAACAAGAAAACAAGTTCGTTGAAACCATTTTTCTTTCTTTTTTTATTTTCTGTAAGCATATTATAAAACCTATCTTCTCATATTTCATTTCAAAATTCTATCTCACAGATTCTTTTTATTCACAAAAAGTGTTATTTATAATGAATATTATATGAAAAATTGGGCAGTTTTGCACAACGTATAGCTTGATAAATAACACTGTGACCCATACTTTTTGTCATATTTTTGAAAAAAAGCATGGTAAAATCTACAATTTGGTATAGTATAGGACAATTTTATCTGAGGTAAAAGATGCCAATGATCCAGCTAAAGTGTAGAATCTAATGCATATTTTGTAAATATTAAGCGATAGGAAAGTAAGTGTCGTAGCATATTACATGTTTTAAGCAAAACGATATTCTGCGCTTCGTGCATTATGGACAGCGTCACTAACATTCATTATGATTATAAACACAAATTGTCATACAATGTCTAGATAATAATGCAAAATTGTCATTGCTTTCATAGTTTTTCAAAACAATTTTAGAATGCATTTCAAACCTTATGAAATGTAACGATCTGAAAAGAACAATTGAAATTAATCAAAGTAAAGGTTAAGTAATCATAACGGAATAGCAATGGTTGCCCTAGTAGAAACTTCAATTGATTAAGTGACGATACACTCACTACATGTACTTTTCGGATATTGTGCTTTTGAGCTTTATGTGCCTGTAAAAGTATCCATATTTGACATTATATCAAATGCTTTGAAGGATTAGAACATAATTTACCTATTTGAAATGTTTCTCCTTTGTACCCATCAACTTTATTTTAAAGTTTACCTGACCTTATTTGTATGAATGTACGGTATTATGTAATATAAAATATGTAAAAACTGTCCAGCCTAAAAACAACGGAATGAAACGAAATAAAACAGTCAGATTTTAAAATTTGAAATGGTATAGAAATGCGATTAAGAGTGATTTGCTGTCAAGGCATTTGCTTTACTTTAAAGCTCTCAAAATTGTGGTATTAGAACATGAAGACATTTAAAAAATGATGCAAATTAAACTTCTAACGAAAAAAAAAAAAAAAAAAAAAAATGAACGATACTCGTGGACAAACAAATAGTGGTGATATCGTTTCAGAAACCATATTGAAGACAAAGAAATATTTAAAAGTATGCATAGATTCATGTACAAAAGATTTGTTTATTTGTTACAGATAACAAAAGAGAGGAATGAAGGTCTCTGTTTGTTTAGTCGTCTGTCTGTTGTTAGTGTCCGTGGGAGGTAAGAAAACATAAGATTCGTTTTTAAATTTTACGTCCTGATTTTTGTTTGTAAATGTGGTTTAATCTCTCTCGATAAAGGTCCTTATCAACAGTAGAAAAAAATAAAATAAATGCGAACTAATAGCTAATGATTGTTGTTTATTTTTCCATTGACTGTAATAACGGTTTTGTATTGACACGTTTATATCTTTCCTTGTTGTCACCGTTGAAGGGTGATTATCTGATAAGCAAGGCCTAATTATCAAACCAATCTACTGTTTGAGAATGTATGCTGACCTCTAGAGGTCATTCGTGCTATTTTGTCATTTGGATGATTTACTATTTACGTATAACCAACATCGCCTATGTATATCTTATTTTGTTGTAATTTCTATTTCTTGTGTTTTTAAAGAAGGGTGGGTTGGTGGATGAGGGGTAAAAATGAGTAAACCAATGAAATGAAGGACTTTCCCTTCTTATCTTTAAAACAATATCAGAATAAGAGTAACCCATTACACTATACAAAGACATAATCTTTCGAATATAGCACATTGTAAATTAATTTTATTTAGTTTCTGAAATATAAGAAATGTCTTTTAATAAATAATTTGACGTTTATTGATAAAGTAGCAAAAACGTCAAACGTAAATGCTTATTTAAAAAAGAAAAACTAATTTTGAACAACTGAAATGTGGGTTCAGCGTGAATTACAGAGCGGACATACAAATATCTATAAAAAATAGTTTGTCTCTATATTAATTACTAATACAACAATTCACATAATACAATTCAAATAGCGTTATCTTAACATTTTAAACTTGACTGATACCAATGCTGGTTGTCTACAACTCGCATAATGTATAACATAACTATCGTTAAGAACTTTTTGATCAATTTAGATTTAAAAAAAACTAAGGTTCAAACTGTCGCTGGCAAACTTGAGGGTATCACCAGCCCAGTTGTCAGCACTTCGGTGTTGACATGAATATCAATTATAAGGTTATTTTATAAATTAACTGTTTGCAAAAGTATAAATTATTCGAAATACTAAGGATTTTCTTATCCCAGGCATAGATTACCTTAGCCGTATTTGGCACAACTTTTTGGGGAATTTTGGGTCTTCAATGCTCTTCAACTTTATACTTGTTTGGCTTTCTAACTATTTTGATCTGAGCGTCACTGATGAATCTTATGTAGACAAAACGCGCGTCTGGCGTATCAAATTATAAGCCTGGTAACTTTGATAACTATTGACCTACTATTGAAATGGTTATTTTTTGTAGATAAAAAGTAAAATCACAAAAATACTAACTCCGAGGAAAATTCAAAAAGGAAAGTCCCTAATCAAATGGCAAAATCAAAAGCTCAAACACATCAAACGAATGGATAACAACTGTCATATTCCTGACTTGGTACAGACATTTTCTTATGTAGATATTGTAGATACCACTTCGTTTGAATGTTACTTGTGAAGGTTAATCCAGAAAGTTCTTTGAATGAACCATTCTTTATTTTCATTTGACATTTTTACAATGTCGTTAATTGTACCAATGACAGTTTTTTCGTAACCTTATCATTGCGATTGAAGTTTCAATTTAATTTCGACATTTTTTTGGTGTATAACGAAAACTATATAACCCGGTCATGTTATTTAATATTAACAATACTTTACTTCCAGTCAACATGGCGAAGGAAGAAATGCTTGAAGACAATGGCCTTATTCATGAGTAAGTTGGGTAGCATGGTTTGATCATTCTAGTAAATCGATTTAAGGTCTGAAAGAATATATTAATGGTTGCACTTGCCGGTTTGAATACTGCAAATGTTATAAGAATTTATTAAATATCAAAAGGACATTCACTTTGGACAAAATCAGCACAGTTAAGATAAAAATAATATACATAATGATTTTCTTTCATCAATTGTTTTGTAGATTACAATATCGTTCTTAACCATACAAAAGGCATGATCAAATCAAAAATGCAACTTTAACGTATTTGTAGGAATGCACATGTTGCACATGTTGCATGATAAAATGCATTCAAAATTTGCACGAATAAAAATATCAATTTTGTGTATGAAAAAGAGTAGTGGTGAAAAAGAGAAGAAGACAGAAAGTGACCATACAAACCAAATCTAAAACAATGGAATATACCACAATGGTCAAGAAAAGACAAAGATAAAAAATAACAGTCCTGAAAATAGAGGAAAAACACGAACACCACTCAAACTGGAGATTAACTCTAGTGTTTCAGATGGATAGGAGATTCATAGTTCGCTACGCACACATCGTGAGGCTAAGTTTATTGAAAAAAGACTTTGATAAAAGAGTGGCGATAGATACCAAAGGAATATTCAAACTCTTCAGTCGATGGCAAAATGACTACGGCATGTTTAAAAAAAAAAAAGGAAAAGAACCAAACAAAAAAATAAGTATGCAAAACACAATAAAGAAAACTAAAGACAGAGCAACACGAACCCCACCAAAAACCAGGGGAGACTTTAAGTGCTCCGGAAGGGTTAGCAAACCTTGCTCTACATGTCGTATTGCTCATGTAAGTACAAACCATGTGATAAGTCTAGTTCGATGAAAAAAGACGGGATGATAGTTATGACAATTGGACCATCTGCGTCTTTATTTGTGAAACAGATATTGCATAACAGTAAACCAATTTTCGATGTCGTCTGTAAAATTTGGAAGGGATGACTTCAACTTCACCTCTTGAAACCTTTTGGTTTAATAGCTTCTTTGTAAGCAGCAACCCTCTTTCAAGAAAATCTATATAGGAAATACAAGTTCTAGAGTATCGTATCAACTGGGAGATATATATTTCATATGTACACGCTGATAAGTAACTTATTGATTTGTTGATGTTACCAACAGAAAATCACAAAAACAAGACAAGCTCTAAATCGGGTCTAGAAAAGTTATGGATAACATTTATTAAGAGGATTGAAATCTGCTATACGATTTTAAATTTTCAAAAACAAACAAACATCAAATAATTACAAATAAAGACGATTTTCCTGACTCTTAACTTGTACAGGTGTTGAGGTTTAATTAGTTTCGTAGCAAACGACCACTTTGTAAGCTTTCAAGCATTTTAATAAGAAAGATCATGAAGAGAGAAAATATAGAAAAACGCTTTGTACACATTCACTTTATTAAGTATTTGTTTTATTATTTCAAAGCACTGGGCCGATACCGCTGCTGGCTTACTATTAGTACTCATAAGTACTCATAAAAAGGTATCATAAGTTCGGTAGTCAGTGCTTTGGTACAGACATAATTTATAAAATAGCTTTCTACATGTTCCGAAATTTTCCCTTTTATAATATAGAACATGTTGAAAAATTCAGGTTCAAACTCCCTCAGCAAAGTAGACTCAGATAGATATGGCTATAATTTTTACACTTATTCGAATTCAGATGTAGACATTGCTATCCGTACTTGAAAATAAAGCGTCCCTGTAACAAACACTGGAATAGGACTTCTTACTGCAAGAAAGATACATAGTTTTTATACTGATGTCACCAATAGACGTAATATGATTTTTTATCCAATATACTAATTCTACTTATTGTTTTATTTTAGGCTTGTAAAAAGACAGGCATGTGGTGGAAGATACTGCCGTGGTAGCCATCAGTGCTGTAGGGGTTATTACTGTTATCGAAGGCGATGCAGGCGCTAGTGAATTCGGCTATACTTTACTAACAGGTCCTAGCAATACTACCGGAACAGAAGAAATATTATCTGTTTAAATATAGGACTAGTAAAAATATATATCAGACAAGATAAGATTAAAATCTGCTTTTTTGAAGCACGTTTTGATTGTTTTTTATGCAATACAATTATCACTTTCAGGAATAAGAGAAGGTATTTTTTAGTTGAAAGTAGGTAACGTATTACCCTTGCACACTGTTGATATTAGAACGATGAAAGTCTTCTGCATATGCATTTGGTTTTGTTTTTAGCTCTAAAACGTAAAACCAACTTAAGGCTTTTAAAACAAAGGGAAACACAGAGGGAATGAATAATTTCTATAAACTTCTATACATAGGTAAACGTCAGTGCCACAGCAAAAAAGCCACCACAAACAGTCATCGTTTTTCCCCATACGACTCAAAAATTGATAGCATCAAAATTGTCACGAGTCTACACATGTTGTAATTTAACGATGCAGCTATTACAAATTTGATTCACATAATCATTTGTAAAACCCTATGTACACCATCAATTGTAGTTCCGAGTGGAAGCAACACTCAATACTAATTATTCAAAACAAAGGAATTTAGTAGGACTATAAGAGTACTCCTATCCAGTCTTAATGTCTTTTAGGTATATGTTTACGTAATATTATGATAGATAGTCTTAAGGTTTGAACTCAAATGCATAAATCATGACATATAGTAGTTCAAAGCTTATATATCAACAGAATGAAGGTATTTTAGCTCATGCTAACTTTTTATTTTAAGAGGAACCAGTGTTTCTTGTTTAAACTTAAGAATAACTTCAATGGGAAATTAACCGCACTTGAATAAAAAAGATACCGAGGCAAAATGAAATACCGAAGATGAAATGTATTGAAAACCACCAACCTGCAAAACACTGTTCACAAACTGGCTCAGGATAAGCAGGCCTGGGGTAAAAAGATTGATATACGATTGCAGCAAGCATTTGATTTGAATTGTCAAGATCAAATAAATAATAAAACCAGTAAATTATAACAACATTCAATGGCAGTATAAATGGGTTTAGATTTTGCGACATATTAATGCAAAAAGTTGGCCGTAGTAAATCACATTTTCCAAAATCTTTCTTCTTTAACACTTATTTCTTCGATAACACTAGTGTGGTCATTTTCCAGAAAATGTTAAATATATGAAAATTGTCTTTATGCTAAACGTTAGAAGAAATATGAAAACCTTACTTGCAACTTCGTAAATCCAGTTGAGTAAATTCATCATAGATACCAGGATCGAAATTTTGTACGCCAGAAAAAATACGAATTTGAAGAGCATTGAGGACTCAAAATTCCTTAAAAATTCTGCAAAATACAGCTCGGGTAATCTATTCTTAGGGTAGGAAATCCTTAGTATTCCGAAAAATTCAAAGTTTTGTAAACAGTTAATTTATAGTTATTATCATATCAATGATAATTCATTGAAGACACTGAAACAAGAAATTAAACAGGGGGAATTAAAAAAATTGACATACATTGCTTTTAGATATATGTAACTGATCAAAATTATCAAAGAGATCATAGTAAACTGTCGTGATAAGTGAAGTAACTCTTGAAAATAGAACTTGGAAATCGAAAGGTAGATTACACGATTATGCTGTTAATGTCAACACTGGCACAAAAACGTCAATGAGACAGCAACAAAGACAACCAAAAACAGCAAGCGTTAATTATCATACGTCTTTAAATATTGCAAAGCATCATATAATAGCCTCCAAATCGTCTCGAGTCTGTACTTGTTGTGATTAAAAGGATACGGCAGCAACATATCTAATTTGCATTATCATTGTGATGACCTATATGTACAACAAATTTTGCAGTTCCAGGTACCAAATACCAAGTACAATCAATCCAAAGGATTAATTATCAAACATTATTCACACTACAGGAATCTGCTAAAGGACTCTAATCCAGTCAGTCAGTTTTTTTAAATGGCATTGTGTAGAGGTTTACGTACGGATATTCTTAATGTGTTACAAAATGAGCTCACTTTGGAGATAACAAAACGCTTAAATCATGACATGTAGTAGTTCAAATGTTGCATATCAACAAATGAAGTAATATTTTGAAGATAACAATAACCAGCAAGAACATATACCAGCATACACGCACACAGACACACATAAACACATGTTTAGTGGGAGGTTTAGCTAGTTATGAAACCAGGTTTTACCCACTATTGCCTTCGGAAATGCCTGTACCAAGTCAGGAACTTCCCTGTTTTAATTTACCTTTAAGTTCGGTATTTTGTAAATACTTTTTTACACACATATTCATTTCTCTATGATTAGTGGACATATCCCCTCTAAGTCTGTTTATCATTTCTCATGAATTAACAGCATGTTTTATGTTGAATAAATACAAAAAATCTTTATTAAATATGTCAGGCGTATAATCATTAGTGGTGCGAGAATAAAAAAAAACATGACTTCCTTGAGGTAAAAAGTAAGATAACAAAAAATACAGAACTCCAAGGAAAATTCAAAACGGAAAGTCCCTTATCAAATGGCAAAATCAAAAGCTCAAACACATCAAACGAATGCAAAACAACTGTCGTGGTACAGGCATTTCCTTATGTATAAAATGGTGGATTAAACCTGGTTTTATAGTTAGTTAAACCTCTCACTTGTATGACCGTCGCATAAAATTCCATTATATTGACAACAATGTGTGAACAAAACAAACAGACATAATAATGAACATTGTAGATTACTGACGTCAGACAAATTTCTTAAATGTTATGTTTAATGTTTTTTTTCATCGTGAAACATTTTTTTCTATTCCTACCCACACTTCAATCAGTAAAACATGTTACAATTTCAAATCACCTAGACTTAGCAATGAAAATATTAAAACGGCCATAAGAATATTGCAGACAAGAATACATGAACGTTGTTAGGCAATTTCACGTCAGAAACTCATCGTACTGTCCTTTAAACAACAGTACAGGCAGACGGGGTAATTGATGAACCTCCATGACAGATCAATATGCAGTGAAAATGCTACGTCAATAAAACTTGATAACGCAACGTCATTTGCGAGACATGTTGACGGCCGCAACATCAACTGTTCATCAAGTCGTCGAATGCCAAAGCACTACAGAATCAAGCCATGAATATTTCCGATATACTGAAATGCCAAAGAATCGAATGCTGAAAAACATTTTAAGTCCCCAAGTTTAAACATAATAGCCCAAACACTGTAATGGGTGGGAAAGAGGCAAAATGATAAGGTACAATACATAACTCAAATCCTGCGCAACAGAGCTAATTGAATTTTCTGTCAATTATTTAGGCGTTGGTTACAAGCAGTCAATCATTCGACGGTCTCGTCCATTGATAAGGGGAAAACCAGAGTTTCTGTGCATACCACACGATTAGAACATTAAACATGACGTAATCAAATCAATTTTCGAACTCCTAACTCTTTTATAAAATGAAGTAATGAACGAACTTATTCATGTTTATACATTTATTTCACAAGAATTGCATTTCTTAAAATGAAAATTAAAAGGAATAATTTAGTGTTGCGTTTTTAAAGTCCGTCAGTATATGATTTTAAAGATAAAATAACATTATTTCTGGTCATTGGTTTGGGACATTTTTTTCAAGGACATTATCTCCCCTTTGGCGCATTTTCTTCTCTGGAGGAATCTGCTCTTTTGGTCTTATGGCACTAGACTAAATTGTTGTCATACTGCTCTTTTGAAATACCTTTGTAATTTAAGATATATATAATGAATCACTGTCGAAAAATTATAAGATATGTTACAGTCATACATGTAGAGAACATGAACAAGGTTATAGCAGTAGCCCAACATTATTTATCAGCAAAAATTGAAGTTCGGAAAATAACGTTATTTCATACCATGGAAAACTTCTAAGCAGTGCATGTCATGTTTAATGCCATGACTCATTAAAAGAATACTACTAAAAAAATATGCAAGAAATACAAAACCTGACTTCATGTTACATAATTACCATGGAAACCAATCATTATCACCCAGAGGGAAGTCCATATAAAACTGATATGAAAGACATAACCAGACAAGAAAAGAAGAAATTGCTTGCTGTGGCAATAAAGTTTATCCAACATCTCCCAATGTTCATATTTAAACTACATCATAAAAAGGATGTTGTATTTCAATTTTAAGTTAATGTTCATTAATATGTTACCATTCATTCTTCAGTCGCTGTTGTTTCTTCTACTTCTACCTCTGAAAAAAAAACACAAAATATTAAGAATAAAACCAATAAAAATTAATGTATTTTATGTTATGATGTTACTATATTTATATATATATAAAGCTTACTGGTAGTTTGAAATCAATACATTAAAAATCAAATTAATTAAAAGTTTTTTTTGTTACGAGTACATAGTTAGCTGTTTTCATAGATTTTCATAATTATTTTTCAATTGTGTTTGCAACTGTAACTTTTCTTTAATTGGTATCTTGTAATTTTTTTGTCTATTGCAGTCAGATGGTGGTCTTTTGAAACTCACCTTCTAATTGATATTAGCCTGCGACTTTTTCATCAAGAAATTTACGATTAAAATTGATTGTAAGTTATCTTGAAATGTGTATGACTTACGAGAAGACTTTTTGTAAAAGAGCCGCATGTATCTTTGATGAGTTTTTCTCCAGTTAATTGAACTAGTATAACTTTGCACTAGGAAATCTAGTTTCAGCATAACTCAACAACATAAATAAATAAATCTACTGAGTAAATGTTTCAGCCAGTTTGAAGTTATTTATTTAAATATTATATACATTTCGTATTCTATTTTGATTATATGAACGTGTTGTTTGGTTGCTGTCTGACCGATATATGCCCAAATTCAGTTTGTTCTTTATAACATATCTGTTTTATGAAATATATTAATAACCACATACCTGTTACATGTTCCAACCTAATCAAAATCTCCAAGTTCGATATCAACATATCTATTGTAACTGGCTTGCCTTCAAATATGCTTATTTGGAAAGTTGTTTTGTCATCAGATTGTTCCATGACTAATTGACTAAATCTTGTTTTAATGGTCAACATCTTTCTTTCTGTTTTTTGACTTCTGTTGTACTTTAACTTCTATTTCTTGCATCGACTTCCATAGTCCTTCTACAAAGATGGCATCCAATAATACTCTTTTCTCTTCCAGTTATTTGGTTTTTTTGTCTTGCCTTTTCTTCCTTTACTTCGCTAAGATCCTCCATTTGCTTTTTATTTCTTTGATTTTCTCTTTCCTGAAACTTGATTCTGGGAAACAATCATTTTGACCATTGAACTAGCTGTTCAATCCCTTGCTCAGTCTTTTGTGGGGCCACTCTGATGATTTGTTAAAGTTGTATACGTTGGCTAGTCTTGTTGAAATTTGGTTTGTGTTTAAAGAGCTAATCAAGATATCCAAATACCCACTCAGGTAATTTGTTGTGTCGAATGACTGATTGCACCTGACTTTGTACATCTGCTGTAATATTTTAAAACTTTCCACCTGGTAAATGATCTTTTACTTTTCCTTTAAAGATTTGCATGTTGCGGCAGCCATCTGCATCAACAGACTGACAGTGTCTGCGTCATTGATATGTTGTCTGACCAAAACTTCCCAGACTTCATCTTTTCTTTACCTCTTTTACATTTTGTTTAGTATACTTAAAATTGAGTATGTTTCGGCTGCTGCTCTTATTTTGTAAATGTAACTGCATATAGTAAAATATCTGTGCAATGTATACTGTGTTGTTTATTTAAACTTGTTGGAAGCAGAGTGTCATTTTATTTTGTTTTAAAGATATCCCTTCAAAATTATTATACCAGATTTTTAATCTTAAGTATTACTAAGTGATTTTGAAATGCATTTTCAAATTTAGTGTCGTAAACAACATCATATTGTCTGAGCAGGTTTTTATTTTAGGTATTTCACAAAACCAACTTTTCTCCAAGCAAAATGTAAGATGAAACAGTTGAGATATGTGTTATGCAATTAGTATTAGTCTAACATCTACAACTTGTTGCTGTTTGTTTGAAAACATCATATTTTGAAAGCATAAAGGGTTGGATTTTAACAAGCCATGTGTTGTAAGTCACAGAAATGTCTCTAGTAAATTTGTTTATTTGGTATTTATGTTGTGTTTAGTTGTTTATGAGTTCTCTTTATGTGAACATGTATTAATATTTTTAGCACTTCAATTTCCGGACAAAAATAAGACTTGTTTTATATCACCAGAAAATGAGAGCACTTAACAACACAACTATGTCCAAAAAAACAAATAAAGCTGTGATAATTTTGATTCCAAAGGTACAATGTTCATTTAAATCAAACACGATACGCCTTCAAACTATTTTTTTCTAAATCATGTAGTTTTAGTTGAAATGTACAGCAAAAATTGAAGGAGACAAATCTTAATCAAGTTATTACATAACATTGTAGTGTGTTGTAGTATAAGATCGCACAATCACGTCCTCTAATCAATGCGATTCTTGTAAAATTAACATTAAAGTGCCTAAAGTGAAAGTAAACAAAGAAATAGACTATGGATTTTCGTGATATAAATAGAAATGTTTCGGGTACGCACTAGTTCAACAAAGGCAATACACCTGAATACAGCTAGTGTTTTCAATTAAATATGACACAGATACCCTTTAAAAGTGTAGAGGTGGTTTTAATCACTATTCACAATCCAATAAAATATATATTAACGGCTTTCTCAAGTTTTGAGGCGCCGGGCTCCAATACCTTTACGAATGTTTACATTTCGGGCAGTACAAATTCATTTCATTTTCACATACATACACCAATGCAACGTTACAAAGAATTTCAAGACGTCGTCCACAATTTTCGTGACAAGTATCAAGCCAGTGTTAACATTAATATGTACCATAAACGGTAATCTACCTTCGATATTCATGTTCTATCTTGTAGAGCTATTACGACGTTTCACTGTGATCTCTTTATTAACTTCTACTCAATAGTAGATAGTAAAAGCAGTATTGGAAGTTTTAATTTTCTCTGTTTAAGTTCTTGTTTAAAAATACTTTAACATTTTGGGAACTCAAAACCGAACAAAGCAAATCATAACACATGTAACAGTCTTGTCGTTCTAATATCAACCGTGTGCCTAGGTAATCTGTTTACAATTTTCTTCTTGTAAATATCTTTTCCAATTTCTGTGATTTTCATTGTATCACATATAAATAAAATAAGAACACCTTCACAGAAAAATTACAGATTTTATCTCAATTCATCTGATATTCATTTTACAAGTCCTATAGTTAAAAGATAATAATTTCTTGGTTAGGACCTGTAAATAATGGATAGCCGACCTCATTAGCCACCATAGAGCCTGCATTTCCTGTTATAGCACTTCCAACCCCTACAGCACTGATAGTCGGTGTGGCATCGTCTTGAACATGAACTTCTTTTACAAGCCTAAAACAAAACATTAAATATGTAAAATACAATGTTTCATTTTCATTTTCTTTCGAAAAAATCAACATATTTCGTTTATTGGTGATATCAGTGTATAACTCCATATTACTTGAGAATCTATATATCTATATTGCATCGTTTGTTACAAGAATGCGTAATGTACAAGTGCATATTACAATTTTTCTACTTAATTCGAACAACTATAATTTTTCAGAGTTTACATGCTGTTAAAGGGAATAACGCTTAGTTGTAAATACACCTGCATGCCCATATATGAATGGTTTTCTTTTCAGGAACGCTGAAATCATATGTTTGCTCAAAATCTCCAAATTTGAAGGCCAATTAGGTATGTATACCTACATAATTGAATAGCTTAACGATGAAAGGACATATGCAACTCTAAAGTATACTTTGAGGAGTTGAAACAGTAGTTTTTTAAATTTCTATGTATGTAAACGAACAATTTCCAAGCTAAATCATGTCATTACAAAACTCTGAGTACTGCGCTGATGAAATCGTCAGGAAGGAATAGTAAAAGTCAACCAGCAGCGGTATTTGAACGGGTGCCTTAAAATGAAAGCAATAGATAGTAAATTTAATGCGTCAAAAGCGCCTTTCTTGATTTTCCGTCTTTCGGATGGCTCATATCTAATTGCTATAAAGCTTTTAAGAGGTCGATTGCTAAGAAACTAATGAAATCTCAACAGAGTCAAGAAAATCGTCTTTATTTATACATGTTGCAGTTCATTGATGAGTGTTTGTTTTGGGTGAAAGTTGATTCTGTAAGCAGATCTTTAATCTCCTCGATTTATTTTATCCACCACTATCTTTCGATAAAGAGTTTGTCCATTGTTATGATCCTGAGGAGCGCCTAGCGAACTATGAACTTTCTACACATCCGAAGTACATAAGATCATATCCAGTTATACATCTCAAGTTGTTCTATTCGCTAGTGTATGTAACAACGTATTTGATTTTAACGAAATAAATCTCTGTATTACTGAAAATTATAACACCAGGGTTTTAATATCACAAACTAGTCAAAACATTTACTAAAATTTTATCATCGGTACAAGGACATCATTCGTATATATAAATCAACATGCAGACATCTTATACGTTCAGGTATTTCACATCCTATCTTTTATGGTAATATTCTTTACAAAGCACAAATGTCGGCATTCACCTCTAAAGCTAACCAAACCTTTAAACAGACTTATTCAGAAGGGATATAGTTACGGTACTGTTGTCAGGTAAATAAAAATGGCATATTTTTGAATTAATATTGATTCACTCATAGGATCTTTGCATCGGAAATAAACACATTTATTCTAAAACCAGTTGTTGGCATGATACGGGTTATGTTCTTCTCATATATTTTAAGATGGTATAATACTAAACCCCTAACGGGAGGGATTGTGCTTGATTTTCATATGATGAAGACATAATCTTTCAATCAGTTTAATTGAGGTCTGGAGCTGGCATGTCAGTAACTGCTAGTAGTCCTTTGTTAATTTATGTATCATTGCCATTTGTGTAGTTTCTGTTGTTACCTATTCTGACATCGGACTCGGACTTCTTTTAAACTAAGTTTTACTATGCGTATTGCTGTGTGTTTGTTTTTCTACATTGGCTAGAGGTATAGGGGGTTGAGATCTCTCAAAACATGTTTAACCCCGCCGCATTTTGCGCCTGTCCCAAGTCAGGAGCCTATGGCCTTTGTAAGTCTTGTATGATTTTTAATTTTAGTTCATTTATATGTTTTGGAGTTTAGTATGACGTCCATTTTCACTGAACTAGTACACATTTTTGATTAGGGGCCAGCTGAAGCCAGCCTCCGGGTGCGGGATTTGTTAGCTGTGTTGAAGACCCATTGTTGGCCTTGGGATGTTTTCTGATCTTTGGTCGGGCTGTTGTCTCTTTGAAACATTCCCCATTTCCATTCTCAATTTTATTAGTGAGGTTTGTTTTGCTAAAAGTATATTTTTAAGACTGCTGTTTGTCCTTTTGTCTTTTCGTTACCATTGTAGTGTGTCTGGAGTTATGGTTTGTATGGTCATTTACCATCTTTGGGTCAATAAATTCATTATTCAGAACAAAAAATATTTTCCTACAATTTTTCAGCGTTGAATTTCTGAATCGTTTCGCCTTAAATATATTTTCACATAAGGTTATCTATAGATCACGGTTTTTGGATTGTTAAGAAAGATAAGAATATAATCTACAATGAAAATAAGTTTCTTACTTCTATTTTAACGGTGCTGATTTTTTCCAATGTCCATGTCCTTTTGATATTCAATTATTTCCAATGAAATAAACTGTATTCAAACCGACTAGATCAAAATCAACCATTAGGAGACTCAACTAAGATTTCAACTCGATGTATTCAAAATGTAAACAAACCATACAACTCAACTTACTCATGAATGAGGTCATTGTCTTCAAGCATTTCTTCATGTGCCATGCTGACTGGAAGAAAAGTATAGTTTGATTAAATAACGAAACCAGGTTATATATTTTTTGTCATACACCAAGAAAATGTCGAAACTGAATAGACATTCCCCCGCTAAGATAAGATTACGAAATAAACTGTCATGGGTAGGACATATTACATGGGAAAATGCTTTCGTGGTCAACCTTCATTAGGAACGGTCAAACCTAAAACAAATTAATGCCATTGTTGTAAAAAAACATCACGTGAATACTCAAGGAGCTATGAAACCAACATGGGATCTGAAAAGACTAACCAAAATTGACTTTAGGTCAACTTTGTTTTGGATGTTGAATCCTTTTTTTTTTCTTCTTCAAATTTCAAAATTGACCAAGCAGAAACTACAGAAAGATATGTTATAAAGCATATCAGTACTGAAGCACTAATTACTGAGATTATATTATCCGCGGGGACTATCAGACCACCAGTAGCGGTATTTACCAAGTATTAAAAACTAATATCAACATTCTCTACTTTTGATTGTTGATATAAAATCATACTAGCAGTCTCATTCCGCTCACACACACACACACACACACACACACACACACACACACACACACACACACACACACACACACACACACACACACACACACACACACACACACACACACACACACACACACACACACACACACACACACACACACACACACACACACACACACACACACACACACACACACACACACACACACACACACACACACACACACACATATGTTTAGTGGGAGGTTAAGCTAGTTATGAAACCAGATTTTACCTTCCACTGCCTTCGGAAAATATCTGTCACAAGTCAGGAATATGACAGTTGTTTTCCATTCGTTCCAATGGTTGATATAGTTCAACATTCGATATTGTCAGTTTCTTTGAACTTCCTATTTTTAATTTACCTTTAAGTTCGGTATTTTATAAATACTTTTTTTACACACATATCCCTATGATTAGTGGACATATCCCCTTTAAGTCTGTTTATCATTTTTCATGAATTAAGAAAATGTTTTATGTTGAATTAAATACAAAAAATATTTATTTAATATGCCAGGCTTATAATCATTAATGGCGCAAGAATAAAAAAAGTAAGGAGGTCAAATAAAAATTGAAGATAAATAACATTGAAAACAAACAAACAAAACTTTGTGAAAATCTTCTCACTATATATAATTGTAGATACAAGTTACTTGTGTTAGTATACGAATAATCTTTGTTAAGAACTATACTAATTCAATCAACAAATACACCGAAAGATTGAATACAACTTTTTGTTATCGACAACATATGTGCTCATTTTTGTGCAATGATAGTTCAACAAAAAAAACCTTCAATAAACTCATTAACCCTTATTTCTTTGAGGTTCTTCTTATACATCTTAATATTTTTAAAATTTGTTTTTTTGACCATGAAATTGAAAAACCTTAAAATTTTTTTAAATTCTTGTTTAAAAAATAATTTATTTTGGAAAATTTTTAAATTAAATATTTGTTAAAAGGGTTTTAAAATTTTAACTTTTAAAAAAATTTAAAAAGGCCCAATTTACTGTTTTTATTTTTAAAATTTTTAAGTTTTATTTTTTTTCTGGGATTAACCCAAAAAAATTTTTAAACAAATTAATTTTTTTTTTGAATTTAAAGAAAATTTTAAATAAATTTTTTTAAGTTAAAAAAAAAATATTTTTAAAAAACTTTTAAAAAGGGGCCCTTTAAAATATTTTTGATTTATTTTTTAATAAATAAAGGGTTTTTTAATTTTTAAATTTTTTTAAAAATTTTAATATTGTTTTTTGGGAAAATTTTATTAGTTAAAAGTTAAATTTTGTTTCATTTAATTTAAAATTTTTGGTTTTTTTAATTTTTTTAAATTAAATTAAATTTAAAAAATTTTTTTATTAAAATAATTTAAAATCTTTTTTAATTTTAAAAAAATTTAAATTTAAAATTAAATGTTTCAATTTTTAATTAAAAGGGTTTTTAAAAATAAATTTAAAATAATAAAAATTTTTTTTTTTTTGGTTTTTAAAATTAAAATTATTAAAAGTTTAAAAATTTTTAAAATTTTAAATTTAATTTAAAAGAAAAATTTTTTTTTAAAATTAAAAAATTTAAAGTTTTATTATTTTTATAAAAAATTTATTTGGGAATAAATTTTTTTTTAAATTAGAAAGTTTTGCAATAAAAATTTTTTAAAATTTTATTTTTGAAAGTTTTTAAAATAAATTTTTAAATATTTATAATAATCTTTTTCTTTAAACATCTAAAGGGAAATTTTTTTAATTTAATTTTTTTTTTAAATTTTTTGGTTTTATTTTTAAAAAGTTTTTTGAAATTTTAAAAAAAAAATTTTAATAATTTTTTTAAAAATCCCTTATTTAATAGTTTAAGGGTTTTTTTTAAAAATTTCAAATTTAAAAAAATATTTTATTTAAAATTTTTAATTTAAAACTTTTGGGTTTGAAGGGTTTTTAATTTTTTAAAAACAAAGTTTAAATTAATTTTAAAATTTTTAAAGAAACCGGAACCCTTTTTAAAATTTTTTAAAAAGTTTTCAAATTTTTTAAAAAATTTTTTTTTAAGGGAAAAGCCTTAATTTTTTGAAATTTAAAACCAAAATTTGAAATAAATATTAAAAACCCCCAAATAAATTTTTAAAATTTTTAAAATCCCAAATTCCAATTTTGGTGGGAAGGGAAAAAATTTTTTTAAACCCAATAAAAATTGTTTTAAAAATTTAAAAATTAAAAGTAATATTTTAAAACAAAAACTTTAAAAACCAAAATCAAAATTTTTTGGGGTTTTTTAAATTTTGGGTGTTAAAGTTATTTTTTCCCAAAATTTAATTTTCAAAATTTTTTATTTTTCCAAAAATTAAATTTTTAATTTTAAAAAAAAAAATTTTTTTTTTAAAATAAATTTTATTTTTACAAAACCCTTTAATTTAATTTTTGTTTTCTAAAATTTTTATTTTGAAAATTTTAAAATTTAAAATTTGTTAAAATATTTTTTAAATTTAAACAAATTTAACAATAAAATTTTTTTAAATTTAAAATTTTAAAATTTCGGGAAAAAAATTTGGGTTTATTTAAATTTTTTGGGAAATTTTGTCAAAAAAATTTAAAAAAATTTTTTAAATTTTAAAGGAAAAAATTTATTTGGTTTTTAAAAAAATTTAAAAGAAAAATTTTTAAAATTCAAAATTTTTTAAAAATAAAAATAAAAAATTTTTTAAAAAAAATTTTAAATACAAATTTTAAAAGATTTCCCAAAATTTCTTTAAAATTTAATTTTAATTTTGGGAATTTAAAATTTATTAATTTAACCCTTTTAAAAAATTTTAAAAAAAAAAGGAAAATTTTTGATTTTAAAATAAAAAAGGGAAAAAAATTTTAATGAAAAAAAATTTATAAAAATAAAAATTTTTTTAAATTTAAAAGGGTTTTTCCAAAAAAAATTTGAAAATTCCAAAAAATTAAATAAGGTAATAAAAAACTTTTTAAAAATTTTTAAATAAAAAAAAGGAAACAATTTTTTTAAAACCCAGGTTCCCAATAAAAAATATAAAAAAGGGATAAATTTTGGAAAATTTTAAAAAAGGCAAAAAACCAACTTAAAATTTTTATTGAAAAGAAAAAACATTTAAAAAAAATTAAAAAAATTTTTTTAAAATGATTTTAAAGAAGACAAAAAAGAAAAAATTTTAAAACCCAAAAATTTAAAAAAGGGTTAAAATTTGGGGAAAAATTTGATAGGGGCCAAAAATTTAATTTCCCAAAACCAAAATTATAGATAATTAAGGGAAACCAAGGGGTGGTGAAACCCCAAACCAAATAAAATGCAAAGGGAATTTAAAACAAAAGAATAAAAATCTAAAACTGGAAACCAAATTTTAAAGTATAAATTTTAAAATTTTAATTTAAAACAAAGAACAAAAGAAAAAAACAATTAAAGGGGAAAAATTTGAAAATGAAAATTAGTATGGGAAATTTAAAAAAAAAAATATTAAAGGGAAATTTATTTTAAATAAAAAAATAAATTTGGGAAAATTTTATATTTAAAAAAAAAAATAATGGGGGGAAAAATTCAAAATTTAAAAAAATTGAAAAAAAATTTTAAAAATTTGATTTAACCAATTAAAATAAAAATTTAAAATTTAAAATTTTAAAAATTAAAATTTGATTTTTTTAAAATAAAAACAAATTAAAATTTTCCCCTCCCAAAAAAAAATGAAAAAATTTTTAAAAAGTAATAAAAATTTTATTTAAACCCAAAAAGGGACAAAACTTTTTTAAAAATTAAAAAAAAATTTTGTTTTAAAAAACATAAAAGTAAGGGAAAAAATTGAAGAAACTTTGAAAACAAGGGTAATTAAAAAATTAAATTGAAAAAGAAAAGGGTTAAATTTTTTTGAATAAAAAAAAACCAAAAAAAAAAAATAAGAAAAAATAAAAAGGATTTAAAAGTTTTGGACCAAAACAGGAAAAAAAAAATTGAAAAAAAAAAAAAATTTTAAAAAGTTTGACAGTTTAGAAAAAAAAAAATTTGGTTTAAAAATCGAAAAATTAAACCAAAGAAAAAAAAATTTAAAATTTGGGAAGGTTTAAGAAAAGTTGTTCCCAAAAACCAAAAAAATTTGAAGAAAAGCCCAACCCAAAATAAAAAAAATTCAAAGGAAAATAAACTATCAAAATTTAAATTTGGGAATTCCAAAAAAAAAAATTGGCAAAACAAAAAAGAAAAATAAAAAGAAAGGGAAAAATTTAAAATAAAAAATATAGGGAAAATTGAAAAAAGAGGGAAAATTTAAAAAATTTAAAAAATAAAAAAATTTTAAAAAAATTGGAAACATTTTTTAAAAAAAAATTTGGTTTGTTTAAAAAATTTGAAAAATTTTAAGAAAAAAATTTTTAAAAATTTGGGATTTATTGAAGGTTTAAGGGGAAAAAGTTAAATTAAAAAAGGGGATTAAAATTTTTCAAAAAAAATTTTGTTTCCCCTTTAAATAATTTTTTAAAAAAGGAAAATTAAAGGTGGAAAGATTTAAAATAAAAAATTTGGGTTTTTTCGATTCAAATTGGAATGTTTGTGTGTTTTAATAAAATTCCCTTTTAAAAAATGGAAAAAACCCCGGTCAAAAGGGCAAAATTTAAAATTTGGAAAAAAAAAATTTGGGAAAATTAAAAAAATTCCCAGGTTTAAAATGAATTTTGCCAAAAAAGGATTTTTGGGTTTTTAGCCCTTTAAATTTTTGAAAATTTTTAAAATTTTTTATTTATTTTTTCCCTTTAAAAGATTTAGAAAAATTTTTAAAAGTTTTAAAAACGTTTAATTAAAACCAAAATGTTTAAATCAAAAGTTAAAATTTTGGGCAAGAAATTTTAACAAAAGGGAAATAAAAAATGTTATTAAAAAAATTTAATTAAAATTAAAAAAAAATTTAGACAAATTTAATTTGGGGAAAAAGGGTTTTAAATAAAATTTGGAAATTTAAATTAAAAATTAAAAATTCAAAAAAAGGGAATGCATGGTTTTTGAATAAAACAATTTTAAAGTAAAAAAAGGTTTTTATTTGAAAAATTAAAACCATTAAGAACCTTGGAGTTCCAAATTAAAAGGGGAACATTAAAATACGTAAAAAAAAATTTTTTCAATTTAATTTTAAAACAAAACAATTGACATTAAAAAACCCAAAAACCCAGGGGCCCTTTTCCCCTTTAGGAGTTTTGGGTGCGGGGAAAGTTTTTTAATGGTTTTTTCCCCAAAAGGGTTTAAAAAAAATGGGGAAAAAACTTAAATAAAATTTCCATTTCCAAAAAAGGGACCAGGGCTTTAAAATTAATTTTATTTTTTAAATTTTATAAAATTTTAAACTTTATTAAATTTTAAAAATTTAAAAAGGGTTTTTTAAAAAAAAGTTTTTTTAAAAAAGTTTTTTAAAATTTTCTTTTGAAAAAAAAGGAAAAAAAAAATTAAAAAAAAAAACCCCAAAAATTTTAAAAAATTTAAAAGGGAAAAAACCAAAAATTTTTTAATTTAACATTGGGAAATTTCCTAAAAAAAAAAAAAAACCTTTAAAAAAGGAAAATTTTTCCAGGTTTAAATTCAGAAAAAAAAAACATTTACTTGCAAAGGTAAAATCCTTTGGGAAAATTTACAAACAAAAGGGACAAAATGGCCGTTTAAAAAAAAAAAAAATAAAATTTTTAATTTACTTTTTTAAACCCAAAAAAAATTTTGGTTTTCAAAAACAAAAATTTCTCCCATTTAAAGAAAAAAATTTAAATTGCTTTAAAAAAGAAAATTTTTTTTAAAAAAACCCTTTTTTAAAAAATAAGTTTAAAAAAAAACCCCTTTAAAAAAAACTGGAAAAAACCCGGGGAAAATTTGGAAAAAATTTGAAAAAAATTTTAAAAAAATTTGGGTTTTTAAAAGGAAAAAAAAAATTTTAAATTTAAAATAAAAAACCAGGGTTTAATATTTGGGCTTTAACAGAAAAAGGCCCTTTAAATTTAAAAAAAAATTTTAAATAAATTTCCCAAAATTAAACATTTCCCTCAAAATCATCGAAATTTAAAAAACATTTTTCAAAGATTTGAAAAAATTTGAAAAAAATAAAAAGTTTTAAAAAAAAAAAACGAAGGGAAAATATTCTGGGATGATTAAATTCCCAAATTTAAAGGGCCCCTGAAAAAGGGGTTTTTGGGAAAAAAGGGGAAACCAATTGGGCAAATAAACCCAACTGCGGGCTTTGGAAACCAATTTATAAAATTCCCATATAAAGTTTTTTCCCAAAGGGGAAAATTTAAAAATTTAAAATTTTTAAAATTTTAAAAGACCCCTTTTAAAACCAATTTAAAAAAAAATTTTAGGAAAAACTTTTTAAAGGGAAAAAAAAAAAAAGATTTGTAAAAAGAAACCCCAAAAAAAACCTTTTTTTAAAAAGGAAATGAAAATTTAAATTAAAAAAAATAAAATTTAAAAGGGAACAAAACCCAAAAAAAAAATTAAAGGGAAAACCCAAAGGGCCCAAAATTTAATAAAAATACTTCCTTTTTTACTTTGGGGAAAAGATAAATTTAATTTAAATTTTTAACTAAAAAAATTTTGAAAAATTAAAATTTGGGAAATTAAAAATTTTAAAATTTAAAAAAAAGAAAATTTAAATTTGGTAAAAAGAAGAAAATATTTTTTAATTAACCCTTTTTTGGGGTTTGACAAAAATTTAAAATTTTTTATTTAAAAATATATTAAATTTTCCCAAAAAAATTTTTAAATTTTAAAAAAGAAAAAATGGAAAAAATTAAAATTTTAAAAAAAGTTTTTTTTACTTTAGTTAAATTTAAAAATTTTTTTTTAATTTTAAATGTTAATAAATTTTTTAAATAAATTTTAAAAATGGAAGGTTTAATTAGGTATACAATCAGGATTTACCCACCATTTTGTTTGAAAAATATCCGTACCAGAACAGGAATATGACAGTTGTTTTCATTCGTTCCATTGGTTGATATAGTTTAACATTTGATTTTGTCAGTTTCTATGAACTTCCTTTTTTTTTTTAGTTTACCTTCAAGTTCATACGTTTGTTAAGACTGTGTTTACACACACACTCAATTCCCTATGAGTTGTGGATATATCCTCTTTTGTTCAGTGTTTCATTTTTTCATGAATTAACAACACGGCTTTATGTTGAATTAAATACAAAAAAATAGTTATGAAAAAATTAAGGTTTATAATCATCAGTGTCGCAAGAATCAAAACAGTACGGAGGCCAAATTAGAAATTGAAGATAAAAGAACATTGAAAAAAAAACAAAACTTTATGAAAATCTTCTCACTTTATAATATTGTAGATGCAAGCTACTTGTGTTTGAAAAATATTTGCGAAGAACTTTACTTTTTAGATTAACAAATACACTGAAATATTAAATACAAGTTTTTTTTTTTTATCGGCAACAATTTGTTCATTTTTGTGCAATGGTATTTCAACAAAAAAACCTTTAATAAACTCAGTAAACCTTTTTCTAGTGAGGTTTTTCCTATATTTTCCTGGAAACAAGATATTTAATACATTAAAATATAAGGTCGATCGGAATGTTTTGATATTTAACTTGATTTTGGCTAAGCAGGACTACTTCAAACAACGATTTATGATAGACGTGACAATCATTTTCAATACCAACTTCAAATTTCCAATCTCTAGCAAATCATTTACCTCGTCATGTGACGATTACAAATCAAGCTAGATACTTTACGTGCTTGGTTGTTACCAGTAAGGAAACTTTCTACACAATGGTGTTCTCGTGACGAATAAACTGAGCAGTTCTTAAAGTTTACCAATTTACCAAGTTGATACCCAATTTAATTCCTTAATATAAAAATCATATGTGCAACCGCACATATCTTACAGAATTTCTATTGAAGTTTCTATTTGACAGTATTTAATTGTAGCACGCATTTGCTTTGAATAAGACTAAATACATATGATAACCATTAAAATAAAGCATGTTTACTACAGAGTAGCAACGTTAAGGTATAATCGTTATGTCATCATGATATAAACTCAAACGATAATCGGTGCTGTTGTACGAACTTGTAGCATAACTCATGCATAAATTATAATAAACCATAAAGATGGTAACTTCTTTATAATTTAGACTGTGGTGGAGAGTTGTCTCATTAACAATCATACCACACCTGTTTATGTTATAAATAAATATCGGAGGTATATAATACATTCGAAATGAGAGAAGGAACTTGATTCAAATTGGATTGCCTCCCGTTTACCTGAAGAAAAAAAAAATCTCTCACATAAAATTAATTAAAATGAGAAACATAACACATGAATTATATGCACAGTGTGAAAACTTGTGAAGCGGGAACAATACTTTGAATGCGTCGGTAACCTTACTTAGAAACAGTTATTTTGAAACCATATATATATATATATACATTTTCTTTAAGATTGTCTATCAAACTATTCATTGTGAAAAGTACATTGACTACCAGATGTTTGTTGATTTATTTTGCCAGTGTGTAATTGACACTTACTTCACATCCCTTTTTCTAAGACGTTTTATCTGTTGTCACTGCATACATTGATTTACTTGGATCAATTGAAAAAAATGTTGACATTTCTACTGTTCTTATATTTGGATTAATCATATAATTATATAATCCGTTATCTGTATTCAAATGACTATCTTAATATATATGTTGTTATGTGTTTGTACTGCATTGAATTGCAGGCACGAACCTGATAATTATTTTCATGCTTAAACAATCCTTGTATATAGCTCTTTCGCTAAATAGATTTAATTTCGAGTGAGCTCAACTTCAACGATGACAATAATCGGTTAAATATGTTAAAACGGTGATTTTGATCAACTTCAACATTTGTGAGGAACAGCTATCTTAAGATGCAAACCACCAGAAACACAAAAGCGATAAATATGAAAACATTGTTTTCTAAAAAGGTGATACCTTGTCAAACGTGCCGTACTTGGACACGAATTTCACTTGAGTGCGATATATCAGTATCAAGCTGGGATTCTAGAAACCAAAAACGAAAGTACCAGAAGTATAACAATATCATATTCGTTTCTTATTGTCAATTCAAATGAACGTTATCTATGCATAACTAATTTCTTGTTATTTCAAGGATTAAATTACAATAACAAATAAATCATTTAAATCATTGACTAAATTGTTTCATAGATACAAAGGTTACTAAACATATATTGCTATTTAGTTATTAATAGTATAGTCCTGCTTTCTGTCGATATGACTGATGACGTTTTATTCAAAATTCGTTGGAGTTGTACTGATTGCTTGTTTAGTCGAGAACACAGTGATTTATTCATTGGTTGAAAGTGACCTTTGCTTCATTTGCAAGTTAGTATCGGTTTAATGAGTCTTGTCCCTGACAGTTTATGTACTCTAACCCAGTAGGAATTGTACTGAGTGGTAGTTTTGTCTCCAATACATGTTTTATTTATTTGAAAGTTTATTAATTGTTGTTCATGCTTAGTACTTTTCTGATCAATCTAGCTTTTCACTGATTTCGCTACAAAATTAATTACAATTACATTAGATGTAATTCAATTTGCAGTTTAGTAATTAAAGCAGAAGTATTAAAAAGTAGGAGATTTAAGAGAATAAAAGATTATTAAGTATTTTAAAAGTTTAAACAAAATGTAGAGTACAGAGCCTGGGTACATATATTTTATAGTGACATGTGTGATATACATGTAAGTCTAGTACATAGACATGGATAAGATATTTTGATGTATGTTTTAATTGGTGTCAATAAAGCATATTGTTTAATATTCTGTAATTTTATGAAAGTCCTATTATGTAGGAAACAGTAACTGTATGAAATATCTTGTACTATACTACTTGTCATGCTTGTAGTCTGAAACATATTCATAATTGAGGCAAATAAGTTTTAATTAATATTTAATTAAGTAAAGTTAGAACAATTGCAATGATATTATTTTTATAGAAATATTGTATTACTGTCATTGGAATATTTGATAAATAATCTGAAATTCATCTTTATAATTTACCAGTTCATAATACAAATCCACTGAATAATCCACATCTAAATGTCGTCTGCAATTTAGGCCATGCGGTCATGCGGTCATGTGGTAGTTTTGTCTCCAATACATGTTTTATTTATTTGAAAGTTTATTAATTGTTGTTCATGCTTAGTACTTTTCTGATGAATCTAGCTTTTCACTGATTTCGCTACAAAATTAATTACAATTACATTAGATGTAATTCAATTTGCAATTTAGTAATTAAAGCAGAAGTATTAAAAAGTAGGAGATTTAAGAGAATAAAAGATTGTTAAGTATTTTAAAAGTTTAAACAAAATGTAGAGTACAGAGCCTGGGTACATATATTTTATAGTGACATGTGTGATATACATGTAAGTCTAGTACATAGACATGGATAAGATATTTTTGATGTATGTTTTAATTGGTGTCAATAAAGCATATTGTTTAATATTCTGTAATTTTATGAAAGTCCTATTATGTAGGAAACAGTAACTGTATGAAATATCTTGTACTATACTACTTGTCATGCTTGTAGTCTGAAACATATTCATAATTGAGGCAAATAAGTTTTAATTAATATTTAATTAAGTAAAGTTAGAACAATTGCACTGATATTATTTTTTATAGAAATATTGTATTACTGTCATTGGAATATTTGATAAATAATCTGAAATTCATCTTTATAATTTACCAGTTCATAATACAAATCCACTGAATAATCCACATCTAAATGTCGTCTGCAATTTAGGCCATGCGGTCATCACGCTTGGTTGAATCCAATATTCACTTTCAGTTGATTATAAATCAATAACGATAACTTCTCTGTATTGTAAAGTTTATGCGTTCCATTATTACATCTATCTGTTATTGTATGATGATTTTGAAACGAAATGTCTTGTATTTTGTGAAGATCCAACTTTAGCAACAGTATTAACTTCACGCACCTTGCTTGAATTTTATGAATGAAATGTACGGACATGCGCAGTAGAATCTATGTGTCACTTAAGACGATTTTTCAATAAACACTATTTTTACGTTTTGGCAACTGTTTTCACATCATCATTGTAATTCCTTATAGTATTTGTGTTCAACGTCTTCAATGTTTTGCAGATGTTAATGCTCACTATCCTTGATATTTATCATTTTGATCCGCCGGTTAACTTTTTGCAATTGTGTTTACGTATAATTTAGACTGTGGTGGAGAGTTGTCTCATTAACAATCATACCACACCTGTTTATGTTATAAATAAATATCGGAGGTATATAATACATTCGAAATGAGAGAAGGAACTTGATTCAAATTGGATTGCCTCCCGTTTACCTGAAGAAAAAAATCTCTCACATAAAATTAATTAAAATGAGAAACATAACACATGAATTATATGCACAGTGTGAAAACTTGTGAAGGGAACAATACTTTGAATGCGTCGGTAACCTTACTTAGAAACAGTTATTTTGAAACCATATATATATATATATATATACATTTTCTTTAAGATTGTCTATCAAACTATTCATTGTGAAAAGTACATTGACTACCAGATGTTTGTTGATTTATTTTGCCAGTGTGTAATTGACACTTACTTCACATCCCTTTTTCTAAGACGTTTTATCTGTTGTCACTGCATACATTGATTTACTTGGATCAATTGAAAAAAAAATGTTGACATTTCTACTGTTCTTATATTTGGATTTATCATATAATTATATAATCCGTTATCTGTATTCAGATGACTATCTTAATATATATGTTGTTATGTGTTTGTACTGCATTGAATTGCAGGCACGAACCTGATAATTATTTTCATGCTTAAATAATCCTTGTATATAGCTCTTTCGCTAAATAGATTTAATTTGAGTGAGCTCAACTTCAACGATGACAATAATCGGTTAAATATGTTAAAACGGTGATTTTGATCAACTTCAACATTTGTGAGGAACAGCTATCTTAAGATGCAAACCACCAGAAACACAAAAGCGATAAATATGAAAACATTGTTTTCTAAAAAGGTGATACCTTGTCAAACGTGCCGTACTTGGACACGAATTTTACTTGAGTGCGATATATCAGTATCAAGCTGGGATTCTAGAAACAAAAAACGAAAGTACCAGAAGTATAACAATATCATATTCGTTTCTTATTGTCAATTTAAATGAACGCTATCTATGCATAATTAATTTTTTGTTATTTCAAGGATTAAATTACAATAACAAATAAATCATTTAAATCATTGACTAAATTGTTTCATAGATACAAAGGTTACTAAACATATATTGCTATTTAGTTATTAATAGTATAGTCCTGTTTTGCTGTCGATATGACTGATGACGTTGTATTCAAAATTCGTTGGAGTTGTACTGATTGCTTGTTTAGTCGAGAACACAGTGATTTATTCATTGGTTGAAAGTGACCTTTGCTTCATTTGCAAGTTAGTATCGGTTTAATGAGTCTTGTCCCTGACAGTTTATGTACTCTAACCCAGTAGGAATTGTACTGAGTGGTAGTTTTGTCTCCAATACATGTTTTATTTATTTGAAAGTTTATTAATTGTTGTTCATGCTTAGTACTTTTCTGATGAATCTAGCTTTTCACTGATTTCGCTACAAAAATTAATTACAATTACATTAGATGTAATTCAATTTGCAATTTAGTAATTAAAGCAGAAGTATTAAAAAGTAGGAGATTTAAGATAATAAAAGATTGTTAAGTATTTTAAAAGTTTAAACAAAATGTAGAGTACAGAGCCTGGGTACATATATTTTATAGTGACATGTGTGATATACATGTAAGTCTAGTACATAGACATGGATAAGATATTTTGATGTATGTTTTAATTGGTGTCAATAAAGCATATTGTTTAATATTCTGTAATTTTTATGAAAGTCCTATTATGTACAAAACAGTAACTGTATGAAATATCTTGTACTATACTACTTGTCATGCTTGTAGTCTGAAACATATTCATAATTGAGGCAAATAAGTTTTAATTAATATTTAATTAAGTAAAGTTAGAACAATTGCAATGATATTATTTTTTATAGAAATATTGTATTACTGTCATTGGAATATTTGATAAATAATCTGAAATTCATCTTTATAATTCACCAGTTCATAATACAAATCCACTAAATAATCCACATCTAAATGTCGTCTGCAATTTAGGCCATGCGGTCATGCGGTCATGTGGTAGTTTTGTCTCCAATACATGTTTTATTTATTTGAAAGTTTATTAATTGTTGTTCATGCTTAGTACTTTTCTGATGAATCTAGCTTTTCACTGATTTCGCTACAAAATTAATTACAATTACATTAGATGTAATTCAATTTGCAATTTAGTAATTAAAGCAGAAGTATTAAAAAGTAGGAGATTTAAGAGAATAAAAGATTGTTAAGTATTTTAAAAGTTTAAACAAAATGTAGAGTACAGAGCCTGGGTACATATATTTTATAGTGACATGTGTGATATACATGTAAGTCTAGTACATAGACATGGATAAGATATTTTGATGTATGTTTTAATTGGTGTCAATAAAGCATATTGTTTAATATTCTGTAATTTTATGAAAGTCCTATTATGTAGGAAACAGTAACTGTATGAAATATCTTGTACTATACTACTTGTCATGCTTGTAGTCTGAAACATATTCATAATTGAGGCAAATAAGTTTTAATTAATATTTAATTAAGTAAAGTTAGAACAATTGCACTGATATTATTTTTATAGAAATATTGTATTACTGTCATTGGAATATTTGATAAATAATCTGAAATTCATCTTTATAATTTACCAGTTCATAATACAAATCCACTGAATAATCCACATCTAAATGTCGTCTGCAATTTAGGCCATGCGGTCATCACGCTTGGTTGAATCCAATATTCACTTTCAGTTGATTATAAATCAATAACGATAACTTCTCTGTATTGTAAAGTTTATGCGTTCCATTATTACATCTATCTGTTATTGTATGATGATTTTGAAACGAAATGTCTTGTATTTTGTGAAGATCCAACTTTAGCAACAGTATTAACTTCACGCACCTTGCTTGAATTTTATGAATGAAATGTACGGACATGCGCAGTAGAATCTATGTGTCACTTAAGACGATTTTTCAATAAACACTATTTTTACGTTTTGGCAACTGTTTTCACATCATCATTGTAATTCCTTATAGTATTTGTGTTCAACGTCTTCAATGTTTTGCAGATGTTAATGCTCACTATCCTTGATATTTATCATTTTGATCCGCCGGTGACACACATAACTTTTTGCAATTGTGTTTACGTATCGGGACTTCCGGTGAAGTTGTATTGGTGTATTTTTAGTTACCATAGAAATTTGTTTAATACCATGAAAAATGTGTTTTTATATAACTGTTACTAAAATTGTATATAATTATGATTTTGTAATTTATTTGAGAATTCAAATATTTAGTTGGATAGCAAGCGCGCGATCCAACAATTTTCCAACTTTGCCAACAATCCAACAATCCAACATTGACGTAATTTTGACGCTCGTTTGGCAGTTCTGCTTAAATCTTTGGTCGTTACAGTTAGTATTTTATTTGCTGGTCATTAATTTTTGTCAAAATGGTTAATTTTTCTCACAAACTTCATTTTTTTTTTTTGGTTAAATTGTAAAGGAAAATAGTAAATTTAGCGTTTTCTAAGTTAGAAAGGAATATTTCATTTTTAGCGGACTCTTAGGAGCCGGACTCCTACATTTTTGATATTTTGCTTAAAGTATTTTATTCTTTTGATAAATTTAGGAAAGTTCTTAAAACTGTTTTAAAATATCTTTTGGATTAATTATCGTATTATTGCTGGCACAGCTTTATTTCAAGTTATCTTTTATAGTTAGGATTATTGTAATTGTACATTTGAATTTAAAATTGTAGTTCACGTTTACTGTTAACGTTTGTCTTTTCTAATAAATAGAATTAAATAGGAAAACATTTGGCAATTAAGGATAACTTCCTAAAGATCTGGAAATTATAATAAATAAAACAGTTTATTTAAGGTATAAACTGTATTTCATTGTTAGTTATGAATTCGGGAAAGGTTCTGAATATAACTAATAATAATAAACATTTTTTTTGTAAATGGTGAGGTATCAGTTACTACTATACAAATATGTCAGAAAGAGGTCTTTTGACAAAATTCTCTTGAAATTATTATCTATTTTATGCAAGTTATTTTCTTGGTAATATAGTAGAACTCAGCCTTTTATGTATTTTTCTAACATACCAACATACAATTATATTGGTAATAGCAAGTGTTATTTTTTTTTAGAATTGCACGGACAAAGTTATCCTGCAATCATAGAAATCATATTAATTATTTTTGAGTGTAGAGATAAATTATTACATGTATACTGAATAGATTCTTGTCATATCATCTAAGAGTCTATAATTTAATTATCTTACTACTTAAAATTGTTGTTGTTTATCCTGAATTTTAATGAAAATATCTGATTCTCGAAATGAATAAAATATAGAAATTTATATATGTTACTTTTAACAAATGCCTATATTATACTGACCAGATCATATCTTGTCATACTGACTTAGCAATTACAAACTACTCATAAAAGTTGAGTAAAACTTTTGGGTCAAGCATTTGAAGCCCCTGCCCGCTACATACTTTTAGCATCCACGGTGGGATTCATTAAACTTTAATGGATCCTGTGATACGAACCTTTTTGAAGTGTGATAGATTATCAGTGTAATGGGTAAACCAAGGTCTGTTCGGTTAAGAAAGACCGACACATATAATAGGGGCCATAGTAGCTAATATGAATCAGAAACAGAAGACAGTGAAATCAATACTCTCCACACAACTGATGACCAAATATGTCATTCTGGAAGTGATCAAGTTTATGAAGCTTCTCATGACTTGTCTAACATAGAGACTGAGGAAGAAGAAGAAACAATAATTTTAAGACCCAGATCCAAATTAAGTAAGAGGCCAAGTCCTAGAAAACCTGGCTCCCCAAGAAGGTCCTCCAGATATAGAAGGCAAAATGATCTAGAAAATAAGTCAGAACCCCAAAATCAAGGTGATACTGGGGTATATGATATTATTAAAGTAGCTATACAAGATATGACTGGTCAGGTGGTATCAGCCATTCAAAATGCTTTTACTGGCATTACAAAACGATATAGACATACTAATGCTTCAAGTGAGCAACAAAAACATGCTAGAAGTATACCAAATGCTAATAATAGTAATTCATTTTCTAAAGTTCGAAAAATTAAACAAAGTTTAACACCTAATTTAGATATTACATCAGCATCTGAGTGTGATGAAACTGATGATGAAGTAATTAGTGATGCATGCTCTGATATAAATACTAATAGTATTGACACAGATGTTATATCCCAAAGTAAACGATCAAAATCGAAAATTGGGTTTTCTAATGCTAAACTCCCATCCTTCACAGGAAAAGAAAAATGGGAAGTCTGGATTAATAGGTTTGAAGCAGTAGCAAATCTACAAAATTGGGATAATAAAATTAAATTGAGTGAATTGTTAACCAGGCTTCAAGGGGAAGCTGTTGATTTTGTGTTTGACCAATTAAACAGTAAAACATTAAAAAATTACCCAAAATTAGCCACAGAACTTAAAAATAGATTTGGAGTCTTTGAAAATAAAAGAACATATAAAGTACAATTTAACAGACGTACCCAAAAATCAAATGAAGACACTGCAGACTATGCTGCGGAATTAAAGCGTATATATGACAAGGCCTATTCAAACAGACATGCTAAAATTAGACAGGAAGACCTGCTTCAAAGATTTTTAATAGGATTGTTAGATAACGAAGCAAGAATTCATACTGAACTGACAAAAGACCCCAAAACTATAGAGGAAGCAGTACAGGAGGTTATTACCTAGAGAGAGACAACTTCAGAAACACAGGAGGATAATTCAGGAAAAAATACCAAAGTTAGGCAACTAAAGAAACAGAATAATCAAAGCTCTCAAAAATCAGATCAGACAGTAGAAAAGAAACAGAACACCAATTTTAACAAACAAGGTTCCACCAATACAGAAAAGATATAACCAAAGATAAATTACAGAAAATGTTTGACCAAATGTACCAGGACAAGAAAAGAAATAATAAGACACAGACATCAGTAACAAGACATAATCATCCTGATGAAAGACAGTTTGACAGGCAGCCCTTCAATGTCAATGCGCCATACTATGTTCCAAATGGGAATTTTAGGAAGAACAATTCAGACAGAAATAATAACCCAGAAAATATCCCAAAATGTTATTATTGTGGTCAACCCTGTCATTATGCCAGAAAATGCTATAGTAATCCCAATAGGCAGACAGATTATAGAAATAATAAGGCTACTCCTCCAAGACAGATGAATAAGCCTTACACTCCCCCAAACAGTAATAGTAGTATGTCACAAGGTGAATTTAAATCAGACGGATATACATTAAACTAGAACGGGTTAACACAGCTGACCAGGAGTTAGCCCTTAAGTTTAATGCAAACGGTCATACATTGGACAACATTGGTGTACATGAACCAACAAGCAGTATAACTTTATTTAGTAATAGTCATAGTAAAGAGGAAAATATTAGTAATAGTGAAAATATTAGTAATAGTGGAAATATTAGTAATAGTAATAGTAATAGTAAAGAGGAAAATATTAGTAATAGTAATAGTAAAGAGGAAAATATTAGTAATAGAGAAAATATAGTTAAACATGGAGATAATAGTAATACATCTTATGTCACTTTAGAAGATAAAATTGAGTTTGTTCTACACCAATTTTAGGTAGTGAACAATCAATTGCAAGTAATGTAATTGCAAGATAAGTACTCCGAAGTGATGGAGTTTATGTTGAAGGACATATTCAAGGGTCTGAGGTTAATTTTACTGTAGATACAGGGGCAGTTCGGACAGTGTTATCCGTGCATGACTTTAATAAAATTCCTCATGTTAATAGACCAATCTTGGAAAAGTCTAATACTTTAGCTTGTGCTGATGGCAAACCCTTAAAGGAGCTAGGAAAGCTATTTTGAAATTAAATTAGAAAATTTATGTTTTAGTACATAAATGATAGTAGCAAATATAGAAGATGAAGCTTTGTTAGGACTAGATGTTTTAATGAAATCTCAGTGGGGTCCTGCTGACATAAAGTTAACAGATGGAATTATACTGCTTGGTGGTCATGCTATCCATTGTACCCAAATTGGCCAAACAAATAAACTTATTCGAAAAAATTATGAAATTCCCCCAAGGTCTGAAATTTTGATTGATGTTTTTGCTGACCGATTTCAGGATTGTATTTTAGAACCCTCTGAGAATTTTTCAGAAAGATTTTCATTAGTAATGGCACCATGTTTAGTAAACATAAGCCAAAATGTTACGTGTAAAACTCGTATAATGAACCCATATGATTACAAAAGACTTTGAATCAAGATACAGTAATTGGTTCAGCAGAAGTTGTTGAACATGAACCAAAGATGTTATTAGAATGTGAAGACACACTTGAAGTAAATAACCAAAATGCAATGAGAAGACTGAAATTTCATGACTCAAATTTAATGTCTGGGAAGGGGGTATCCAAAGAGGAAATAATTAGACATTTAACTAATAAAGAAAAAGCTGAAACTAGAAATGTGCCAGTACATTTACAGGAAATGCTCAAAAATATTGCACCTGGACATTCAGAGACAGAGAAGGATGCCATTGCTGATATTTTGAATAAATAGTCTGATACCTTTTCCAAAGATGAAACTGACCTAGGAAGAACCAGTCTTATTGAGTTGTGTATTGAGACTGGAGATGCAAAACCAGTTAAGCAACCTCCTAGACGAGTTCCTATGGATTATGCAGGTGAAGAACAGAAGTTGATTGACCAAATGACGAATCAAGGAATAATTCAGAAGTCAACATCTCCTTGGTCAAGCCCCCTTGTATTAGTATTAAACAAAAAACGGGAAGGTTAGAGCATGCTGTGATTACAGAATCTTAAACAGGGCTACAAAACCCCAGGCATGGCTTCTTCCTCGCATTCAGGATTGCTTGGATACTGCCGCTGGTGGTGTGATATTTAGTACTTTCGATTTGACCAGTGGTTTTAATCAAATCCCCGTCAGAAGCGAAGATATTCCCAAAACTGCATTTGTAACAAAATACGGGTTATCTGAATACAAAACCTTACCATTTAGACTCACAAATGGACCAGCTTGTTGCCAAAGACTGATGGAGTTGGTCCTTAGTGGTCTTCAGTGGCAAATTTTATTGATATATTTAGATGATATCATTTTATTTTCATCCAATTTCTCCCAACATTTAGAAAGATTAGATATTGTCCTTAAAAGACTTCAGGAAGCTGGTTTAAAATTAAAACCTGAAAAATGTAATATTTTTCAAACTGAGGTTACATTTTTGGGCCATGCAGTGTCTGAACAAGGCATACAACCCAACCCTGATAATATTACAAAAATATTGGAATGTGCAGTCCCCAAAACAGTAAAAGTTGTAAGACATATACTAGGTCTTGGGAGTTATTATAGGCGCTTTATCAGAAATTTTTCGGATTTATTTAAACCATTGACAGAATTAACTAACAAATCATCAAAATTTGTAACTGTCAGCTAGCCTTTGAACATCTAAAGCAACAATTTATAAGTCCAGGTATATTAGCGTATCCTAGAGATGAAAGGGAATACATACTTGACACGGATGCCAGTGATGACGCTATTGGGGCAGTATTACAGCAAGTTCAAAATGGTGAACGTAAAGTAATAGCTTACGGTAGTCGAACTTTGAACAAAGCAGAAAGAAATTACTGCATAACTGACAAAAAGTTGTTAGCAGTTAGGTACTTCGTAGAGTATTACAAACAATACCTTTTAGGGAGAACATTTACAGTACGCACAGACCACCAAGCACTTATATGGCTTTTCAGTTTGAAAGAACCAACTGGTCGTATAGCTAGATGGATTCAAATTCTTTCTAATTTCACATTCACTATACAATACAGACCAGGTCCTAAACATTGCAATGCTGATTTTATGTCGAGATGTTTAAATCCAAAAGATTGTGACTGCCCATTAAATGATAACATGGAATATTTATCATGTGGACCTTGTAAAAAATGTACAAGAAGAGCCCAAATTATGTTAAGTACCTGGAAACCCTTCTCTTCTGATAATCAAATTGAAATAAATGATAAAGAAACAAACACCAAAACTGTTTTAAATGCAGTCAAAACTAGAAAACAAACTAACCAGGAAAATGAATGTACAGTTTGGAACATGGGTCATACCTATGAAAAATAAAAGAACTTCTAAATAAAGACGAAGATGTTGGCCCTATTCTCAGATGGAAAATATCAGGCAAAAAGTAATGTGACATTGACCTGCAAAGTAATAGTCCAGCTACTAGACATTACTATCATTTTCGGGACAGTCTTGTACATCAAGATGGACTCCTGTTTAGAAAATTTGAAAAACAAAATAAAATTGGACAGTATTTACAATTTTTAACCCCAAAAAAATTAAAATCTGAAGTTTTACATAGCATGCATGATGCAATTATATCTGGCCATTTAGGCAAGAGAAAAAACACTGAAAAATTGCTTCAAAGATTTTATTGGTTTGAATTAAGGGAAAATGTCAGAATTTGGATTGCAAAATATGAAGTTTGTGGGGCAAATAAACCCCCATCAAAAACTGCAAGGGCTCCTTTAGGAAGTATGCCTACTGGTGCACCTTGGGATAGACTTGCCACAGATATAATGGGCCCTTTCCCTGTTACCCCAAGAGGTAACAAATATATACTGACAATAACTTGTCATTATACCAAGTGGGTTGAAATATTTGCTATACAGGACCAGACTGCTGCAAATTGTGCAAACCATATTTTAAACGACTAAATATGTCGATATGGATGTCCTTTATCCCTTCATTCCGATCAGGGTCGAAATTATGAAAGCGACATATTCAAAGAGCTCTGTAAGCTTTTAGAAATTCGTAAAACTAGAACCAGTCCTAGAAATCCAAAGGGAAACAGACAATGTGAACGATTTAACCGTACCGTTCTAGGAATGATTAAATCTTATATAAAGGGAACAAACCAAATGGGACAAAATTTGGGATGTTTGGCTGGGGCATACAGAGCCACACACAATGAATCAACTACCTTAACCCCTAATCTTATGCTTTTGGGTCGAGAGATACGATTGCCACATGAAATATTAAACCTTAACCCATATAAATGAAAATAGTAGCAATTATGGAGAACATGTACAAAATCTTAGAAATAGTCTTCAAAAAGCTCATGAAGTAGCTAGAGCCCATTTGCAAGCAAATGCAAAAAAAAAGAAAAGATTATTATGACAAAAAGTCATATCTAACCATTTTTGAAGTAAATGACAAAGTATGGTGCATGTTAGGAAACAAAAAGGGAATTAGTCCCAAGTTACAGGCATTGTACACTGGTCCATGTCTGATAACAAGAAAATTTAATGATATAAATTACGAAATTCAAGTGGACGAAAGTGGTCTAAGAGAAGTCGTTAATCACGACAAGTTGAAACAATATAATGGAGAAAATATACCAAAGTGGATCAAAACTTTAGTCAAGAAAAATGATTTCTTCCTATATATTACCCTTACTGGGGATTAAGACTAACATTTCATTTAGTCTTTTATTATTAGTTTATCATATGATTAATATTTTCTTGTTGAAATAAAATTTTAAATGTTTGCAAATATGTAAACATGGACCAATATAAAATGTATATATGTATAAATCTGAAATTTATGTTTGGATTAAAGTCTAATGTTAATATTTGTTGAATAAAATTAACATTGTCATAAGGTTTGACAATGTAAAATAATAATTATACTAAGAATATAGGGCTTACTACCAAAGCTAAACCCTTCCTTGTAAAGTTAAGGAATAAAGTAACATGAACTGAAATCAAAAGTCATGTGTACTTTTAGTGTAAAATATATTGTTGAGTTTATAATACATGTAATAAATAAGTCGTCAAAGTTTAATGATGTTGACAAGAATCTATCAGGGAAATGAATAAAAAGGAAAAAAAATGTATATTTGAATATATACATGATATATATATTTATACTTTTGCATCATAAATTTCAAAATAAGGTTTTTTTTTTTTAGTATGTTGGTGTTTACAAAAAGGCAACATAGGCGAGTCCTTGACAAATTTGTGTACACGTGACTCAAAACCTGCCTCTTTTTGTACTTTCAGATGGCTTATCAATTAAAGTGTAAACGGGGACTGGCCTATAAATGTATGCACTGCATTTAACCAGAATCTTTTCTGGCCGAAAAGAATAGGGTAGAGGCCCATATTTTGAAAAGGCACCTGGCATTGGATAAGGCAAGATACTATTGTACTTTGTGTATGTTTAGATCTAACGACCGCAAGAATTTGGACAGGCTCCTAGTTTCATTTGTTCCTCACCTCCGCCAGAAGGAAACTCAAATAGCATGTAATAAATACCTTGGGGACCTAGCATATTTAAAGGAGAGTCCAGCCCCCCACGGTTTCAACACTACAGTAAGGGACTATGTGCCTTTGACACATAGTGAGAGTGACGGATTTTGGGCAACCAAGTCCCGTGGCGAGCCAGTGTCACCCTTGGTTTCTCTGCCATTGCCTCAGGCCTCTAATTCTGTCAGCCTTCCATCTGCTTACCATCATATGCCTACCATGTCATCCACAACAACTCTTGCCAGCATACCGCCTTCTTACCATTATCTGCCTACCATGACATCTACCACACCTGCAAACCTACCGCAACCTTCCTACTAGCATCTGCCTATTATGTCATCTACCATAACTGCCAATCATCTTTTACAACAAACCATGACTCATTTTCAAACTGCTACAGCTCTATCTCATTTGCCAGTACCATCATTATATCCAACAACTACAGCAACCGGTCAACTACAACAATCCACCATACCATTCGCTCCAACTGTACAGATGTCAACAATGCTTTCAACAACTCATTTCTATACAGCCGAACCTCTAGAACAATCTTTTAACATATCATCTCCATCTATTAATACAACCATTACCACCAGCGGATCTTTCACCTTATCTACCAATTGATGTGGATGAATGTCGTGACTATGAAGCATTTTCAGCTGAGATTGGCTCCCCTACAAGGAAGGTCCTTGATAGGGAGGTGGTAGCAATGTCAAAAGATGAAGAAGTGATGGAATGCATCTTGCCCCAGTTGCTGGGGCAGGATCCGTCAGGTACCTGTAGCAACCTGGATGCAAGGCATGCCATATCAAATGACAAAAAGAAACCAGATGAGGATTCAAACCACCAAATTATTCAGGCCCTGGCAAATTTGACTAAGAGTCAACAAATAATCTTGGAAGAGTTGGGGCACCTAAACAGATCAGTCACTACCTTGTCTTCGGACATTTCGTTTTTTAGAGGCCAGTTCAGGCAACAAGAACGCATAATAAATAGACAGGAGAGAGTACTTGACCGTCTCAACACAGTGAACAACTTACAAAACCGAATACCTAGAGCCAACGCCAGAACTACCCCCTACAATAGACCCACAGCTGCAGGAACACAAAAGAAACAGAAATTAAAGTCCGTTGTAGTTAAAGATAATTAATTTTAGATTTAATAAAGAAGAAATTTTATATTTTTAATGGAAATTTTAAGGTATTGTTTATTTGGGTTGTTAACATCAAAAGTAATTTAAGGTTAAGATTAAAAGTTATTAAAAATATTTAGATTAAAAATTTATCTTTGAAATTCATGGAAAGTTGAAAAGTTTAGAAGTTATCTATATTAGATATAGTCAAAGCTTTCGATTTGATTTTGATTTTGGTGTTTTAACGCCACTTTTAAGCACCGCTTTTGGGCTATTTCGTGGCGGCCAGTTTTATTGGTGGAGGAAGCCGGAGTGCCCGGAGAAAACCACCGACCTTCGATAGGAAAACTGACAATCCTAGTCAATTAAGATTGAGTCGAGTGCACCTGCACGAGCGGGGTTCGAACTCACAACTTCAGTGTTGACTGGCTAGTGATTACAGAAGTAACTACTTAGACCACTCGGTCACCGAGGCCCCTCAAAGCTTTCGAGTGTTAAAAGTTAAATGAAAAAAAAAAATTATTCGGTGTATTTTTTTACTTATATTTAAATATTTTGGTACTGTTAACATGGTAACTAAATTTTCCTTCAGAAAACCTCTGGTTCTAAACCATGTTCCACATTGTTCGTAATGTTCAGTAATTTTTCACATTTGATATATATATATATATATATGACTGTCTGGTATTTACCGCCATCGTGCTGATGGTCATAATGGTGAAACTTCTGGTGTATCTGAAAAATATTATATAAAAAGAATATATTTACGTATAATTTTTACATGATTTAATATATTACCATGAATTGTGTTATAATCATAGATGGTATTAATGCGAAAACTAATTTCATTCAGTTTTGAAATAATCTTTGAAATATTAAGTCTATTTTTCTTTTTAAGAAGTATATGCAATTAAGGCATAGACAAAATTTCAAAACTTTAAAAGGTAGGGTTTGCAAAAATTAAAAAGTATTTGCGGGGATGCAAATAATAGTAAGGGGGTAAAATGTAGAGTACAGAGCCTGGGTACATGTATTTTATAGTGACATGTGGGATATACATGTAAGTCTAATACATGGACATGGATAAGATATTTTTGATTTATGTTTTAATTGGTATCAATAATCATATTGTTTAATATTCTGTAATTTTATGAAAGTCCTATTATGTAGGAAACAGTAACTGTATGAAATAACTTGTACTATACTACTTGTCATGCTTGTAGTCTGAAACATATTCATAATTGAGGCAAATAAGTTTTAATTAATAATTAATTAAGTAAAGTTAGAACAATTACAATGATATTATTATTTTTTTTTTTTGAAATATTGTATTACTGTCATTGGAATATTTGAGAAATAATCTGAAATTCATCTTTATAATTTACCAGTTCATAATAAAAATCCACTGTATAATCCACATCTTAATGTCGTCTGCAATTTAGTCCATGCGGTCATCACGCTTGGTTGAATCCAATATTCACTTTCAGTTGATTATAAATCGATAACGATAACTTCTCTGTATTGTAAAGTGTATACGTTCCATTATTACATCCATCTGTCATTATATGTTGATTTTTGAAACGAAACGTCTTGCATTTTTGTGAAGATCCAACTTTAGCAACAGTATTAACTTCACGCACCTTGCTTGAATGTTATGAATGAAATGTACGGACATGCGCAGTAGAATCCATGTGTCACTTCAGACCATTTTTCAATAAAAACACTATTTTTACGTTTTGGCAACTGTTTTCACATCATCATTGTAATTCCTTACATTATTTGTGTTCAACGTCTTCAATGTTTTGCAGATGTTAATGCTCACTATCCTTGATATTTATCATTTTGGTCCACCGGTGACACACATTACTTTTTGCAATGTTGTTTACGTATCGGGACTTCCAGTGAAGTTGTATTGGTGTATTTTTAGTTACCATAGAAATTTGTTTAATACCATGAAAAATGTGTTTATTATATAACTGTCACTAAAATTGTATATAATTATGATTTTTGTAATTTATTTGAGAATTCAAATATTTAGTTGGATAGCAAGCGCGCGATCCAACAATTTTCCAACTTTGCCAACAATCCAACAATCCAACATTGACGTAATTTTGACGCTCGTTTGGCAGTTCTGCTTAAATCTTTGGTCGTTACAGTTAGTATTTTATTTTGCTCGTCATTAATTTTTGTCAAAATGGTTAATTTTTCTCACAAACTTCATTTTTTTTGGGTTAAATTGTAAAGGAAAATAGTAAATTTAGCGTTTTCTAAGTTAGAAAGGAATATTTCATTTTTAGCGGACTCTTGGGAGCCGGACTCCTACATTTTTGATATTTTGCTTAAAGTATTTTATTCTTTTGATAAATTTAGGAAAGTTCTAAAAACTGTTTTAAAATATCTTTTGGGTTAATTATCGTATTATTGCTGGCACAGCTTTATTTCAAGTTATCTTTTAAAGTTAGGATTATTGTAATTGTACATTTGAATTTAAAATTGTAGTTCACGTTTACTGTTAACGTTTGTCTTTTTCTAATAAATAGAATTAAATAGGAAAACATTTGGCAATTTAAGGATAATTTCCTGAAGGTCTGAAATTATAATAAACAAAACAGTTTATTTAAGGTATAAACTGTATTTCATTGTTATTTATTATTCGGGAAAGGTTCTGAATATAACTAATAATAATAAACATTTTATTTTTGTAACTGGTGAGGTATCAGTTACTACTTTACAAATATGTCAGAGAGAATTTTGACAAAATTCTCTTGAAATTATTATCTATTTTTATGCAAGTTATTTTCTTGGTAATATAGCAGGACTCAGCCTTTTGTGTATTTTTCTAACATACCAACATACAATTATATTGGTGATAGCAAGTGTTATTTTTTTTTTTAGAATTGCACGGACAAAGTTATCCTGCAATCATAAAAATTATATTAATTATCTCTTGAGTGTAGAGATAAATTATTACATGTATACTGAATAGATTCTTGTCATATCATCTAAGAGTCTATAATTTAATTATCTTACTACTTAAAATGTTGTTGTTTATCCTGAATATTAATGAAAATATCTGATTCTCGAAATGAATAAAATATAGAAATTTATATATATTACTTCTAACAAATGCCTATATTATACTGACCAGATCATATCTTGTCATACTGACTTAGCAATTTACAAACTACTCATAAAATTTGAGTCAAGCATTTCAAGCCCCTGCCCGCTACAATATATAATGATTTTGTTTAAAATATTAAGAGTATTTATTAGCAGAGAATTTACAGTTAAAATATAGCAAAAATTTCTACAAAAAATAACAACATTTGCGTATTTTCACGTGTATTTGTTAGGACGAAATAGTAAGCACATGCAAGTTTCACACAATTAATAACATGTAATGTGTTATTTTTATAGATAAACATTTTGGCAAGTTATTTAATCAATGGTTGCATGGGCTCTGTATTTGCAGGTCCACATACTATGTAAATATGTCCAAAATCTATGTATTTTCCACCGGAAATATGTAGTGCCCTTCTCTTGACGTCATTGGGACAAGAAACTATTAGGTTTCCATTACCTGAATTGTAAACAGACCTAAATTGAAATATTAAATGAAAATGAAGCAATAAGGCCCTTATTACATTCTGCTCTTTGTCAAAATAAGTGATCATGGATAATAATCATTGGTAATGACTAGCAAATGTAATATATACTAGTTATTCGTTAAAATTTTAAGAATCTATTAGTTCTATGTAATCAATATTGGTAAATTCTAATAATTTAGATATAAGTAATAACAAGTTGTATTCTTGGTAATTCCAGGTAATGCTACTTGGTATTTTTTTAAAATGTAATCAATGTTTGAATTTGAATTTTAAATTTGAATTTTAAAACAATCAAAATAGTTTGATAAGTACATGTATGCATCATTAATCACTAGTAATATGGCAAGTAATTCAAAGTCATAACCACAGTACATGTTAGTAATTTAAAGTGGTACACCGAGTAAATGTAATTCCAAGTTATCCTGCACAACTATAGGGTTTTGATCAAGTCGACAGATATGTTTATCAACCCGTTGTAAGTATATTGACTGAGGATGCAGTTATAAGTCAATATACGTTCATAGGTTGATAAAAATGTATTTGGAAAGGCTACAACTGTGTTATTCACATATTTATTAACACATTTTTTCTAAAACTGTAACTTACCTTTCAATAATGATATCCAATATATTCTTTGTTTTGATCCCTATAATATCTTATATCTTTTGCTAGTATGTTCATGATTTTAAAACTGATTAATAAAGATTAGCACTCTTAGTTGCTACGTGTTTATATTCATTTCAAAAAGTACAGAAACAGTGAGCACCTTAAAAGACAAAATATCGCCTCTATCTTCAAACCGTTGTATGTTTCTCATTCCCTTATGTGCAAACCATTGTCATGAATCGCAGTGATAAATAGCTACAAAATAATTACAGTTTACCTTTGATGATTTCATTATTTATGAAGTTATAAATTATATCTGGACATATTACATAACATTAATGTATTGTTTAGGTTGTTTTGTTAACAAACAAGGAAAAAAGAAGGAAATGTGCATATTCTAATAATTGAAATTTATGAATCGTGTATTGGGACATTAACCTTGAAAGAACCTACAGCCGCAAAGCAGGATACTTCAGTAAATGTTTGTTACCGCTGTAAAATTTCATTGCGTCATAGTCGTTTATAAAAGCAGGATAATAGCACAGTATTTCAAAGCCTTTCGAACACTGACGGTATTTTGTCATGTAAGTACAATTTAAGTCATATTAAGTATAAAATAAAAGGCATATTTAGTAAATTTTAAGCGATTACAAAGTTAATGTCGTAGTATTTTATTAAGCAAAACAAGATTCTGCGCTTTATGCGTAATGTGCAACGTCACTTCTATTCATTATTGTCTTAATTATAAACATAAATTTACATACAATTTCTAATTAACACTGAGACATTGTCATTATATTCATATTTTTTTTTAACAATTTTCAGAAGTATTTCAAACCTATATAAATAAACAATCTGAAAAAAAAAAAAAAAAAACACTTCAAATTTGCTAAAGTAAAAGTTAAATGGAACTACATTTGACTTAGTGATTTGGCACTCAGTACAGGTTCTTGTCGGATAATATTCTTTTTAACTTTGTCCGTCTGCGATTTTGACGCGATTTAGTTTCAGAAACCACATTAAAGACACAGAAGTATTGAATTGTACGCATACATGTACGAAGGTCTTTAGTATTACTACTTATAGTCGTTTGCAATTGTTATCTTGTTTTTTATACAAATTATCTAGCAAAATATATAATTAAGATTTGTTTATTTGTTATAGAGACCTAAACAAAAGAATGAAGGTTTCTATTTGTTTTTTCGTCTGTCTATTGTTAATGTCCGTAGGAGGTAAGTAAGCATAAGAACTTCTTTTCGATTTAACGTCTGATTATTAAATTCAACTGCAATTCTCTCTTGGATAATTCTTTACAAACATTAAGAAAACATCATTTGTTTCTCTAATATGAAAGCCTCATTATCATATTTTTATTTTTATTATCTACGTCAATTTCAATAAAATTATTTTTCAATGGTAAATGAGGTAACAACCAAATCAAACAATAGAAAAAGATCAATATGCAATATCAGTTTGAATATTAATATGTAAAGGTTAATCCGTTAAATTTAATCTTAACTTTTTTAAAGGCAGCACACGTTCATGCATAATAGCACTGTTATTCCTTATATGAATTGAATATGAATTACCCGGTAACGTTATTTAATATTAACAAATATTTACTTCCAGTCAACATGGCGGATGACAAAATGCTTAAAGATAATAGCCTCATTCATAAGTAAGTTCAGCCGAGTTAAATATTCGAGTAAATCGTAATGATAAAAGTAACATATGCAATGTTTTAGTTTTAGTTTTATTGTAAATTAAAACATTGTTCTTAACAATATAAAAGTCGTGATCAATTATAATCTACAAAATTATTTCAAATTAATAAGAATCAGATCCTGCTCTTAATTTGGCAATCAGAAACGCAACGCTAACGTACTTTTGGAATATCTCTTTCACATGTTGCAGCGTAAAATCAATTTCAAAATTGCCAGAATTACCCTTGGGATAGCAATTTTTCGTAGGAAAAAAAAATGATTTAAAAAAGAGAAAAAGATAGCTAGTGGTAATACAGACCACAACTATAAGAAAGACATATACCACAATGGTAAACAAAAATGGCAAAAGCACAAACAATGTATTCATGAGGAAAAAAAAAAAAGCACAAAAAATGTATTCATGAGGAAAAACTCCACTAAAATCGGAGATTAAATTAAGTGTTTCTAGTGGATAGGAAGTTCGTAGTTCGCTAGGCACACACCATAAGGATAATTGCAATAAATAGACCTTGTTAAAAAAAAAGTGGTGATAGATATCAAATGTATATAACAACTCTTCAGATAATGACAAACCAAGGTACACAACAAAATTGGACCAAACGACAAAAAATAGTATACAACACACCACAAAGAAAATAAAGACAACACAAACCCCACCCATAAACCCGGTTATCAAAGGTGTATGTAGCAGACCCTGCTATACATAGGACAAACGTCGTATTTCCCGTGCTAGTACTAATCCAGTGATACATCTAATTAGAAAATGTCACGGTCGAAAATAAGGCAGAAGGAATAGTAGTTACGAATATATGCGTCAACATTTGTGAAACACATATTTTTCGATGGCGACGGTAAAGTTTTCAATGGGATGACACATTAGATATGTAAAATGTTATTATTATAACACTTCATTGACATCGTTGCTGGTTGACTATAAGTTCCATTGGGTGTCATCAGCTGAGTAATCAGTGATTTTGTACTGACAAGATTTATAATATACTTTTTTAAAACTGACTGTTTAACAATACATCCATCAATTACTTTGACTATTAAAATGTTTATAAATTAGAAATTATGAAGATATTTCTGAATCCAGTTAGTAAGCATACATTTGTAAGACAGATCTGCTATTATTGTCAGGTAACTTTTCAATATATAGCTATGTATGTATTTTGGTATTCAGACTTTCAGATAGTTTGGTTTCAGGGTTCCTGAAGAAGTTAAGTCAAATTACATATGTACATGTAGGTGTCTTTACAACTAAATAATGTACGCCTCCATAAGTATGTAAACTCTAAAATGTTGATAGTTAATCGAATTAAGTAGTAGAAATTGTTATCATCACTTGCACATTTCACGTTACTCTACCAAACAATGTAATATTGATGCATACCTCAAGTAATTTGCACATATATAGACGGATATCACCAATAAACGAAATATGTGATTATAGATCTTTCATCGAATGTATTTATTCTAGTTGTTGTTTTGTTTCAGGCTTGTAAAAAGAGGAGGGTGTCTTAAAGGACAATGCCCTCCTGGCTCTCCGTGCTGTAGCTGTGATCATGGTATTTGCTGCATAAAAGCATTTTGCAGACGCCGCACATATGGCTATTGAGGTCAGCTATCCAATTCTGTTACCAATCATAGCAATCCAACAGAACCGAAGAATTGTCATCCTTTAAAAATAAATCTTGACAAAACTAATATCCGAAAAATGAGATTCAAATCTATATATTTTCTTTTTAAGCACTGTTTTCTTTAATTTATATGCGTTACACTGATAATCACTTTCAGGAATGGGTAAACGTATTTTAAATTTGAATGTGGTAAACGTATTTTACAAGTACCCAATTGATACTACAACGATAAGACTCTACTGTAAATGTTTTTTTTTTTTTTGGTATTGAAACCCCAACACGCCGTAAATCCAGTTGAACAAAAAACTCATCATAGATACTAGGACCTAAATTTTGTACTCCAGACGCGCGTTTCGTCTACAAAAGACTCATCAGTGACGTTCGAATAAAAAAAAAATAAAAAGAACAAATAAAATACGAAGTTGAAGAGCAATGAAGAACCAAAATTCCTAAACATTCTGCAAAATACAGCTATGGTAATTATAATCTATTCTTATTGACGAAAATCCTTAGTATTGCGAAAAATTCAAAGTTTTGTAAATAGTTAAATAAAGACACTGAAACAAGAAATTAAACAGTGGGAATTTAAAAAATTGCCATAAATTGCTTTTAAATATATGTAACTGATCAAAATTATCAAAGAGATCACAGTAAACTGTCGTTATAAGTGAGTAACACTAGAACTTGGATATCGCAAGATAGATTACACGATTATGCTGTTAATGCCAACACTGGCACACAGATTAACGTCAATGAGACAGCAACAAAGACAACCAAAACAGCAATCGTTAGTCATCATACGTCTTTAAATATTGCAAAGCATCATATAATAGCCTCCAAATCGTCTCGAGTCTGTATTTGTTGTGATTAAAAGGATACGGCAGCAACATATCTGATTTGCATTATCATTGTGATGACCTGTGATGACCTGTAAGTACAACAGATTTTGCAATTCCAGGTACCAAATTCCAAGTACAAATTCAATTCAATCTGCTAAAGGACTCTAATCCAGTCTTCTAAAAATGGCATTGTGTATAGGTTTACGTAATATTCTTACGGATAGACGTAATGTGTCCCCAAATGACCTCATTTTGGATATAAAAACGCTTAACTTATGACATGTAGTACTTCAACGGTTGCATTTCAATAAATGAAGTAATATTTTGAAGATAACAATAACCAACATGAACACGTATCAACATGCACGCACTCAATAACGAACAAACACATTTTGAGTAAGAGGTTTAACTATCTATCAAGCCAGGTTTAACTCACCATTTCTTTCGGTAAATGCCTATACCAAATCAGGAATATGACAGTTGTTTTCCATTCGTGCAACTGGTTGATATAGTTTAACAGTTGATGTTGGCAGTTTGTATGAACTCCCCCTTTTTTTTAATTTGCCTTGGTATTCGGAATTTTTGTTGATACTTTTTCACATACACATTTATTTGTTTGTGATTTGTGAATATATTACCTCTTATTCTGTGTATCATTTCTCGAGAATTAACAGCATATCTCTATGTTGAATTAAATACAAAGAATAGCCTTTAAATATACTAGGCTTATAATCATCGCAAGAATAAAACAGTACGGAGGCCAAATAAAAAACGAAGATGAAGAGCATTGAAAACAACAACAATTTTTGAAAATCTTCTCACTCTATATACATGATATAGTTGAAGATACAAGTTACTTGTGTTACTTTCCGAAAAATCTTTGTAAAGAACTATACTATTCCATCAACAAATACACTGACAGATTATATACTTTTTTTATCGACAACATATTTTTTTGCAATTTTGGTGCAATTTTGTTGAACAAAAAAAAAAAAGAACCTTCAATAAACTTAGTTACCTTTATTTCAGTTTTGTCTTCAGTGTTTCTGTTGTTCCGTTGTTTTCCTCTTATAGTTGATTTGTTTACCTCAGTTTTGGTTTGTGACCCGGATTTGTTTTCGATTAATCGATTTATGACTATTGAACAGCGGTATACTACTGTTGCCTTTATATACCTTGGAACTTGATATTTGATTTATCAAAAAGACTATAAGGTTATTTGAATCTTTTACTTGATATTGGCAACACAGGAAGATTTGGAACACTGACTTATGGTAGACGTGACTATCGTTTTAATATCACCACCAGTTTTGGTGGGATTCGTGCTGCTCAGTATTTAGATTTCTATGTTGTGTTTTGTGTATTGTTGTTTGTTTGTTTGTATTTGTTCTTTCTTAGCCATGACGTTTATTTTCGACTTATGGTATTGAATGTCCCTTTGGTATATATCTTTCGCATCTCTAATGCAGTTTTGTGGTCAATGCCTTAGAATTTTCAAACAATCTGCATGCAGTCAATTCAGTAGTGTACAGAAGCTTTTTAGACAATTTAGTATAATTGTAATGTGTACAGGTAAACAGCAATTACTGTATAGTTTAAACAAATAGACTAAACCGAGCGTTCTTGACTGCAAGATTTCAAATGTTCTAGCTGTAGCTAATCCTTGACAAAATTGTTCATAGATACAAAGGTTACTAAACATATATAGCTATTTAGTTTTCATTGTTATAGTCCTGTTTTGCTGTCGATATGACTAATGACGTTGTATTCAAAATTCGTTTGAGTTGTAATGATTGCTTGTTAAGTCGAGAACACAATTATTTATTTATTGGTTCAATGTGACATTTGCGTGATTTGTCGGTTAGTATCGGCCCCATGAGTCTTGTCTTTAAGAGTGATATTTATTTCTTTATTTTAATGGAAATCATGAATCGCCAATGATATTTAGTACTGTTTGTACATCAGGATTGGTTGTTTTTTACAAATAATAATATGAGATAGAAATACTTCAATTTTTGTTTGATTTGAATAAGAATGAAATAATTTCTTTATTTTAATAGAAATTATGAACCCCATTTGATTTAAGTACTTTTGTAAATCAGGATTGGTTGTTTTCGTAAAAAATGCCGAATTTCAGGGAAAAGATACAAAAATTTTGTTCGCATTGCTTAAAAATTCAAATATTTCTTCTTTTATATCAGAAGTAATGCAAGGATATTTGCGATCAGTCATTACAAATTCCTTTTGATAAGTAATTTTGTATAAGATGTGAATAATATAAGGATAACAATTCTTAAACTTTTGTTTGTGTTGAATACGAATGCAATTATTTCTTTATTTTAATGGAAATCATGAACCGCTATCAGAATTTAGCACTTTTTGTACATCAGGATGGTGTTGTTTTTTTTACAAATAATGATAAATATCAGAAAAAAGATACTAAAATTGTGTTCGCATTGTTTAAATATGCCAACATTTATTCCTTTTTATTCATAATAATGCATTTTTTTGCAATCAGTCAGTATAAATCACTTTAGATAAGTAATTTTGTATAAAATGTGAATCATATACCGATACTTAAGCTTTTGTTTGTGTTGAATAACGGTGCAAATTTATTTTACATTTCATTAAAATTTAATTTAACAAAACCATCATTGGATATAATTATTTTTATTGGTTTGTTCCCCATGAAATACGATGATTTAAAGGAAATATACCTTATATTTTGTTTGCATTGTTTTAGAGTGTTCCACTTGCATATTTCTTTGTTTTATTGAAAATAATTCACCGAAATTTGCAATAAATAATCAATTAATTTCATTTTCATAGCAATTTCGAAAATGTATTCATCAACCGCGAAAAATATCGGGTTTGATAAAAAAAAAACCTAAATATAAATGACAATCACAATTCTTTAACATGTTTTATCATATTCAAAGCTAATTTTGTCTGCATATTTCTCTTCTCTTTAACAAATCACAATTTCAATTCTTAAAACTTTGCTGAATGATTAATAATGAAATGTCAATCTTCTGTTCTTGAACGATTCGTATTTTTCCGTGGCGCCATTTTATTTAAATGAAACGAAACTAAGATTCCGTAATAGTACGAGATCAACATGTGACGTAGTAGATTTCAATCCGTCAGAAAGGTCAATCCGTAAGATTCGTCCGATCAGTCAAAGATTTATACTGTAAGTGAGTTTGACGCGAACTTGACTGATCGGTGACTGATCGATGACCGCTTATTGATCACTCAAATAGTAACGCCTAAGGTTGCAAGTACTGTACTCTTACATATGTTTGATACTGTGGATTCATTAATTTTCATGGGTACCAATTTTCGTGGATTGAGGAAAGTTTGTATTTTCGTGGATATTTGATTTCGTGGTTTAACCAACGTCTTCATACAAGCCTATAGAAAATTTGTATTTCGTTGAACCTTTAAATTCGTGGTTCACCTGTAACCACGAAATCAACGAAAATTGGTATCCCACGAATAATAATGAATCCACAGTAGTAGGAAATATTAACTTTATAACTTTATTGTAAAACATGAAACCCTGGCGGATTAAAATGCAAACATAGTACATTGTATACACAAGTGACAAGAAACATAATACATGATAAATGTTTTAAACAAGTCAAGTTGATATTAATAATATATATATATATATATATATATATATAATTGACCAATGTGGACCTTTGTTATGAACAGAAAATTGCCTTTTAATTGTAGCCAACAAAGACACAAATCAATAATAAAATTTAACAAGATTTTTTATACACTAGTTTACAAGAAGTATTACATAAAAGAAATGTCAACTTAACTGTCAAAATATATGTCCAATCTTTTATCTTTTCCTAATCCGGAAATCTTCTCGGAATCCACAGAATATTATATCCAATTGGTCACAATGTAGTATGATGTAGTTTGTAAATAAAAATGTCAATCCAACTGCTGAGAATGTTGATGTCTATCGATGTCTAAGTCTATCTATGTCTATGTCTAAATCTCTATGTTCAACTAACTTTTGGGTCTGCATTTAAGTACTCAAACGGAAACTTCTAGACAACGCTAGAAATATAAATTACGCATCTTTTGTTATGATCATTCTGGAAACGTTATGTAAGTGAAATAGAAAGTTCTAATCATTCCATGAGTATCAATGATTGTTCCAGTGATTTCTAAACTGCATAGTTGTAACACAATGTGTTTTATTTTGTACACAATGTAAACATGTATAATAGGCCACACAAAACAAATTAAGCCAACTAAATAATTATGATAGTTACAATATCATAACACATCCCCTTAAAAAAGTTTGAGTGTAACAAAACTGTTCATGAATAATATGTACAAAATACATAGTAATATATAGTAAGTATTTTCAAAATACACAGTATATACACAGTGTTTCAATAAGTTCTAGATAAAGCATCTGCTATTACATTATCTTTACCTTTAATATGTTTTACAATAACATCATATTCCTGTAACAAGAAACTCCACCTAGTCAATCTCTGGTTATTGTTTCTCATTTTATGTATGAAGGTGAGAGGATTATGATCAGTATAAACAAGAATAGGATGCACAGTGGGATTTAAATATACATCAAAATGTTGAAGTGCAGACAACAGTGCAAAACACTCTTTTTCAATAGTCGAATAATTTTTCTGATGTTTATCTAATTTCTTACAAAAATATGATATAGGTTTCTCAACATTATCATCTGTCTCTTGATATAAAACAGCTCCAACTCCTACATGGCTTGCATCAACGGCAAGTTAGATTGTTTTTCAAAGTCTGGAGTGATCAGAACTGGACTATTAATTACAAGTGATTTGCTATTTTCAAAAGCGTTTTGACAATTTTCACTCCAGATGAATTTAGAATCTTTCCGTAAAAGATGAGTCAATGGTTGAACAACAGTAGCAAAATTTGAACAGAATTTCCTGTAAAATCCAATCATGCCTAAATATCTCATAAGTTGTTTTTTATTTGTAGGAGGAGGAAATTTGGTAATTGCATCCACTTTAGCCATAATAGGTTTCACTTGACCTTGGCCAACTGTATGCCCTCAATAATCAACAGTGGCCTGGCAAAATTCACTTTTACCAAGATTAACAGTCAAATTTGATTGTGACAATCTATCAAAAGTATCATATAAATGTGTTAAATGCTCTTCCCAGCTATCACTACATACAATAAGATCATCAATATAAGCATAACAACAGTCTAAATCTTTTATAACATTATTGATCATTCTATGAAATGTAGCTGGGGCACTTTTCATGCCAAATGGCATTACAGTATACTGAAATAAGCCATATGGTGTGACAAAAGGTGATATTTCTCGAGCTCTCTGTGTCAATGGGACTTGCCAGTAACCTTTCAATAAATCAAATTTGCTCACAAATTTTGCTTGTCCAATGTTATCAATGCAGTCGTCTATCCTTGGAATCGGATAGGAATCAGATTTTGAAACATAATTTACTTTTCTGAAATCAGTTACGAAACGAAAGGTTTTATCTGGTTTGGGCACAAGGAGACAAGGAGAGCTCCATTCACTGTTACTCGGCTCAATAATATCATTGTGAAGCATATATTTAATTTCTTGTGTCATAAATTCAAGTTTGAGTGGATTGAGCCGGTAAGGATGTTGCTTAATTGGAGAAGCATCACCAACATCGACATCATGACAAACAGCAGTGGTTTTGTTTGGCACATCTGGAAACAGATTTTTAAAAGAAAATACCAAAGCTTTTCATTTTTCTCTACGATCAAAAGACAGATGTGCAAGTTTTGAATCTAAATTTGACAAAATTTCTGAATTTTTCAATCTAACTGTCTCTTCCATAGTTTTAGAACTAAAAGGTGGTTCAATTACAGCTGGTTTGTCATGATTGTTCTCCAATTTAACCATGGCTAAAGTGGCAACTGGTTTACTTTCACCTTCATCAGTACGCTCAAAATATGGTTTTAACATATTAATGTGACACACTCTATTTTGTTTACGCCGACCTGGTGTTTTTACAATATAATTCAAATCATTGATTTTACTCTCTATGGTCCACAATATTTAGCTTGTAATGGATGTCCAGGGACTGGCAAAAATAAAAGTACCTTATCACCTTATCACCTGGCTCAAAAACGCTGTCCCTGGCATCTTTATCATACCATATTTTTATCTTATTCTGAACAGTTTTCAAATTGTTCTGAGCAATTTGACAAGCAGTATACAATTTTTCTTTAAATCTAGATACATAGTCTAGAAGATTCAAGTCAGTGTGTTCAGTAAGCCACTTTTCCTTTATCAATTTTAAAGGTCCCCTTACAGTATGACCAAATACCAACTCAAAGGGACTAAAAGAAAGGGACTCTTGAACAGCCTCTCGGACCGCAAAAAGTAAAAAATGAACACCATCATCCCAATCCCTGTCAAACTGAAGACAAAAAGTTCTGATCATGTTCTTCAATGTTCGATGAAAACGTTCCAAGGCACCTTGAGATTCTGGATGATAAGCACTTGATCTATGCTGAGCAATCCCTAACTGGTACACGACTTGCTGAAATAAACCTGACATGAAATTTGAACCCTGGTCGGACTGTATAGACTTTGGAAGTCCTACTAGCGTGAAAAATTTGATCAGAGCTTTGACAATACTAGGTGTCTTGATATTCCTTAACGGAATAGCCTCAGGAAAGCGAGTGGAGGTACACATGATTGTCAATAAATACGCATTTCCGGTCTTGGTCTTCGGTAAAGGTCCAACGCAATCAATGAGTACTCGACTGAAAGGTTCTTCAAAGGCTGGAATAGGCAGAAGTGGTGCTGGTGGTATTTTCTGGTTAGTCTTACCAACAACCTGGCATATATGGCATGATTTGCAGTATTCTGCGACATCACTTCTTAGTCTTGGCCAGTAGAAATGCTGTAAGATCTTAAGACAAGTCTTCCTTATACCTAAGTGTCCAGCCAAGGGGTTTCATGGGCAAGACCAATAATGTCTTCCTATAGACTTTAGGCACCACCACTTGGTATACCACTCTCCATTCCTCATCTCGGTAGCATCAGGGGCCTCCACTTCCTCATTAAAATGCCGTCTTGATGGTAATAGCATTCGGCCACTTTGTCTGCTTCTTCCTGTGGTTGAGCCCTCTTGCAGAGCTGAAGAACCTCAGGGTCTTTATTTTGTTCTTCGACAAATTTCCTTCGGTCTAAAGAATGGCTGTTTACGTCTGGCCATGGCATAATTACATTCTTGCTAATGCTAGGTGGTCTTATGACGGCCTTCTCTGAGCTACCGGGACCTTCAATGTTGCCTAGAAAGGTGTCAGAAAGGTCCATGTAATCAAACTGGTCTTCTTGCAAATCCTCATTTTGTTGTTTTCTAGCCATCGCCCTAGTAACGACACAAGCTGGATACAGTTCAGCATCATCTTCAGGTGATTTAACATCCACCACTGGTTCACTGGTAACAATTGGTTCAGCAACCGCTTTGTTCATCCTAGCAATGATGAAACACCCTCAACAGGTAGATAAGGACGAACACCCACAACAACTGGTCCAGTAATCAAATCTGACTTCAGGTAAATACGATGGAGGGGAACATCTATACAACCTAACTCCACACCTTGTAACAAAACGGAGGCACCGACAGAAGTCTCCTCGGACAAAGGCAACACACCTTCTAACAATAAAGACTGAGAAGCTCCAGTGTCCCGTAAAATCTTAATAGGCTGAGGAGTAGTATTATCAACAATAGAAACAAACCCATAAACGGTTTATAATCCTCCATGTAATCACAAAAACTGGACTTAAAAGCCTGACTCGCAGGACATTCCAACGTATTGGTAACACGGGGTGTCGTACAAGCACTGGTCTTGGGCTTATTATCTCTTTCATTCTTCTTCTGGAGTCTAAAACAATCAGCCATCAGGTGACCATTCTTCTTAAAATAATTAAAAATAAAAAATATTTGGGAAAATTAAAATTTTTTTTAAAAAATAAAAATTTTTCCCCCAAAATTTGGAAATTAAAAAATTTTTGAATTTTAATTTTTATTTAAATTTTTTTTTAAATTTTGGTTTTAAACCCCTTGACCCTTTTTTTCCCCTTTTGGGTTTTAAATTTTTTAAAATTTAAAAAAACCCGGGATTTAAAAAATTTCCCTTTAAAATTAAATTTTTTTGAAAATAAAAAAGTTTTAAACTAAATTTTTTTAAATTATTAAAATTTTAAAATTTAAAAAGGAAAGGGAAAATAATTTAAAATTTTTAAAAAAAATTTTGGGAAATTTTTTTATTTTTTTTTTGGAAAAAAAGGATAAAATTTTTAAAAACTTTTTAAAAGTGGGTTGAAAATTTTAAATATTTTCTTTTAAAATATATAAAATTAAGGAAATGTTTATTTTAAAATTATTATAATTAAAATTCGAAATTTTTGAAAATATTTTTTTTGTTTATTTGGTAATTTTAAAATTTTAAATTTTAAAATGAAATTTTTAAAACTTGTTTGGATCGTTTTTTATCTTTTTAAATTTTAAAAAAATAATTTTTTTTTTTAAAATAACAATTGATTTTTTTTAAAAATTTTTAAAAACCTTTAAATTTTGGGTTTCCAAAATTTTTAAAAATTTCCCCAAATTTTTGGGGAAAGTGATAGGCTGGGTTTCCTTATTTTATTAATAAAAAATAATTTCTTTTAATTTTTTCAATTAAATTTTTATTTTTAAAATTTTATTTTGGTTTCAATTTAAAGTTTAAATTTTTAATTCTTGATTTTATGGTCCTTTTAAATGTGACTTAATTTTAAAAATTTTATTTTAATTTTTTATTTTAATCCTAAAATTTTTTTTTAAAAAAATTTTTTTAATTTAATTTAAATATTTTTAAAAACAATTTTTCCCCCAAAAAATTTAAATTTTTTTTTTTGAAATTTTTGGGTTTTTAAAATTTTGGTTTTTAAAATTTTATTTTTTTTTTAAAAAATTTAATTTTTAATTATTTTTTTTAAAAAAAAAATTTTCTTTTAAAAATTTAAAACCCCAACCCGGGTTTTTTTTTTTTTAAATTTTTTTTGTAAAAATTCTTATTTTAAAATTTTTGTTTAAATTTATTTTTAAATTATTTTTTTTTTAAAGAAAGGATTTTGAAATTTAATTTAAAAAAATTTTAACCCTTTTTTTGGTTTTTATTAAATTTTTCTTTTAAATTTAGGAAATTTTTTTTTAAAAAAATTTTTTAATTTTAAAAAAATTTTTTAAAGTTTTAAAAAATTTTTTTTTAATTTCTTTAATTTAAAATTTTTAAAATTTTTAACTTTCTTTTAATTTTTAAAATTTTTTAATATTTTTGAATTAAATTTTTTTTAAAAACCCAAAAATTAAATTTTCAATGTTTTTTTTTAAAAAATTAAATATTTTTTTTATTTTTATTAATAAAAAAATTTTGAAAATTCCTTTGAAAATTTTTTTAAATTATTTTTTAATTTTTTTAAATTTTTGTTTTTTTTTAAATAAATATTTATTGGAAAGGGAAAATTTTTAAAAATTTCCAACAAAAAATAAAAAAACCTTTTAAATTTAAATTTTCTTAATTTGTAATTTTTTCCAAAGCAAAAAAATTTTTTTTAAATTTAAAATTTTTTTTTTTTTAAAAAAATTTTTAAAAAAAAAAATTTTTTTTTTTAAAAAAGGAAAATACAATTTCCCTTTAACATTTGAATTTTTATATTTTGGGAAAAAAATTTACCTTTTTAAAATTTTAAATTTTAAAATTTTTTTTAAAATAAATTTTTTTTGGGAAATTAAAGAAAATTGGCCAAAATTTAAAAAAAATTTTTTTTTTGGGTTAAAATTGTAAATTTACATTTTTTAAAATGTAAGGTTATTTTTATGTAAACTTTTCTTTTTTAAAATTTTGAATTATTTAAAAAAATTTGAAAATTAATATTTTGAAATTGAAATTTTTAAAAAAAATTTTTTTTTTAAAAAACTTTTTAAATTTAAATTTTTAAAATTATTGGGGAAATTTTTCCCTTTAAAATAATAATAAAAAAATAAATTTTTTAAATTAAAATTTTAAAGTTATTTTAATTTTAAAATATGTTTCAAAGGGAATTTTAAAAAAATTTTTTAATTAAAATTTTTATTTTTTTCCTTTTTTTTTTTAAAATTAACCCTTTTAAATTTAATTTTTTTTTTAAAATTTTAAACAAAATTTTTTGGAAAAATTAGCATTTTTAAATTTTTTTTTTTAAAAAAGCCCAAAAAAATTCCCATTTAAAAATTTTAATTTTTCCCCTTATTAAAAAACCCATAATTAAAATTTGAAAATATTAAGTTTTTAAAATTTAAATTTAATTTAAAAATTTTGGTTTAAATTTTTTAAAAAAAAAAAAATTTTTCAAAATAATTAAAAATTTATAAAATTTTTTTTTAATTCCCTAAAAATTTTTAAAAATTTCAGAAATTTTTAAAACTTGTAAATTTTACAAAACACTTTTAAATTTTTAAAAGACAGAAACAAAACCCCTAAAAAAAAAAGTTTTTTTAAATTTTATTTTTATTTTAAAGGAAACATTTTAAATTGCAAATTTCAAAAATAATTTTATTTATATTTTTTTTAAAAAAAAATATTTTAAAAAAAATTTTTTTTAAAACAAACAAAAAAAAAAAATTAATTTTAAAATTTTTAAAAAATTTTTGGGAATTATTTTCAAAAGGGGTTCTTTGGGTAAATTTTTTTCCCCATTTTAATTTTTAAAAAAAAAGAAACAAAAGGAAATAGGTTTTGTTTTTTTAGTCTTTGAAAAAAAATTTTTAAAATTTTAAATTTAAAAAATTTTAAATTTTTAAAAAAAAAAATTTTTTAAAATTTCAAATTTTAAGCCCTTAATTAAAACCTTTTTTTCAAATTTAAGGTTTATTAATTCAATTTTAATTTTGAAATTTTAAAAAAAAAAAATTTTTAAAAAAAAAAACCCTTTAAATTTTTAAAAAATTTTAAATTTTCAATTAAAATTTTAAAAATAAAATTTTTCTTGGTTTTTTGAAAGGATTTTTTTTAAAAAATTTGAAAAGTTTGAATTTGGAAAATTAAAGGTTTTTTTAAAAAAAATTTAAAAATTTATTTGTTTTAAAATAAACCAAAAATATAATTAAATTTTAGTAAATAAAGGAAAAAATTTAAAGTTTTAAAATTTTTCTTTTATTTTAAGCCCGGGATAAATTAAAATTCTTTTTAAAATTTTAAATAATTTTTTTGGAAATCAAAATTTAAAAAAAATTTTTGTTTCCTTAAATAATAAAAATTATTATTTTTTTTTAAAAAAAATTATTTTAAAAAAGGTAAAGGGTTAAAACCCAAATAAAAAAATTTAAATTAAAAATTTTTAAAAAAATGTAAAAAAAAAAATTTATTTAAAAAAATTTTGGGTTTTTTTTTTTTTGAATTTATTTAAAATTTAAATATTTTAAAAAAAAACCGTTTAAAATGGGGTTTTCAAATTTAAAAAATCCCAAAAACCAAAATACCCCTTTTAAAAAAATTTAATTTTTTTAAAAAAATTTGAAAAAACCCATTTCAAAATAAAAATGTAAATAAACAAATTATTTCTTAAAATAAAATTTTCTTTAAAAATTTCAAATAAAAAGAATTTTAAGTTTTTGCCAAAGGGGAAAAATTTTTTAAATTTAAAAATTTTAATGGGTTTTGGGAAAATTAATTGAAAAAAAAAACACCCCGGAAATTAAAAAGTTTTGGCCCTGTAAAAAAAAAACAAAAAGGTTTAAAAAAAAAACCATAAAAAAAAGTTTTATGAAGGAATTTTGGAAAATAAAAATTTAAAAACCCAATTTAAATTAAATAATAATTTTAATTAAAAAAAGGGTCAAAATTTTTAAAAAAAAATTTGTTTTCCCAAAAAAATTTGAAACCCCCCAAATTTAAAGTTTTAAACCCTTTTTAATAAATTTTTTTGAAATTCATTTTAATTTTTAAAAAAAATTTTCAAAAAGAAAAATAAAATACCAATTTAAAAAAAAAAATTTTTCAAATTTTCGTGTTTTTAAAGGCTTTAAAAATTTTTAAAAAATTTTCCTCCCGGGGGGTTTTTGGATAATAACTTTTTTTGGGTTTTAAATTTTTTAAACCCTTTTTCAAACCAAAATTTTTAAAAAAAAAATTTTAATTAAAAGGAAATTTAAAATTTAAAATTTTTTTAAGAAATTTTTTTTTTTTAAAATGTATTTTTTTTTAAAATTTTAAATTTTGGGGGAAAAAAATTAATTAAATTTTTAAATTTTTTTTTAAAAACAAAAAGGGTTTTTCCCAAAATTTAATTGAAAAAAAATTTTACCCCCTTTCCTTTTACCCGATATTAATTCAAAAAGAAAAAAAATAACTTTAAAAAAAAAAACTTTCCCTTTGTTTTTCTTTTTTTTGCAAAAAAATTTTTTTTAAAAAAAGCCCTTTCTTTTTTTAAGGTAAATTTTTAAAAAAAACAAATTTAAAAAGGCAAAAATGCTTATTTTAATAAAAAGAAAATTTATTTTAAAATAATTTCAAAAATTTAAAGGAAAAATTCCAAAAAGCACCAAAAAATGAAAATTTAATTTTAAATTTGGGTAAACGTTTTTATTTTTTAAAAATAACCCCATTTTAAACAGGCCATTTAAAAAATTTTTTTTAAAACAAATTAATTCAGGGAAAAAAATCAAATTCTAATATTTGAAATTTAATTTTTTTTAAAAGTTGTTTAAAAATTTTTAAAAAAAATTAAAAAAGTTGAAAAAAAAAAATTTAAATTTTTTAAAAGGAATTCAACTTTTAATTTGGAAAAACCAAAGAAAGGGTTTAATTTTTTGAAATTTTCCACAAAATTTTTAAAAAATTTTAAAAAATTCCAAATTTTTTTAAATTTTGAATTTTCAAAAGAAAAAATTTTTTAAAAGGGGAAGGGTTTTGTGTAATAAACCCGGGAAAAATTTTAAGGCAACCAAAAAACAAATGGAAAAACAAAAATTAAAAAGAAAAAAAAAGCCAAAAATGGGATTAAAAAAAAAAGAACTTTATAAATTTTGGAAAAAATTAAAGGTTTATTTTAAAATTTTGGGACCTAACCCATAAAAATTTTAAATTTAAAATTTTTTAAAAAATTTTTAAATTTTCAAATTTTTTAAAACAAAAAAAAACCAATTTACCAAAAAATTTTTTGGCCCCCCAAAATAAATTTTAAACCCAAGGGGGGAAACAAAAAACCTTTTTTTTATCCAAAAATTTAAATTTTTTGGAAAGGTTTGTTTTTACTTGAAAAGTTTATTTTTAACTATTTTTTAATTAAAAAATTTTTTTGGGGTTTGGAAAATTTTTAAAAATTTTGGTTTTTTTTTTTAAAATTTTTTTGGTAAATTTAAAAATTTTTAAATCCCGGTAAATTTTTCCAAGAAAATTTAAAAAAATTTAAAAATAAAAACTTTTGACATTTGGGAAAAAATTTTAATTTCCAAATTTTAATTTATAGTAAAGTTTTGACTGAAAAATTTTTAAAAAACTTACTTTTAAAAATCTACAATTATTTTTTATTTAAAATTTTTTTTAATTGTTTTTGGAACGAACATTTTTATTTAAATTTTTGTTTCCAAATTTTTTTTTTGGTTTTTTAATTTTTTTGTTTTTTTTGGTTTTTTCTTTAAAAGTTTTTTTTTTTTTTAAAAAGAAAATTTTTTAAAAAATTAAACGGGTTTTTACAAATTTTTTAAAATTTTTTTAAATTTTTTGTTTTTTGGTTTGATTTTTTTTTTTAATGTTTTGTTTTTTTTTCCTTTTTAAATTTAGGGTTTTTAAATCCCGGGTAAATTTTTATTCTAAATCAAATTTTTTTTTAAATAAAAAAGGATTTTAAAAAACTTTTGAAAATTTTTAAATTTGTTTTAAGGTAAAAAAAGTTTTTAAAAAACCTGAAAAAAAAAATGTAAACAGTACAAGACCATTTATATATGAATCAATATGGATTTTTAATTGTAAATTTAAAAATTTTATTAGAGGTTTAGTAAAATAACTTGTTTATTGGTACAAAATACAAAAAATCATACATTTTCCCGTACTTTTTTGTAAAATAAAATTATTTTGGATTTAACTCAAAATTTGCACACGAACATAATTTTTTTTTTTTTTTTTGCAAAAGACTCTATGGAGCATCAATTTTGTTAAGGAATAAGATTTTCTTGTTATTCTTATTAGTAAAAAATCAAAAATATGTTTTCAGCAATGTTTTCCCGTACTTTTATTTACATTATTTATTGCCAAAATAGAAAAGATCACTATCAGTATTGTAAAAAAAATTCCAACATTGTTAAACTTGAACATATATTGTTGCTTGTCATTGGAATAAAAATTGATTTATGTAGTAACATTAAATGTTTATTGTATTTCAAACAAGGCCACCCCTTCCTGAAAAAACAGCTGATTTTCCAATGCATGTTATTGTGGACGTAAAGATGTTACTGCCGCAAAAAAACTGGACACGAAAATTTTTTTTTATATTATTTTTTTTAACTAACATATCAGCCCTATCAATTAATGCATAGTTTGAATGATTCTTGTTATTTTGATTTTGAGCAGCAGACATCCTTAAATCATTGACTAAATTGTTTCATAGATACAAAGGTTACTAAACATATATTGCTATTTAGTTATTAATAGTATAGTCCTGCTTTCTGTCGATATGACTGATGACGTTTTATTCAAAATTCGTTGGAGTTGTACTGATTGCTTGTTTAGTCGAGAACACAGTGATTTATTCATTGGTTGAAAGTGACCTTTGCTTCATTTGCAAGTTAGTATCGGTTTAATGAGTCTTGTCCCTGACAGTTTATGTACTCTAAACCAGTAGGAATTGTACTGAATGGTAGTTTTGTCTCCAAAACATGTTTTATTTATTTGAAAGTTTATTAATTGTTGTTCATGCTTAGTACTTTTCTGATGAATCTAGCTTTTCACTGATTTCGCTACAAAATTAATTACAATTACATTAGATGTAATTCAATTTGCAATTTAGTAATTAAAGCAGAAGTATTAAAAAGTAGGAGATTTAAGATAATAAAAGATTGTTAAATATTTTAAAAGTTTAAACAAAATGTAGAGTACAGAGCCTGGGTACATATATTTTATAGTGACATGTGTTATATACATGTAAGTCTAGTACATAGACATGGATAAGATATTTTTGATGTATGTTTTAATTGGTGTCAATAAAGCATATTGTTTAATATTCTGTAATTTTATGAAAGTCCTATTATGTAGGAAACAGTAACTGTATGAAATATCTTGTACTATACTACTTGTCATGCTTGTAGTCTGAAACATATTCATAATTGAGGCAAATAAGTTTTAATTAATATTTAATTAAGTAAAGTTAGAACAATTGCAATGATATTATTTTTATAGAAATATTGTATTACTGTCATTGGAATATTTGATAAATAATCTGAAATTCATCTTTATAATTTACCAGTTCATAATAAAATCCACTGAATAATCCACATCTAAATGTCGTCTGCAATTTAGGCCATGCGGTCATCACGCTTGGTTGAATCCAATATTCACTTTCAGTTGATTATAAATCAATAACGATAACTTCTCTGTATTGTAAAGTTTATGCGTTCCATTATTACATCTATCTGTTATTATATGATGATTTTTGAAACGAAATGTCTTGTATTTTTGTGAAGATCCAACTTTAGCAACAGTATTAACTTCACGCACCTTGCTTGAATTTTATGAATGAAATGTACGGACATGCGCAGTAGAATCTATGTGTCACTTAAGACGATTTTTCAATAAACACTATTTTTACGTTTTGGCAACTGTTTTCACATCATCATTGTAATTCCTTATAGTATTTGTGTTCAACGTCTTCAATGTTTTGCAGATGTTAATGCTCACTATCCTTGATATTTATCATTTTGATCCGCCGGTGACACACATAACTTTTTGCAATTGTGTTTACGTATCGGGACTTCCGGTGAAGTTGTATTGGTGTATTTTTAGTTACCATAGAAATTTGTTTAATACCATGAAAATGTGTTTATTATATAACTGTTACTAAAATTGTATATAATTATGATTTTTGTAATTTATTTGAGAATTCAAATATTTAGTTGGATAGCAAGCGCGATCCAACAATTTTCCAACTTTGCCAACAATCCAAAAATCAAACATTGACGTAATTTTGACGCTCGTTTGGCAGTTCTGCTTAAATCTTTGGTCGTTACAGTTAGTATTTTATTTGCTGGTCATTAATTTTTGTCAAAATGGTTAATTTTCTCACAAACTTCATTTTTTGTTGGTTAAATTGTAAAGGAAAATAGTAAATTTAGAGTTTTCTAAGTTAGAAAGGAATATTTCATTTTAGCGGACTCTTAGGAGCCGGACTCCTACATTTTGATATTTTGCTTAAAGTATTTAATTCTTTTGATAAATTTAGGAAAGTTCTTAAAACTGTTTTAAAATATCTTTTGGATTAATTATCGTATTATTGCTGGCACAGCTTTATTTCAAGTTATCTTTTATAGTTAGGATTATTGTAATTGTACATTTGAATTTAAAATTGTAGTTCACGTTTACTGTTAACGTTTGTCTTTTCTAATAAATAGAATTAAATAGGAAAACATTTGGCAATTAAGGGATAACTTCCTAAACATCTGAAATTATAATAAATAAAACAGTTTATTTAAGGTATAAACTGTATTTCATTGTTAGTTATGAATTCGGGAAAGGTTCTGAATATAACTAATAATAATAAACATTTTTTTTTTGTAAATGGTGAGGTATCAGTTACTACTATACAAATATGTCAGAAAGAGGTCTTTTGACAAAATTCTCTTGAAATTATTATCTATTTTTATGCAAGTTATTTTCTTGGTAATATAGTAGGACTCAGCCTTTTATGTATTTTTCTAACATACCAACATACAATTATATTGGTAATAGCAAGTGTTATTTTTATTAGAATTGCACGGACAAATTTATCCTGCAATCATAAAATCAAATTAATTATTTTTGAGTGTAGAGATAAATTATTACATGTATACTGAATAGATTCTTGTCATATCATCTAAGAGTCTATAATTTAATTATCTTAATACTTAAAATTGTTGTTGTTTATCCTGAATTTTAATGAAAATATCTGATTCTCGAATGAATAAAATATAGAAATTTATATATGTTACTTTTAACAAATGCCTATATTATACTGACCAGATCATATCTTGTCATACTGACTTAGCAATTTACAAACTACTCATAAAAGTTGAGTAAAACTTTTGGGTCAAGCATTTGAAGCCCCTGCCCGCTACATACTTTTAGCATCCACGGTGGGATTCATTAAACTTTAATGGATCCTGTGATACGAACCTTTTTGAAGTGTGATAGATTATCAGTGTAATGGGTAAACCAAGGTCTGTTCGGTTAAGAAAGACCGACATATATAATAGGAGCCATAGTAGCTAATATGAATCAGAAACAGAAGACAGTGAAATCAATACTCTCCACACAACTGATGACCAAACATGTCATTCTGGAAGTGATCAAGTTTATGAAGCTTCTCATGACTTGTCTAACATAGAGACTGAGGAAAAAGAAGAAACAATAATTTGAAGACCCAGATCCAAATTAAGTAAGAGGCCAAGTCCTAGAAAACCTGGCTCCCCAAGAAGGTCCTCCAGATATAGAAGGCAAAATGATCTAGAAAATAAGTCAGAACCCCAAAATCAAGGTGATACTGGGGTATATGATATTATGAAAGTAGCTATACAAGATATGACTGGTCAGGTGGTATCAGCCATTCAAAATGCTTTTACTGGCATTACAAAACAATACTAATGCTTCAAGTGAGCAACAAAAACATGCTAGAAGTATACCAAATGCTAATAATAGTAATTCATTTTCTAAAGTTCGAAAAATTAAACAAAGTTTAACACCTAATTTAGATATTACATCAGCATCTGAGTGTGATGAAACTAATGATGAAGTAATTAGTGATGCATGCTCTGATATAAATACTAATAGTATTGACACAGATGTTATATCCCAAAGTAAACGATCAAAATCGAAAATTGGGTTTTCTAATGCTAAACTCCCATCCTTCACAGGAAAAGAAAAATGGGAAGTCTGGATTAATAGGTTTGAAGCAGTAGCAAATCTACAAAATTGGGATAATAAAACTAAATTGAGTGAATTGTTAACCAGGCTTCAAGGGGAAGCTGTTGATTTTGTGTTTGACCAATTAAACAGTAAAACATTAAAAATTACCCAAAATTAGCCACAGAACTTAAAAATAGATTTGGAGTCTTTGAAAATAAAAGAACATATAAAGTACAATTTAACAGACGTACCCAAAATCAAATGAAGACACTGCAGACTATGCTGCGGAATTAAAGCGTATATATGACAAGGCCTATTCAAACAGACATGCTAAAATTAGACAGGAAGACCTGCTTCAAAGATTTTTAATAGGATTGTTAGATAACGAAGCAAGAATTCATACTGAACTGACAAAAGACCCCAAAACTATAGAGGAAGCAGTACAGGAGGTTATTACCTAGAGAGAGACAACTTCAGAAACACAGGAGGATAATTCAGGAAAAAATACCAAAGTTAGGCAACTAAAGAAACAGAATAATCAAAGCTCTCAAAAATCAGATCAGACAGTAGAAAAGAAACAGAACACCAATTTTAACAAACAAGGTTCCACCAATACAGAAAAAGATATAACCAAAGATAAATTACAGAAAATGTTTGACCAAATGTACCAGGACAAGAAAAGAAATAATAAGACACAGACATCAGTAACAAGACATAATCATCCTGATGAAAGACAGTTTGACAGGCAGCCCTTCAATGTCAATGCGCCATACTATGTTCCAAATGGGAATTTTAGGAAGAACAATTCAGACAGAAATAATAACCCAGAAAATATCCCAAAATGTTATTATTGTGGTCAACCCTGTCATTATGCCAGAAAATGCTATAGTAATCCCAATAGGCAGACAGATTATAGAAATAATAAGGCTACTCCTCCAAGACAGATGAATAAGCCTTACACTCCCCCAAACAGTAATAGTAGTATGTCACAAGGTGAATTTAAATCAGACGGATATACATTAAACTAGAACGGGTTAACACAGCTGACCAGGAGTTAGCCCTTAAGTTTAACGCAAACGGTCATAAATTGGACAACATTGGTGTACATGAACCAACAAGCAGTATAACTTTATTTAGTAATAATCATAGTAAAGAGGAAAATATTAGTAATAGTGAAAATATTAGTAATAGTGGAAATATTAGTAATAGTAATAGTAATAGTAAAGAGGAAAATATTAGTAATAGTAATAGTAAAGAGGAAAATATTAGTAATAGAGAAAATATAGTTAAACATGGAGATAATAGTAATACATCTTATGTCACTTTAGAAGATAAAATTTTATTTTGTTCTACACCAATTTTAGGTAGTTAACAATCAATTGCAAGTAATGTAATTGCAAGATAAGTACTCCAAAGTGATGGAGTTTATGTTGAAGGACATATTCAAGGGTCTGAGGTTAATTTTACTGTAGATACAGGGGCAGTTCGGACAGTGTTATCCGTGCATGCCTTTAATAAAATTCCTCATGTTAATAGACCAATCTTGGAAAAGTCTAATACTTTAGCTTGTGCTGATGGCAAACCCTTAAAGGAGCTAGGGAAAGCTATTTTTGAAATTAAATTAGGAAATTTATGTTTTAGTACATAAATGATAGTAGCAAATATAGAAGATGAAACTTTGTTAGGACTAGATGTTTTAATGAAATCTCAGTGGGGTCCTGCTGACATAAAGTTAACAGATGGAATTATACTGCTTTGTGGTCATGCTATCCTTTGTACCCAAATTTGCCAAACAAATAAACTTATTCGAAAAATTTATGAAATTCCCCCAAGGTCTGAAATTTTGATTGATGTTTTTGCTGACCGATTTCAGGATTGTATTTTAGAACCCTCTGAGAATTTTTCAGAAATATTTTCATTAGTAATGGCACCATGTTTAGTAAACATAAGCCAAAATGTTACGTGTAAAACTCGTATAATGAACCCATATGATTACAAAAAGACTTTGAATCAAGATACAGTAATTGGTTCAGCAGAAGTTGTTGAACATGAACCAAAGACGTTATTAGAATGTGAAGACACACTTGAAGTAAATAACCAAAATGCAATGAGAAGACTGAAATTTCATGACTCAAATTTAATGTCTGGGAAGGGGGTATCCAAAGAGGAAATAATTAGACATTTAACTAATAAAGAAAAAGCTGAAACTAGAAATGTGCCAGTACATTTTTACAGGAAATGCTCAAAAATATTGCACCTGGACATTCAGAGACAGAGAAGGATGCCATTGCTGATATTTTGAATAAATAGTCTGATACCTTTTCCAAAGATGAAACTGACCTAGGAAGAACCAGTCTTATTGAGTTGTGTATTGAGACTGGAGATGCAAAACCAGTTAAGCAACCTCCTAGACGAGTTCCTTTGGATTATGCAGGTGAAGAACAGAAGTTGATTGACCAAATGACGAATCAAGGAATAATTCAGAAGTCAACATCTCCTTGGTCAAGCCCCCTTGTATTAGTATTAAACAAAAAACGGGAAGGTTAGAGCATGCTGTGATTACAGAATCTTAAACAGGGCTACAAAACCCCAGGCATGGCTTCTTCCTCGCATTCAGGATTGCTTGGATACTGTCGCTGGTGGTCTTATATTTAGTACTTTCGATTTGACCAGTGGTTTTAATGAAATCCCCGTCAGAAGCGAAGATATTCCCAAAACTGCATTTGTAACAAAATACGGGTTATCTGAATACAAAACCTTACCATTTGGACTCACAAATGGACCAGCTTGTTGCCAAAGACTGATGGAGTTGGTCCTTAGTGGTCTTCAGTGGCAAATTTTATTGATATATTTAGATGATATCATTTTATTTTCATCCAATTTCTCCCAACATTTAGAAAGATTAGATATTGTCCTTAAAAGACTTCAGGAAGCTGGTTTAAAATTAAAACCTGAAAAATGTAATATTTTTCAAACTGAGGTTACATTTTTGGGCCATGCAGTGTCTGAACAAGGCATACAACCCAACCCTGATAATATTACAAAAATATTGGAATGTCTAGTCCCCAAAACAGTAAAAGTTGTAAGACATATACTAGGTCTTGGGAGTTATTATAGGCGCTTTATCAGAAAATTTTCGGATTTAGTTAAACCATTGACAGAATTAACTAACAAATCATCAAAATTTGTAACTGTCAGCTAGCCTTTGAACATCTAAAGCAACAATTTATAAGTCCAGGTATATTAGCGTATCCTAGAGATGAAAGGGAATACATACTTGACACGGATGCCAGTGATGACGCTATTGGGACAGTATTACAGCAAGTTCAAAATGGTGAACGTAAAGTAATAGCTTACGGTAGTCGAACTTTGAACAAAGCAGAAAGAAATTACTGCATAACTGACAAAAAGTTGTTAGCAGTTAGGTACTTCGTAGAGTATTACAAGCAATACCTTTTAGGGAGAACATTTACAGTACGCACAGACCACCAAACACTTATATGGCTTTTCAGTTTGAAAGAACCAACTGGTCGTATAGCTAGATGGATTCAAATTCTTTCTAATTTCACATTCACTATACAATACAGACCAGGTCCTAAACATTCCAATGCTGCTTTTATGTCGAGATGTTTAAATCCAAAAGATTGTGACTGCCCATTAAATGATAACATGGAATATTTATCATGTGGACCTTGTAAACAATGTACAAGAAGAGCCCAAATTATGTTAAGTACCTGGAAACCCTTCTCTTTTGATAATCAAATTGAAATAAATGATAAAGAAACAAACACCAAAACTGTTTTAAATGCAGTCAAAACTAGAAAACAATCTAACCAGGAAAATGAATGTACAGTTTGGAACATGGGTCATACCTATGAAAAATAAAAGAACTTCTAAATAAAGACGAAGATGTTGGCCCTATTCTCAGATGGAAAATATCAGGCAAAAGTAATGTGACATTGACCTGCAAAGTAATAGTCCAGCTACTAGACATTACTATCATTTTCGGGACAGTCTTGTACATCAAGATGGACTCCTGTTTAGAAAATTTGAAAACAAAATAAAATTGGACAGTATTTACAATTTTAACCCCAAAAATTAAAATCTGAAGTTTTACATAGCATGCATGATGCAATTATATCTGGCCATTTAGGCAAGAGAAAAAACACTGAAAAATTGCTTCAAAGATTTTATTGGTTTGAATTAAGGGAAAATGTTAGAATTTGGATTGCAAAATATGAAGTTTGTGGGGCAAATAAACCCCCATCAAAAACTGCAAGGGCTCCTTTAGGAAGTATGCCTACTGGTGCACCTTGGGATAGACTTGCCACAGATATAATGGGCCCTTTCCCTGTTACCCCAAGAGGTAACAAATATATACTGACAATAACTTGTCATTATACCAAGTGGGTTGAAATATTTGCTATACAGGACCAGACTGCTGCAACTTGTGCAAACCATATTTTAAACGACTAAATAAGTCGATATGGATGTCCTTTATCCCTTCATTCCGATCAGGGTCGAAATTATGAAAGCGACATATTCAAAGAGCTCTGTAAGCTTTTAGAAATTCGTAAAACTAGAACCAGTCCTAGAAATCCAAAGGGAACCGGACAATGTGAACGATTTAACCGTACCGTTCTAGGAATGATTAAATCTTATATAAAAGGGGAACAAACCAAATGGGACAAAAATTTGGGATGTTTGGCTGGGGCATACAGAGCCACACCCAATGAATCAACTACCTTAACCCCTAATCTTATGCTTTTGGGTCGAGAGATACGATTGCCACATGAAATATTAAACCTTAACCCATATAAAAGAAAATAGTAGCAATTATGGAGAACATGTACAAAATCTTAGAAATAGTCTTCAAAAAGCTCATGATGTAGCTAGAGCCCATTTGCAAGCAAATGCAAAAAGAAGAAAAGATTATTATGACAAAAAGTCATATCTAACCATTTTTGAAGTAAATGACAAAGTATGGTGCATGTTAGGAAACAAAAAGGGAATTAGTCCCAAGTTACAGGCATTGAACACTGGTCCATGTCTGATAACAAGAAAATTTAATGATATAAATTACGAAATTCAAGTGGACGAAAGTGGTCTTAGAAAAGTCGTTAATCACGACAAGTTGAAACAATATAATGGAGAAAATATACCAAAGTGGATCAAAACTTTAGTCAAGGAAAATGATTTCTTCCTATATATTACCCTTACTGGGGATTAAGACTAACATTTCATTTAGTCTTTTATTATTAGTTTATCATATGATTAATATTTTCTTGTTGAAATAAAATTTTAAATGTTTGCAAATATGTAAACATGGACCAATATAAAATGTATATATGTATAAATCTGAAATTTATGTTTGGATTAAAGTCTAATGTTAATATTTGTTGAATAAAATTAACATTGTCATAAGATTTGACAATGTATAATAATAATTATACTAAGAATATAGGGCTTACTACCAATCTAAACCCTTCCTTGTAAAGTTAAGGAATAAAGTAACATGAACTGAAATCAAAAGTCATGTGTACATTTAGTGTAAAATATATTGTTGAGTTTATAATACATGTAATAAATAAGTCGTCAAAGTTTAATGATGTTGACAAGAATCTATCAGGGAAATGAATAAAAAGGAAAAAAAATGTATATTTGGATATATACATGATATATATATTTATACTTTTGCATCATAAATTTCAAAATAAGGTTTTTTTTTTAGTATGTTGGTGTTTACAAAAGGCAACATAGGCGAGTCCTTGACAAATTTTTGTACACGTGACTCAAAACCTGCCTCTTTTTGTACTTTCAGATGGCTTATCAATTAAAGTGTAAACGGGGACTGGCCTATAAATGTATGCACTGCATTTAACCAGAATCTTTTCTGGCCGAAAAGAATAGGGTAGAGGCCCATATTTTGAAAAGGCACCTGGCATTGGATAAGGCAAGATACTATTGTACTTTGTGTATGTTTAGATCTAACGACCGCAAGAATTTGGACAGGCACCTAGTTTCATTTGTTCCTCACCTCCGCCAGAAGGAAACTCAAATAGCATGTAATAAATACCTTGGGGACCTAGCATATTTAAAGGAGAGTCCAGCCCCCCACGGTTGCAACACTACAGTAAGGGACTATGTGCCTTTGACACATAGTGAGAGTGACGGATTTTGGGAAACCAAGTCCCGTGGCGAGCCAGTGTCACCCTTGGTTTCTCTGCCATTGCCTCAGGCCTCTAATTCTGTCAGCCTTCCATCTGCTTACCATCATATGCCTACCATGTCATCCACAACAACTCTTGCCAGCATACCGCCTTCTAACCATTATCTGCCTACCATGACATCTACCACACCTGCAAACCTACCGCAACCTTCCTACTAGCATCTGCCTATTATGTCATCTACCATACCTGCCAATCATCTTTTACAACAAACCATGCCTCATTTTCAAACTGCTACAGCTCTATCTCATTTGCCAGTACCATCATTATATCCAACAACTACAGCAACCGGTCAACTACAACAATCCACCATACCATTCGCTCCAACTTTACAGATGTCAACAATGCCTTCAACAACTCATTTCTATACAGCCGAACCTCTAGAACAATCTTTTAACATACCATCTCCATCTATTAATACAACCATTACCACCACAGCGGATCTTTCACCTTATCTACCAATTGATGTGGATGAATGTCGTGACTATGAAGCATTTTCACCTGAGATTGGCTCCCCTACAAGGAAGGTCCTTGATAGGGAGGTGGTAGCCATGTCAAAAGATGAAGAAGTGATGGAATGCATCTTGCCACAGTTGCTGGGGCAGGATCCGTCAGGTACCTGTAGCAACCTGGATGCAAGGCAAGCCATATCAAATGACAAAAAGAAACCAGATGAGGATTCAAACCACCAAATTATTCAGGCCCTGGCAAATTTGACTAAGAGTCAACAAATAATCTTGGAAGAGTTGGGGCACCTAAACAGATCAGTCACTACCTTGTCTTCGGAAATTTCGTTTTTTAGAGGCCAGTTCAGGCAACAAGAACGCATAATAAATAGACAGGAGAGAGTACTTGACCGTCTCAACACAGTGAACAACTTACAAAACCGAATACCTAGAGCCAACGCCAGAACTACCCCCTACAATAGAACCACAGCTGCAGGAACACAAAAGAAACAGAAATTAAAGTCCGTTGTAGTTAAAGATAATTAATTTTAGATTTAATAAAGAAGAAATTTTATATTTTTAATGGAAATCTTAAGGTATTGTTTATTTGGGTTGTTAACATCAAAAGTAATTTAAGGTTAAGATTAAAAGTTATTAAAAAATATTTAGATTAAAAATTTATCTTTGAAATTCATGGAAAGTTGAAAAGTTTAGAAGTTATCTATATTAGATATAGTCAAAGCTTTCGATTTGATTTTGATTTTTGGTGTTTTAACGCCACTTTTAAGCACCGCTTTTGGGCTATTTCGTGGCGGCCAGTTTTTATTGGTGGAGGAAGCCGGAGTGCCCGGAGAAAACCACCGACCTTCGATAGGAAAACTGACAATCCTAGTCAATTAAGATTGGAGTCGAGTGCACCTGCACGAGCGGGGTTCGAACTCACAACTTCAGTGTTGACTGGCTAGTGATTACAGTAGTAACTACTTAGACCACTCGGCCACCGAGGCCCCTCAAAGCTTTCGAGTGTTAAAAGTTAAATGAAAAAAAAAAAATTATTCGGTGTATTTTTTTTACTTATATTTAAATATTTTGGTACTGTTAACATGGTAACTAAATTTTCCTTCAGAAAACCTCTGGTTCCAAACCATGTTCCACATTGTTCGTAATGTTCAGTAATTTTTCACATTTGATATATATATATATGACTGTCTGGTATTTACCGCCATCGTGCTGATGGTCATAATGGTGAAACTTCTGGTGTATCTGAAAATATTATATAAAAAGAATATATTTACGTATAATTTTTACTTTACATGATTTAATATATTACCATGTATTTGTGTTATAATCATAGATGGTATTAATGCGAAAACTAATTTCATTCAGTTTTGAAATAATCTTTGAAATATTAAGTCTATTTTTCTTTTTAAGAAGTATATGCAATTAAGGCATAGACAAAAATTCAAAACTTTAAAAGGTAGGGTTTGCAAAAATTAAAAAGTATTTGCGGGGATGCAAATAATAGTAAGGGGTAAAATGTAGAGTACAGAGCCTGGGTACATGCATTTTATAGTGACATGTGGGATATACATGTAAGTCTAATACATAAGACATGGATAAGATATTTTTGATTTATGTTTTAATTGGTATCAATAAAGCATATTGTTTAATATTCTGTAATTTTTATGAAAGTCCTATTATGTAGGAAACAGTAACTGTATGAAATAACTTGTACTATACTACTTGTCATGCTTGTAGTCTGAAACATATTCATAATTGAGGCAAATAAGTTTTAATTAATAATTAATTAAGTAAAGTTAGAACAATTACAATGATATTATTATTATTTTTTTTTTTTTTTAAATATTGTATTACTGTCATTGGAATATTTGAGAAATAATCTGAAATTCATCTTTATAATTTACCAGTTCATAATAAAAATCCACTGTATAATCCACATCTTAATGTCGTCTGCAATTTAGGCCATGCGGTCATCACGCTTGGTTGAATCCAATATTCACTTTCAGTTGATTATAAATCGATAACGATAACTTCTCTGTATTGTAAAGTGTATACGTTCCATTATTACATCCATCTCTCATTATATGTTGATTTTTGAAACGAAACGTCTTGTATTTTTGTGAAGATCCAACTTTAGCAACAGTATTAACTTCACGCACCTTGCTTGAATTTTATGAATGAAATGTACGGACATGCGCAGTAGAATGCATGTGTCACTTAAGACCATTTTTCAATAAAAACACTATTTTTACGTTTTGGCAACTGTTTTCACATCATCATTATAATTCCTTACATTATTTGTGTTCAACGTCTTCAATGTTTTGCAGATGTTAATGCTCACTATCCTTGATATTTATCATTTTGGTCCGCCGGTGACACACATAACTTTTTGCAATGTTGTTTACATATCGGGACTTCCAGTGAAGTTGTATTGGTGTATTTTTAGTTACCATAGAAATTTGTTTAATACCATGAAAAATGTGTTTATTATATAACTGTCACTAAAATTGTATATAATTATGATTTTTGTAATTTATTTGAGAGTTCAAATATTTAGTTGGATAGCAAGCGCGCGATCCAACAATTTTCCAACTTTGCCAACAATCCAACAATCCAACATTGACGTAATTTTGACGCTCGTTTGGCAGTTCTGCTTAAATCTTTGGTCGTTACAGTTAGTATTTTATTTTGCTCGTCATTAATTTTTGTCAAAAAGGTTAATTTTTCTTACAAACTTCTTTTTTTTTTGGTTAAATTGTAAAGGAAAATAGTAAATTTAGTGTTTTCTAAGTTAGAAAGGAGTATTTCATTTTTAGCGGACTCTTGGGAGCCGGTCTCTAACATTTTTGATATTTTGCTTAAAGTATTTTATTCTTTTGATAAATTTAGGAAAGTTCTTAAAACTGTTTTATAATATCTTTTGGGTTAATTATCGTATTATTGCTGGCACAGCTTTATTTCAAGTTATCTTTTAAAGTTAGGATTATTGTAATTGTACATTTGAATTTAAAATTGTAGTTCACGTTTACTGTTAACGTTTGTCTTTTTCTAATAAATAGAATTAAATAGGAAAACATTTGGCAATTTAGGGATAATTTCCTGAAGGTCTGGAAATTATAATAAATAAAACAGTTTATTTAAGGTATAAACTGTATTTCATTGTTATTTATTATTCGGGAAAGGTTCTGAATATAACTAATAATAATAAACATTTTATTTTTGTAACTGGTGAGGTATCAGTTACTACTTTACAAATATGTCAGAGAGAGGTCTTTTGACAAAATTCTCTTGAAATTATTATCTATTTTATGCAAGTTATTTTCTTGGTAATATAGCAGGACTCAGCCTTTTATGTATTTTTCTAACATACCAACATACAATTATATTGGTAATAGCAAGTGTTATTTTTTTTTAGAATTGCACGGACAAAGTTATCCTGCAATCATAAAATTATATTAATTATCTCTTGAGTGTAGAGATAAATTATTACATGTATACTGAATAGATTCTTGTCATATCATCTAAGAGTCTATAATTTAATTATCTTACTACTTAAAATGTTGTTGTTTATCCTGAATATTAATGAAAATATCTGATTCTCGAAATGAATAAAATATAGAAATTTATATATATTACTTTTAACAAATGCCTATATTATACTGACCAGATCATATCTTGTCATACTGACTTAGCAATTTACAAACTACTCATAAAATTTGAGTAAAACTTTAGAGTCAAGCATTTCAAGCCCCTGCCCGCTACAATATATAATGATTTTGTTTAAAATATTAAGAGTATTTATTAGCAGAGAATTTACAGTTAAAATATAGCAAAAATTTCTACAAAAAATAACAACATTTGCGTATTTTCACGTGTATTTGTTAGGACGAAATAGTAAGCACATGCAAGTTTCACACAATTAATAACATGTAATGTGTTATTTTTTATAGATAAACATTTTGGCAAGTTATTTAATTAATGGTTGCATGGGCTCTATATTTGCAGGTCCACATACTATGTAAATATGTCCAAAATCTATGTATTTTCCACCGAAAATATGTAGTGCCCTTCTTTTGACGTCATTGGGACAAGAAACTATTAGGTTTCCATTACCTGAAATTGTAAACAGACCTAAATTGAAATATTAAATGAAAATGAAGCAATTATCCCAAATAAGGCCCTTATTACATTCTGCTCTTTGTCAAAATAAGTGATCATGGATAATATTCATTGGTAATGACTAGCCAATGTAATATATACTAGTTATTCGTTAAAATTTTAAGAATCTATTAGTTCTATGTAATCAATATTGGTAAATTCTAATAATTTAGATATAAGTAATAACAAGTTGTATTCTTGGGAATTCCAGGTAATGCTACTTGGTTTTTTTTTAAATGTAATCAATGTTTGAATTTGAATTTTAAATTTGAATTTTAAAACAATCAAAACTAGTTTGATAAGTACATGTATGCATCATTAATCACTAGTAATATGGCAAGTAATTCAAAGTCATAACCACAGTACATGTTAGTAATTTAAAGTGGTACACCGAGTAAATGTAATTCCAAGTTATCCTGCACAACTATAGGGTTTTGATCAAGTCGACAGATATGTTTATCAACCCGTTGTAAGTATATTGACTGAGGATGCAGTTATAAGTCAATATACGTTCATAGGTTGATAAAAAATGTATTTGGAAAGGCTACAACTGTGTTATTCACATATTTATTAACACATTTTTTTCTAAAACTGTAACTTACCTTTCAATAATGATATCCAATATATTCTTTGTTTTGATCCCTATAATATCTTATATATTTTGCTAGTATGTTCATGATGTTTAAAACTGATTAATAAAGATTAGCACTCTTAGTTGCTACGTGTTTATATTCATTTCAAAAAGTACAGAAACAGTGAGCACCTTAAAAGACAAAATATCGCCTCTATCTTCAAACCGTTGTATGTTTCTCATCCCCTTATGTGCAAACCATTGTCATGAATCGCAGTGATAAATAGCTACAAAATAATTACAGTTTACCTTTGATGATTTCATTATTTATGTAGTTATAAATTATATCTGGACATATTACATAACATAAATGTATTGTTAAGGTTGTTTTTGTTAACAAACAAGGATAAAAAGAAGGAAATGTGCATATTCTAATAATTGAAATTTATGAATCGTTTATTGGGACATTAACCTTGAAAGAACCTACAGCCGCAAAGCAGGATACTTCAGTAAATGTTTGTTGCCGCTGTAAAATTTCATTGCGTCATAGTCGTTTATAAAAGCAGGATAATAGCACAGTATTTCAAAGCCTTTCGAACACTGACAGTATTTTGTCATGTAAGTACAATTTAAGTCATATTAAGTATAAAATAAAAGGCATATTTAGTAAATTTTAAGCGACAACAAAGTAAATGTCGTAGTCTTTTATTAAGCAAAACAAGATTCAGCGCTTTATGCGTAATGTACAACGTCACTTTAATTCATGATTGTCCTAATTATAAACATAAATTTACATACTGTTTCTGATTAACACTGACACAATGTCATTGTATTCATAATTTTTTAAAACAATTTTCAGAAGTATTTCAAACCTTAAAAAATGAACGATCTGGAAAAAGAAAAAAACACTTCAAATTTACTATAGTAAAAATAGAACTACATTTGACTTAGTGATTTGGCACTCAGTTCAAGTTCTTGTTGGATAATATGCTTTTTAGCTTTGTCCGTCTGAATTGTAGACACAGAAGTATCTAATGGTATGCCTACATGTACTAAGGTCTTTAGTATTACTATTTTTTTAGTCGTTTGCAATTATCATCTTGTTTTCTTTTTATACAAATTATCTAGCAAAAAAATATATAATCAAGATTTATTTGTTATAGAGAACAAACAAAAAAGAATGAAGGTTTCTATTTGTTTATTCGTCTGTTTATTGTTAATGTCCGTAGGAGGTAAGTAAGCATAAGAACTTCTTTTCGATTTAACGTCTGATTATTATTTTCAACTGCAATTATCTCTTGGATAGTTCTGTATAAACATTAAGAAAACAGATGCTTGCAAGCGAATAGCTAGTGAAATTCTTTGATTTTTCCTTTTGACTGTAATAACGTTTCTAGTTTTGTTTTATCCTGTTTTAACCGTTAACATCATTTGTTTCTCTGATATGAAAGCCTCATTATCATATTTTTATTTTTAGTTATCTACGTCAATTTCAATAAAATTATTTTTCAATGGTAAATGAGGTAACAACAAAATCAAACAACAGTAAAATATCAATATGCAATATCAGTTTGAATATCAATATGTAAAGGTTAATTTGTTAAATTTAATCTTAACTTTTTAAAGGCAGCACACGTTCATGCATAATAGTACTGTTATTCCTAATATGAATTGAATATGAATTACCCGGTAACGTTATTTAATATTAACAAATATTTACTTCCAGTCAACATGGCGGATGACAAAATGCTTAAAGACAATAGCCTCATTCATAAGTAAGTTCAGTCGCGGTAAATATTCGAGTAAATCGTAATGATAAAAGTAACATATGCAATGTTTTAGTTTTAGTTTTATTGTAAATTAAAACATTGTTCTTAACAATATAAAAGGCGTGATCAATTATAATCTAAAAAATTATTTCAAATTAATAAGAATCAAATCCTGCTCTTAATTTGGCAATCAGAAACGCAACGCTAACGTACTTTTGGAATATCTCTTTCACATGTTGCAGCGTAAAATCAATTTCAAAATTGCCAGAATTACCCTTGGGATAGCAATTTTTCGTATGAAAAAAAAATGATGTAAAAAAGAGAAAAAGATAGCTAGTGGTAATACAGACCACAACTATAAGAAAGACATATACCACAATGGTAAACAAAAATGGCAAAAGCACAAACAACAACTCCAAAAATGTATTCATGAGGAAAACGAACTCCACTAAAATCGGAGATTAAATTAAGTGTTTCTGGTGGATAGGAAGTTCGTAGTTCGCTAGGCACACATCATAAGGATAATTGCAATAAATAGACCTTGATAAAAAAAAAAGTGGTGATAGATATCAAATGTATATAACAACTCTTCAGATAATGACAAACCAAGGTAAACAACAAAATTGGACCAAACGACAAAAAATAGTGTACAACACACCACAAAGAAAATAAAGACAACACAAACCCCACCAGAATCCCGGGGTTATCAAAGGTGTATATAGCAGACCCTGCTATACATAGGACAAACGTCGTATTTCCCGTGGTAGTACTAATCCAGTGATACATCTAATTAGAAAATGTCACGGTCGAAAATAAGGCAGAAGGAATATATGCGTCAACATTTGTGAAACACATATTTTTCGATGGCGACGGTAAAGTTTTCAATGAGATGACACATTAGATATGCAAAATGTTATTATTATAACACTTCATTGACATTGTTGCGGGTTGACTATAAGTTCCATTGGGTGTCATCAGCTGAGTAATCAGTGATTTTGTACTGACAAGATTTATAATATACCTTTTAAAACTGACTGTTTAACAATGCATCCATCAATTACTTTGACTATTAAAATGTTTATAAATTAGAAATTTTGAAGAAATTTCTGAATCCAGTAAGTAAGCATACATTTGTAAGACAGATCTGCTATTTTTGTCAAGTCACTTTTCAATATATAGCTCTTTATGTATTTTGGTATTCATACTTTCAGATAGTTTGGTTTCAGCGTTCCTGAAGAAGTTAAGTCAAAATACATGATTATGTACATGTAGGTGTCTTTACAACTAAATAATATACACCTCCATAAGTATGTAAACTCTAAAACGTTGATAGTTATTCGAATTAAGTAGTAGACATTGTTATCATCACTTGCACATTACACGTTACTCTACCAAACAATGTAATATTGATGCATACCTCAAGTAATTTGCACATATATAGACTGATATCACCAATAAACGAAACTTGTGATTATAGATCTTGCATCGAATGTATTTATTCTAGTTATTGTTTTGTTTCAGGCTTGTAAAAAGAGGCGGGTGTCTTAAAGGACAATGCCCTCCTCGCTCTCCGTGCTGTAGCTGTGATCATGGTATTTGCTGCGTGAAAACATTCTGCAAACGACTCACATATGGCTAGTGAGGTCAGCTATCCAATTTTGTTACCAATCATAGCAATCCAACAGAACCGAAGAATTATCATCCTTTAAAAATAGGACTTGAAAAAATTAATATCCGAAAACATTAGATTAAAATCTATATTTTCTTTTTAAGCACTGTTTTCTCTAATGTATATGCGTTACACTGATAATCACTTTCAGGAATGGGTAAACGTATTTTAAATTTGAAGGTGATAAACGGATTTCACAAGCACACAATTGATACTAGAACGATAAGACTCTACTGTAAATGTTTTTTTTTTTTTGGTATTGAAACCCCAACACGCCGTAAATCCAGTTGAAAAAACTCATCATAGATACAAGGACCGAAATTTTGCACTCCAGACGCGCTTTTCGTCTACAAAAGACTCATCAGTGACGTTCGAATAAAAAAAGTTAAAAAGAACAAATAAAATACAAAGTTGAAGAGCATTGAAGACCCAAAATCCCTAAAAATTCTGCAAAATACAGCTAGGGTATTATAATCTATTCTTATTGAAGAAAATCCTTAGTATTGCGAAAAATTCTAAGTTTTGTAAACAGTTAAATTAAGACACTGAAACAAGAAATTAAACAGTGGGAATTAAAAAAATTGCCATAATATGCTTTTAAAAATATGTAACTGATCAAAATTATCAAGGAGATCACAGTAAACTGTCGTTATAAGTGAAGTAACTCTAAAAGATAGAACTTGGATATCGAAAGGTAGATTACACGATTATGCTGTTAATGCCAACACTGGCACAAAGATTAACGTCAATGAGACAGCAACAAAGACGACCAAAACACAATCGTTAATCATCATACGTCTTTAAATATTGCCGAGCATCATATAATAGCCTCCAAATCGTCTCGAGTCTGTATTTGTTGTGATTAAAAGGATACGGCAGCAACATATCTGATTTGCATTAGCATTGTGATGACCTGTGATGACCTGTAAGTACAACAGATTTTGCAATTCCAGGTACCAAATTCCAAGTACAAATTCAATTCAATCCAATTCAAACAATATTCACACTTCAGGAATCTGCTGAAGGACTATAATCCAGTCTTCTAAAAATGGCATTGGGTATAGGTTTACGTAATATTCTTACGGATGGACGTAATGTGTCCTCAAATGACCTCATTTTGGATATAAAAACGCTTAACTTATGACATGTAGTAGTTTAACGGTTGCATTACAACAAATGAAGTAATATTTTGAAGATAACAATAACCAACGTGAACACGTATCAACATGCACGCACACAATAACATGTTGAGTGAGAGGTTTAACTATCTATCAAGCCAGGTTTTACTCACCATTTCTTTCGGAAAATGCCTATACCAAATCAGGAATATGACAGTTGTTTTCCATTCGTTCAAATGGTTGATATAGTTAAACAGTTGATTTTGGCAGTTTTTATGAACTCTCCTTTTTTTTTTTAATTTGCCTTGATATTCGGTATTTTTGTTAATACTTTTTCACATACACATTTATATTTTTTTGTAATTTATGAATATATTACCTCTTATTCTGTGTATCATTTCTCGAGAATTAACAGAATATCTTTATGTGGAATTAAATACAAAGAATAGCCATTAAATACACCAGGCTTATAATCATCAGTGTCGCAAGAATCAAAACAGTACGGAGGCCAAATAAAAAACGAAGATGAAGAGCATTTAAAACAACAACAATTTGTGAAAATTTCTCACTCTGTTTACATGATATAGTTGTAGATACAAGTTACTTGTGTTACTTTCCGAAAAATCTTTGTAAAGAACTATACTATTCCATAAACAAATACACTGACAGATTATATACTTTTTTTATCGACAACATATTTTTTTGCAATTTTGGTGCAATTTTGTTGAACAAAAAAAAAAAAAGAACCTTCAATAAACTTAGTTACCTTTATTTCAGTTTTGTCTTCAGTGTTTCTGTTGTTCCGTTGTTTTCCTCTTATAGTTGATTTGTTTACCTCAGTTTTGGTTTGTGACCCGGATTTGTTTTCGATTAATCGATTTATGACTATTGAACAGCGGTATACTACTGTTGCCTTTATATACCTTGGAACTTGATATTTGATTTATCAAAAAGACTATAAGGTTATTTGAATCTTTTACTTGATATTGGCAACACAGGAAGATTTGGAACACTGACTTATGGTAGACGTGACTATCGTTTTAATATCACCACCAGTTTTTGGTGGGATTCGTGCTGCTCAGTATTTAGATTTCTATGTTGTGTTTTGTGTATTGTTGTTTGTTTGTTTGTATTTGTTCTTTCTTAGCCATGACGTTTATTTTCGACTTATGGTATTGAATGTCCCTTTGGTATATATCTTTCGCATCTCTAATGCAGTTTTGTGGTCAATGCCTTAGAATTTTCAAACAATCTGCATGCAGTCAATTCAGTAGTGTACAGAAGCTTTTCAGACAATTTAGTATAATTGTAATGTGTACAGGTAAACAGCAATTACTGTATAGTTTAAACAAATAGACTAAACCGAGCGTTCTTGACTGCAATATTTCAAATTTTCTAGCTGTAGCTAATCCTTGACAAAATTGTTCATAGATACAAAGGTTACTAAACATATATAGCTATTTAGTTTTCATTGTTATAGTCCTGTTTTGCTGTCGATATGACTAATGACGTTGTATTCAAAATTCGTTGGAGTTGTAATGATTGCTTGTTAAGTCGAGAACACAATTATTTATTTATTGGTTCAATGTGACATTTGCGTGATTTGTCGGTTAGTATCGGCCCCATGAGTCTTGTCTTTAAGAGTGATATTTATTTCTTTATTTTAATGGAAATCATGAATCGCCAATGATATTTAGTACTGTTTGTACATCAGGATTGGTTGTTTTTTACAAATAATAATATGAGATAAAAAATACTTCAATTTTTGTTTGATTTGAATAAGAATGAAATAATTTCTTTATTTTAATAGAAATTATGAACCCCCATTTGATTTAAGTACTTTTTGTAAATCAGGATTGGTTGTTTTTCGTAAAAAATGCCGAATTTCAGGGAAAAGATACAAAAATTTTGTTCGCATTGCTTAAAAATTCAAATATTTCTTCTTTTATATCAGAAGTAATGCAAGGATATTTGCGATCAGTCATTACAAATTCCTTTTGATAAGTAATTTTGTATAAGATGTGAATAATATAAGGATAACAATTCTTAAACTTTTGTTTGTGTTGAATACGAATGAATTATTTCTTTATTTGAATGGAAATCATGAACCGCTATCAGAATTTAGCACTTTTTGTACATCAGGATGGTGTTGTTTTTTTTTACAAATAATGATAAATATCAGAAAAAAGATACTAAAATTGTGTTCGCATTGTTTAAATATGCCAACATTTATTCCTTTTTATTCATAATAATGCATTTTTTTGCAATCAGTCAGTATAAATCACTTTAGATAAGTAATTTTGTATAAAATGTGAATCATATACCGATACTTAAGCTTTTGTTTGTGTTGAATAACGGTGCAAATTTATTTTTACATTTCATTAAAATTTAATTTAACAAAAACCATCATTGGATATAATTATTTTTGTTGGTTTGTTCCCCATGAAATACGATGATTTAAAGGGAAATATACCTTATATTTTGTTTGCATTGTTTTAGAGTGTTCCACTTGCATATTTCTTTGTTTTATTGAAAATAATTCACCGAAATTTGCAATAAATAATCAATTAATTTCATTTTCATAGCAATTTCGGAAAATGTATTCATCAACCGCGAAAAATATCGGGTTTGATAAAAAAAAAACCTAAATATAAATGACAATCACAATTCTTTAACATGTTTTATCATATTCAAAGCTAATTTTGTCTGCATATTTCTCTTCTCTTTAACAAATCACAATTTCAATTCTTAAAACTTTGCTGAATGATTAATAATGAAATGTCAATCTTCTGTTCTTGAACGATTCGTATTTTTCCGTGGCGCCATTTTATTTAAATGAAACGAAACTAAGATTCTGTAATAGTACGAGATCAACATGTGACGTAGTAGATTTCAATCCGTCAGAAAGGTCAATCCGTAAGATTCGTCCGATCAGTCAAAGATTTATACTATAAGTGAGTTTGACGCGAACTTGACTGATCGGTGACTGATCGATGACCGCTTATTGATCACTCAAATAGTAACGCCTAAGGTTGCAAGTACTGTACTCTTACATATGTTTGATACTGTGGATTCATTAATTTTCATGGGTACCAATTTTCGTGGATTGAGGAAAGTTTGTATTTTCGTGGATATTTGATTTCGTGGTTTAACCAACGTCTTCATACAAGCCTATAGAAAATTTGTATTTCGTTGAACCTTTAAATTCGTGGTTCACCTGTAACCACGAAATCAACGAAAATTGGTATCCCACGAATAATAATGAATCCACAGTAGTAGGAAATATTAACTTTATAACTTTATTGCAAAACATGAAACCCTGGCGGATTAAAATGCAAACATAGTACATTGTATACACAAGTGACAAGAAACATAATACATGATAAATGTTTTAAACAAGTCAAGTTGATATTAATATATATATATATATATATATATATATAATTGACCAATGTGGACCTTTGTTATGAACAGAAAAATTGCCTTTTAATTGTAGCCAACAAAAGACACAAATCAATAATAAAATTTAACAAGATTTATTATACACTAGTTTACAAGAAGTATTACATAAAAAGAAATGTCAACTTAACTGTCAAAATATATGTCCAATCTTTTATCTTTTCCTAATCCGGAAATCTTCTCGGAATCCACAGAATATTATATCCAATTGGTCACAATGTAGTATGATGTAGTTTGTAAATAAAAATGTCAATCCAACTGCTGAGAATGTTGATGTTTATCGATGGCTAAGTCTATCTATGTCTATGTCTAAATCTCTATGTTCAACTAACTTTTGGGTCTGCATTTAAGTACTCAAACGGAAACTTCTAGACAACGCTAGAAATATAAATTACGCATCTTTTGTTATGATCATTCTGGAAACGTTATGTAAGTGAAATAGAAAGTTCTAATCATTCCATGAGTATCAATGATTGTTCCAGTGATTTCTAAACTGCATAGTTGTAACACAATGTGTTTTATTTTGTACACAATGTAAACATGTATAATAGGCCACACAAAACAAATTAGGCCAACTAAATAATTATGATAGTTACAATATCATAACACATCCCCCCTTAAAAAAAGTTTGAGTGTAACAAAAACTTTTCATGAATAATATGTACAAAAATACATAGTAATATATAGTAAGTATTTTCAAAAATACACAGTATATACACAGTGTTTCAATAAGTTCTAGATAAAGCATCTGCTATTACATTATCTTTACCTTTAATATGTTTTACAATAACATCATATTCCTGTAACAAGAAACTCCACCTAGTCAATCTCTGGTTATTGTTTCTCATTTTATGTATGAAGGTGAGAGGATTTTGATCAGTATAAACAAGAATAGGATGCACAGTGGGATTTAAATATACATCAAAATGTTGAAGTGCAGATGTTTATCTAATTTCTTACAAAAATATGATATAGGTTTCTCAACATTATCATCTGTCTCTTGATATAAAACAGCTCCAACTCCTACATGGCTTGCATCAACGGCAAGTTAGATTGTTTTTCAAAGTCTGGAGTGATCAGAACTGGACTATTAATTACAACTGATTTGCTATTTTCAAAAGCGTTTTGACAATTTTCACTCCAGATGAATTTAGAATCTTTCCGTAAAAGATGAGTCAATGGTTGAACAACAGTAGCAAAATTTGAACAGAATTTCCTGTAAAATCCAATCATGCCTAAATATCTCATAAGTTGTTTTTATTTGTAGGAGGAGGAAATTTGGTAATTGCATCCACTTTAGCCATAATAGGTTTCACTTGACCTTGGCCAACTGTATGCCCTAAATAATCAACAGTGGCCTGGCAAAATTCACTTTTACCAAGATTAACAGTCAAATTTGATTGTGACAATCTATCAAAAGTATCATATAAATGTGTTAAATGCTCTTCCCAGCTATCACTACATACAATAAGATCATCAATATAAGCATAACAACAGTCTAAATCTTTTATAACATTATTGATCATTCTATGAAATGTAGCTGGGGCACTTTTCATGCCAAATGGCATTACAGTATACTGAAATAAGCCATCTGGTGTGACAAAAGCTGATATTTCTCGAGCTCTCTGTGTCAATGGGACTTGCCAGTAACCTTTCAATAAATCAAATTTGCTCACAAATTTTGCTTGTCCAATGTTATCAATGCAGTCGTCTATCCTTGGAATCGGATAGGAATCAGATTTTGAAACATAATTTACTTTTCTGAAATCAGTTACGAAACGAAAGGTTTTATCTGGTTTGGGCACAAGGAGACAAGGAGAGCTCCATTCACTGTTACTCGGCTCAATAATATCATTGTGAAGCATATATTTAATTTCTTGTGTCATAAATTCAAGTTTGAGTGGATTGAGCCGGTAAGGATGTTGCTTAATTGGAGAAGCATCACCAACATCGACATCATGACAAACAGCAGTGGTTTTGTTTGGCACATCTGAAACAGATTTTAAAAGAAAATACCAAAGCTTTTCATTTTCTCTACGATCAAAAGACAGATGTGCAAGTTTTGAATCTAAATTTGACAAAATTTCTGAATTTTTCAATCTAACTGTCTCTTCCATAGTTTTAGAACTAAAAGGTGGTTCAATTACATCTGGTTTGTCATGATTGTTCTCCAATTTAACCATGGCTAAAGTGGCAACTGGTTTACTTTCACCTTCATCAGTACGCTCAAAATATGGTTTTAACATATTAATGTGACACACTCTATTTTGTTTACGCCGACCTGGTGTTTTTACAATATAATTCAAATCATTGATTTTACTCTCTATGGTATAAGGACCACAATATTTAGCTTGTAATGGATGTCCAGGGACTGGCAAAAATACAAGTACCTTATCACCTGGCTCAAAAACGCTGTCCCTGGCATCTTTATCATACCATATTTTCATCTTATTCTGAACAGTTTTCAAATTGTTCTGAGCAATTTGACAAGCAGTATACAATTTTTCTTTAAATCTAGATACATAGTCTAGAAGATTCAAGTCAGTGTGTTCAGTAAGCCACTTTTCCTTTATCAATTTTAAAGGTCCCTTACAGTATGACCAAATACCAACTCAAAGGGACTAAAAGAAAGGGACTTTTGAACAGCCTCTCGGACCGCAAAAGTAAAAATGAACACCATCATCCCAATCCCTGTCAAACTGAAGACAAAAGTTCTGATCATGTTCTTCAATGTTCGATGAAAACGTTCCAAGGCACCTTGAGATTCTGGATGATAAGCACTTGATCTATGCTGAGCAATCCCTAACTGGTACACGACTTGCTGAAATAAACCTGACATGAAATTTGAACCCTGGTCGGACTGTATAGACTTTGGAAGTCCTACTAGCGTGAAAAATTTGATCAGAGCTTTGACAATACTAGGTGTCTTGATATTCCTTAACGGAATAGCCTCAGGAAAGCGAGTGGAGGTACACATGATTGTCAATAAATACGCATTTCCGGTCTTGGTCTTCGGTAAAGGTCCAACGCAATCAATGAGTACTCGACTGAAAGGTTCTTCAAAGGCTGGAATAGGCAGAAGTGGTGCTGGTGGTATTTTCTGGTTAGTCTTACCAACAACCTGGCATATATGGCATGATTTGCAGTATTCTGCGACATCACTTCTTAGTCTTGGCCAGTAGAAATGCTGTAAGATCTTAAGACAAGTCTTCCTTATACCTAAGTGTCCAGCCAAGGGGGTGTCATGGGCAAGACCAATAATGTCTTCCCTATAGACTTTAGGCACCACCACTTGGTATACCACTCTCCATTCCTCATCTCAGGTAGCATCAGGGGGCCTCCACTTCCTCATTAAAATGCCGTCTTGATGGTAATAGCATTCGGCCACTTTGTCTGCTTCTTCCTGTGGTTGAGCCCTCTTGCAGAGCTGAAGAACCTCAGGGTCTTTATTTTGTTCTTCGACAAATTTCCTTCGGTCTAAAGAATGGCTGTTTACATCTGGCCATGGCATAATTACATTCTTGCTAATGCTAGGTGGTCTTATTACGGCCTTCTCTGAGCTACCGGGACCTTCAATGTTGCCTAGAAAGGTGTCAGATAGGTCCATGTAATCAAACTGGTCTTCTTGCAAATCCTCATTTTGTTGTTTTCTAGCCATCGCCCTAGTAACGACACAAGCTGGATACAGTTCAGCATCATCTTCAGGTGATTTAACATCCACCACTGGTTCACTGGTAACAATTGGTTCAGCAACCACTTTGTTCCTAGCTAGATCATTTCCTAGCAATGATGAAACACCCTCAACAGGTAGATAAGGACGAACACCCACAACAACTGGTCCAGTAATCAAATCTGACTACAGGTAAATACGATGGAGGGGAACATCTATACAACCTAACTCCACACCTTGTAACAAAACGGAGGCACCGACAGAAGTCTCCTCGGACAAAGGCAACACACCTTCTAACAATAAAGACTGAGAAGCTCCAGTGTCCCGTAAAATCTTAATAGGCTGAGGAGTAGTATTATCAACAATAGAAACAAACCCATAAACGGTTTATAATCCTCCATGTAATCACAAAAACTGGACTTAAAAGCCTGACTCGCAGGACATTCCAACGTATTGGTAACACGGGGTGTCGTACAAGCACTGGTCTTGGGCTTATTATCTCTTTCATTCTTCTTCTGGAGTCTAAAACAATCAGCCATCAGGTGACCATTCTTCTTAAAATAAGCACAAGTCAGTGACTTCTTCTCAAAAGTATCAAATTTTGGACTAGACATATTATAACTAGACTGACTCTTATTCTGTGCAACCGGCTTACTATCAGTACGCTCAGTGCTTTGATTCTTGTAATTTCCACTCGAAGTATTAAAATTTTGACCTTTGAAACTTCTTTTATGTGAAAGAGTATAATTATCCGATATAACAGCTGCATCTTGTAATGTCTCAACAGTTTTGTCATCTAAATGTGTTTTTAAGTCTAAATGAACACATTGCTTGAACTCTTCTAATAACATCAATTGTCTTAAATTATCAAAATTTTTATTTATTTTCTTTGACGTAAGCCATTTATCAAATAGATCTTCTTTTCCTAGCAAATTCAAAATAGGTTTGTGAATCAAAATTTTTATAAGACCTAAATTTCTGTCTATATGCTTCTGGCACAAACTCATAAGCTTTCAAAACTTCCTTTTCAACCGTGTCATAATCAGTACTATTTTCTGATGAAAGTGCTGAGTAAATTTCAGCGGCCTTGCCCTCAAATACACTTTGCAGCATTGTAGTCCAAATAGGCTTCGGCCATTTCAAATTTTGAGCAATTTTCTCAAACTGTCGAAAAAATTTGTCAACTGTTTTTTTCACAAAATTTGGGAACCAAACGTATATTTTTAGCTGCATCAAAATTAAAATGTTCTGATTTTGATTGGAATTTAGTGTTGCTTTCTTCTTTTGCCATTTCAATTTTCATTTTCTCAATCTCTAACCTTTCCCTCATTTCAAGTTCTGCTGTTTTAATTTAAAATCATCTTCTTTTTTTTCTTTCATCTTCTCCATCTCTAACCGTTCCTTCATTTGAAGTTCTGTCTGTCTTTCTTCTTTTTCCAATTGTTTTATTTTGAGTTCATGTTCTCATTCAAGCTGTTTTAATTTGATAGCGTCAACATTTTCAACCTTAAGTTCAAGAGCCTCTTCACCTAAAATTTCTGCGTCAACTAATTTGTCAATTACCAAATTTTTATAATTTGTTTTCTCATAGATACTCTAAAGTCTAATTTCAGATGTTTAGCAAGCAACACTACTTCCTCTTTCTTTAAATTATCAAACCCTTCCAGGCCTGGCGTTTTCAAAAATTTACCGGCATCAAATGCCATATTGTAGAATTTTGTTGGCTAGTTCTAATAAAAATACTAAAAAAAATTTTTAATAAGATATTAACGTTATCCCGGACTTGAGCCCCCAATTTCTGTTATGAACAGAAAAATCGCCTTTTAATTGTAGCCAACAAAAGACACAAATCAATAATAAAATTTAACAAGATTTATTATACACTAGTTTACAAGAAGTATTACATAAAAAGAAATGTCAACTTAACTGTCAGAATATATGCCCAATCTTTTATCTTTTCTTTATCCGGAAATCTTCTCGGAATCCACAGAATATTATATCCAATTGGTCACAATCTAGTATGATGTAGTTTGTAAATAAAAATGTCAATCCAACTGCTGAGAATGTTGATGTCTATCGATGTCTAAGTCTATCTATGTCTATGTCTAAATCTCTATGTTCAACTAACTTTTGGGCCTGCATTTCAGTACTCAAACGGAAACTTCTAGACAACGCTAGAAATATAAATTACGCATCTTTTGTTATGATCATTCTGGAAACGTTATGTAAGTGAAATAGAAAGTTCTAATCATTCCATGAGTATCAATGATTGTTCCAGTGATTTCTAAACTGCATAGTTGTAACACAATGTGTTTTATTTTGTACACAATGTAAACATGTATAATAGGCCACACAAAACAAATTAGGCCAACTAAATAAATATGATAGTTACAATATCATAACACCTTATTTTCGCAATTCCATAGATTGCTTTATATAGTCTACAACACTAGACAAAATATCTTTATTGGGATCTAGAATAGTTTTAAGTTTAGAGTTTGAGTCAAGCTGGTTAAAATTAGGATAATGGGTTTTAATTGCATTTATAAGGGAATGTCTTACATTACTGTTAATTTGGCAATGTTAAAATTAACCATATGCAAGTTCCACACAGATATTAACATGTAACGTGTTGTTTATATAGACAACCAGTTAGGCAAAATATTTAATTAAAACCTACATGCGCTGTATATGTGCAGGTCCACAAACTATGGAAATATGTCCAAAATCTATGTGTTTTCCCCGTAAATGTGTAGTGCCATTCTTGGGACGTTACAACTTAATTTTGACGTCATTGGGACAAAAACTATTCGGTTATAGGTTTCCATTACCTAAAATTTTAAACAGACCTAAATTTAAAAAATTCAGTTAACAGTTACCCCTTTTAGAACCTTATTACAACATGCCCTTTGACAAAAACAAGTGATTATGAATATAATCACATTGGTTGCAATGAATTACCGTGATTTCCCAATGAAATAAAAACCACCACTTTATACACAAGAAAATGCCTGTAGCAAGTCAGGAATATGACAGTTGTTATCAATTATTTTGATGAGTTTTGAGCTTTTGATTTTGCCATTGGAATATGGACTTCCGTTTTGAATTTTCCTGAGTTCGGTATTTTTGTTGTTTTTCTTTTCACATGTGAAATAAACGCGATTATTTTACTCCTCTGACGTCACACAACAATATGTGTTGTCAAGACGTTGTCGATGACGTCGCATCAAAGCAAATTATGAATGCGTAGGGAAAGTTATAGTTCCTTACATTTTCTATTTTAATGCCATCAAAAAGCCCATTGCCAATTTAATAAAAAGAATAACTAATCAAATAAACCAAATATCGAAAAATATTCAACTGGTGATCGACTGAGAATGCAGTTAGAATTCAACATACGTTCATAGGTCGAACAAACATGTACTGACTGGTATGAAAAGACTACAATTGTGATATTTACATATGTAAATGACTCATTATAATAAAACTACAACTTACCTTTCAATAATGAAATCCAATATATTATGAAAAAAAGGAGATGTGGTATGATTGCCAATGAGACAACTATATCCACCAAAGTTCAAATGAAGTGGATATAAGTAATTATAGGCACCGTATGGCCTACAACAATGAGAAAAACCCATACCGTATAGTCGGCTATAAAAGGTCCTGCCATAAAAAATATGAAACCATTCAATTGAGGAAACCAACGGCCTAATTATAACAAAACAATTTACGAAAACAAATATGACAGACATAAACCAATGAAAACCACTGAACTACAGGCTCCTGACCTGTGACAGGCACACAAACCCTCCCCTCACCTAGGCTCTTTGTTAAAATCTATTTCTATTACCTTTTGCTGTTATAATTGGCACTGATTAATAGAAATAAGCAATGGTGCTACGTTTTCAGATTCATTTCAAATATTACAGAAACAGTTACCATCTAAAAAAGATAAATTATCGCCTCTGTGTCCATATCATTGTATATTTCTTATCCCTAAAAGTGCAAACCATTGTCATGCATATCCGTGACAAATAGTACCACAATAATTGCAGTTGCAAATTGGTTTTATCTTTTACAATCTCATTATTTATGCAGTTTTATTTTGTATCTGGACATGTAACAAACCATTAACTTATTATCAAAATTTAATTTTGCAAACAAACCAGGATATACAAAAGAAAACGTGCAGTTTATAATACATGAAATTGATGAATAGTGTATTAGGACATTAACCATGAAAGGACCTATAGCTGCATAGCAGGATACGTCATTAAACTTTTTTTGTTGGCGCTATATAATTTTATCGCGCCATAGTCGTGTATAAAGGTGGCAATCAGCAGAGTATTTCAAAGACTTTCATATACTGACGGCATTTTGATATGCAATAAACTGAGCAGCAACCTGGTAAGGCATGACTGCTTTATTGGTCGACATGCCGAGGACAGTACAGATGTGAAATGATAGGAAGTGTTGTTGAAAATTAAATGAACATACAACGCAATACGCAGATTTTTAAAAAAATTTTTTATTTAGAACTGCTTAATCAAGCCTCAACATTTTGCGGGTCTTAGGAAAATAGAAACTGACACAGGGTCTCGATATCTGTTAAATTGCATATTTGGAAATAAACATTCCCGTTGTCAAGTGTATATATGGGTGACTCATGTGTGTTTATGGTTGATTGAATACATATACTGAATTACTAGTAATCAAGTTAACTTATTTCTTATTTGTCATGAATGTCCTCCTCGAATTAAACAAACATTATAGTCAAATTTCGGATAGCCCAGAACAGTGTATGTATATTGAACTTTACTATAATAAAAAAGAAAACAATATGAATACAACTCGAATATGTCTGTAAAAGTATATATGAGGTGGAATATACAAAACAGACAAACATCGGAACATATTAAATAGCTACACAAAACATTCCACACAACACAACATAGAAACTACCGACTGAGCAACACGTAACCTACAAAAAAACGGGAGCGATATCAAATGCTTTGGAAGGGCAAAAGATCATGTTCTATATTTGACATCCGTCGTTTTGCTAATTTAAGTACAAAGTCGTTGATACATTTGATGCGGTAGGTACTTTCCAAGAAAAGAGAACCAGTTTGTTGTTACGATTACTTTAATAAATCCCTCGTTATCTGTGAAGCAGATAATTCATTTAGTTCAACCAAATTGTAAAATTTTTTTAACTTCACAATTTAGCAATGTTTTTCTTACAAGCTTCGTTCTAAGCAGAAATTCTTTATCAAGGACATCAGGAAATTCAAGTCATGGAAGAACAAAGTACTATAATTGAATACTTGATCGTGTTTTGTGTTTTTAGTTAAGAAGTTAAATTTGAAATACTATTGTTATGTGTTGCTGTTGTGATTGATTTTTTCAGTATGCTTTAGAATAATGCAAATTGTATTATAGTGTTATTTAGATTCTGTCTAACTGACTGATACAGAAGATTTCCACTATTCAAATAAAAAAAAATGAAAGTAGTCAAGTGGCTTTGATCGTCTTGTTCTCATTTCATTCACAGTATTAGATAATTGCAACATTGGATTCAGTATAGAAAGTTCAATATTAAACAGTGAGAGACAAATTACAAAGTGTTGTTATGCTTCCATAAAGACGGTAGAATATGTTTGCCACGAAAAAGCACATATTTTGATAGAAAATATTAACTTCTGGTTTTAAATGTCATTTCCGATACTTAATGCTGATTCCAAAATATATGGTTTCTATATACTGTTGTTTGAAATAAGGGCATACGTGGCTACTTCAGGTTTGAAAACAATCGCTCCCGGCTTAATATGATTGGTTTCTTGACACAGGTTTCCAAAAACATATGGTTTTAGTTACTTTTACGAGATCCTTGAAAGAACAATACACTGCAAGAACAAAAAATTGACAGAACAAAAATAATTTGAACAAAATCAAATGTTGTTTCTCCGGTAAAGTGGAAATACTTAAAAGAAAAATTACTGTAAAAACTATATCATCTAAACATTTTCAAAATGCGTTATACGATAACAGTACAGAAATGTATATATATATATAATATAAATATAAAAGATGTTTAAAATAGCCTTGACAATTATGTATCTTTGATGATAATAAATTGACGATAAAAACTTACTCAATATAAGCGGACTGATCATAACAGCTACATGTATGGTGAATAATCTTCATTGAACCCCAGGTATTAGTATCTGATACGTTCATGTGACATTTAGTATTGTTTTACTCGGAACATCTAAATTAATAATGCTCAGCTGGTCTGGTAACACGCGACGAATATACTGTATATCGAAAAAAAAGCCACAAGCTGAAAGTAGTCATAAAGGGTTACATAAACATCTGAAATAATTGTAATTTGTACAACGTTTTCCACCGGGGTGTACGTCAGATACAGCTGGCGGAAGCACGTGTATAACTCTTCATCTTCGAATAAAATGTTTAAATGTTTGCCTATTGTATACTTAACTTATCGTTTTTCAAAAGATAAATTATGGCTTCTATGTCCGTACCATTGCATTTTTTGTATCTTTTCGTGTTAGTACCGTTGTCATCCTTGTAGTAAAAAGTGATAAATAACCGCAACTTTGTCCAACCTTCAACCATCTCATTATATTCGTAGTTTTAAATTATACCTTTACATGTAACAAAATATTAATATATTTTTAAAATTTAATTTAGAAAAAAAACAAGGATATAGAGCTTGGACCGTGCATTTCCTAAACATTTAAAATATATTACGTAATTAGTCATGAAAAGACCTATAGCCGCAAAACAGGATACTACAGTTCATTGTCGTGCCGTCATTCTTTTCTTTGCGTAACAGTCGCGTATAAAAGGTAGAAAACAGCAGAAAATTTCAAACCCTTGAATACATTGACGATTATCTGCTATGTAATTACATTTTAAGTCATTCGGTGTAGAAAATGCATATTTTTGAAAAAATTTAAGAAAGCAAGTCAAGTTTATTATGGAGCAAAAAGAGGTATTTTTGAATTTTAATAAAGCAAGTGACGTTTGTTATGGAGCAAAAAGAGGTTCCGCGGTTCATGGAAATGAAAAACGTCAATAGCATTGATATTTATGTTTGTGATAAACATGAAATGACATACAGTATCTGAAAATAATGAGGAATTTTCATTGTGTTCATGGGTTTTTAACTTGGATGTATTAACCTTTAGGTATTATACATGACTGGTGGCACCTGTATTCAAATGGTAACAGTTTTCTTACAATCGAAAAGTTTGTGGAAAATCCTAGCGACACATGTTTTGCACACTTTATATAATATGAAGTGCTACTATAATACTAATGTCAATGAAATCATTAGAAATCAATCGGATGATTATGATGATGGGTGGCTGTTAAACGTCCATTTGCAAATTAAATGCAAGTTGAGGTCGAGAAAATTTTCTCGTAATATACCTTGGGGTATCACCCGCCCAGTATTAACCACTTTTGTTATTATCATTAATATGGTCAAATTATAAATGAACTATTTACAAAAGTTTTTTTCGAAATACGTGAATTTTCTACCCAAGGAATGGATAATTTTAGATGCATTCGGCAAAAGTTATCGGAGTTTTGGTCCTCCATACTCTTCAACTTCATACTTTATTTGGCTTTTTAACTTTTTTCAATCGATCGACACTTATAAGACTTTTTTCGTCACTTTTTATATTACTGAATATGTATACATTTAATAACGCTTTCTAATTTCATACTGTCGATACTTCACTTTGGTACGTTTGCTTAAAACTAGCGTTTAGTTACTGCGAGTACTCTCATATCGGTCCTTTGTGTCTTTTTGTTTTGCTATTTTAAAATCTTTTTTTGTATATCTACTCTTTTAAATTGTTTCCATTTGTTGTTTAGTAGATACATAAGGTCGTTGGTTTTTCCGTTTGAATTGTTTCACATTTTGTTATGTGGAGGTTTTTTGATAGCTTGATGCGGTATGGGTTTTGCTACCTATTGAAGAACGTAAGCTGACCTTTAATTGCTAACATGAACATCATTTGGTTAGTAGCAATATTCTTCTTTTATATTAGTTACAACTAAATAATTTTTCACGATAATTTAAATCCTTAGGAAATACTAATCTGAATAGAAAGTATCTAAAGTTTCTAACAAAATTGCAATAGTTACCCTAGTACAATGTAAAAGAAAATTATTTTAGTAAAGAGACACTCACTATCTTAACCTGCAATGTTTTTTTGTTTTAGAGCTTATTCATTTGTAAATGTTTCGAAATTTGGTATTATTCAAGATACAGGGACTATAAAACATATTTTTCCGAACCGATGTCGCTTATGGGCCATGTTTGTACCCATCAACCGTATGTACAGTTACCTAACTTACTTTTACCAATGCATGATATTTGCCATGAAAAAAAATTGTTACAAAAGCCCTGTATAAAAAATTGAACAAGCGGTCAGTTTTCATTGGTGGAAGAAGTCGAAGTGCCTAAAGAACCACTGACCTCCAGCAGGAAAACTGATAATTCTAGTCAGTTAATTTCGAATCGACTGAACCCGACACGTGCGGGGTTCAAAAGCACAACCTTGGAATTAACAGACTATTTGTAAAGTAGATGACCTACTTCGACCGTTCGGCCACCGAGGCTCCCTGAAAGCACATTGAAGACAAGGTTCTGCTATTTCTATTAGAATATACCATCTTGATTTTGTAGAAACTTATTGCCTTTATTACAAATAACGACTTATGTATTGAAAATGTGTATATTTATTGTAGAGAACATAACGAAGAATGTTTCTGTTTATTTAATAGTTTGTCTGTTTTAGTGTCTGTTGGGGTAAGAACAAATACAAAGTTCTTTCAGATTTAAAGTTTAATTATCTTCTGAAACGCGTTTCTCCTTAAATAAAGGCAACAGTAGTATACCGCTGTTTAAAAGTCATAAATCGATTGAGAGAAAACAAATCCGGGTTACAAACTAAAACCAAGAGAAACACATCAACTATAAGAGGAAAACAAAGGAACAGTTGGAACACTGAGGTGCAACAAAAATCAAACGTGAACATACATAGAAACGAACTATTTGGTAACAACTGCCATATTCCTGACTTGGTACAGGACATTTTAAGAAAAATGGTGGATTGAACCTGGTTTCACGGCTAGCCAAACCTCTTGGTATTAAAACCGTATCAAAACAGTATCAAAACATGAGCTTGCATATAAAGGCCTAATAAAAATATTTCACTAAATTATTAACAGGACAAAAGTTTCTGTATTGACGCATTGACGGATTTTCGTGTTGTGACTATTGAATCACTACAATGCAGATACCATTTGTTCTTCTGATTTGTAAGCCTACATAATAAAATTCCCGTAAATGATGGTTTCCTTGATTTCGATAAAATCATGTTTGAAAGAACAACAGAGGAGGTAATAAGTTACATATACATGAGACAGCTACCACATTTTTGCAAGTTTATTATAACGGGGAACGTAGAAAAGGGGGGTGGGTGAATTCCATATAATGTCGACGTGTTGTATGATGCAAGTAGATATAAGAAGATGTGGTATGAGTGCCAATGAGACAACTCTCCATCGAAGTCAAAATTTATAAATTAAACCATTATAGGTCAAAGTACGGTCTTCAACACGGAGCCTAGGCTCACACCGAACAGTAAGCTATAAAGGGCCCCAAAAATTACTAGTGTAAAACCATTCAAACGGGAAAACCAACGGTCTAATCTATATAAAAACGAGAAACGAGAAACACTTATGAACCACATCAACAAACGACAACTACTGAACATCAGATTCCTGACTTAGGACAGGTGCAAACAAATGCAGCGGGTTTAAACGTTTTATATTACTCGGTCACGTTGATAAATATAATATCACTTTACTTCCAGTCAATATGGCATCTGGGGACATGCTAGAAGAAAATGGACTTATACATGAGTAAGTTTAGTCGTATGTTGTGATTATGCCAATAAATGGAGTTTATATTTGAATGCGTCGTTAAATTGTTGGATTAGTCTTTTGAATACAGTTAATTTGATTAGAAATTATCAATTACCAAAAGGGATCTTTCCTTGGAAAAAATCCTTACTGTTTTAATTGAAGAAACTTACCTATGTTCTAAAACAAAAGGCGTGAAATATCGAACTCTTCAAACGGATAGAATCATAAATGCAACGCTTGTTTTTGCTTTGATATTCAATGTGCTCTAAAACTTTTCCAAAATTTGGCATGAATTAAAATAAATTTTAATTTTGCGTCAAATATGTTAAACATGTTAAAGTGTTTATACAAGTGGATGTAAATAGATAGGGAAGCAAAATTCGAATATCAACATATACCAGAGTGGTAAAAAAAACGACTAAAAGTGAAAACAGTCATTCAAAAAATCTACACAGGAGAAAACAAACCCATTTAAAACCGGGGATGAACACGTGCACTTCAAATTGGTAGAAAATATTTAAACTTCTAGGCATCCGTCTTATTGCTGATTGTAAACAAAAGTCATTTCATAAGTAAAACGTGGCTTTGATGTTGTCACAAATCAAAGTAAAAACATAAACTTAGAAAAATGCATGAATTTCCAAAGATGCGAGACCATTGACGTCGACAAGACAAGTGTCTCCTGCAAGGCAAGTATCACCCGTCAAATACAAGGGTATCCGAAAATAAGACAGCAAAAAAAAAAAAAATGATAATAATACGATAACAGATAAAGCAAAGCTCTAAGTCGGGACAAAGAAATCATTTAAACATTAAAAGACCTGCCATCAATACCAGTTCTTAACAAGACATACACATCATGAACCTAATATAAAGACGATGTTGATGACTCTGTACATGTGCATGCACAGATGGCGAAGTTTAACTTGTTCATAAGCAGTGGAACATCTTTTATATTTGTATTATAATAATAAGCGGCTATAGTATCTTGAAACTGACTAAAGCTATCAAATATGATTCATAGATGCTAGAGGTTGGTTTATTGACGACTTTAATAACAAAGCAAATGTTTACATATACCAAGTATTATGTCAATTGACTCACTGTTTAGTAATGAAAAACAATCCGTTTGAAGAAAATTATGTATGTTCATAAAGTGAATTTATAAAAAAAAAGTTTAGTTCCTCCTTGTAAATGTATATTGTCATACTTAATTTCTTTTGCGTGCTTCTTCGGTAATAAATGGACGAATTCGTCCAATGTTTCTGATCTGATTAAAACATGATTTTGAAACAGCACTAATTTGTTTGTCCATTGCCAAAGTTTTCTCAAAATAAATGCCGAGGTTTTTTACACACTCAGCATCACTAACAACGTTTCCACCAAAATTGAGATGCAAGTCTGAAAGGTCCTTCACTCGGTTTTTTTTGGAGCAAATACTATCAATTCCGTTTTATCCTCGTTTAATTTTTACATATTCGAGCACATCCACTTGCTGATGTCAGCTACGCAAGCCTCAAGTCGCTTTGATATGTTCGTCTATCAAGTGGGTATATATATAAATCATGACAAATAGTATTTCAATGTCTACAAATAACAAAAAATGAGTTATATTTCAAACCAATTAATGATTTCTTCCTTCAAAAAGCAACTTTTTCTTGTACAATTAATTTCAATATGGCGATTTTGACTAACTCTTGTACACACAAGTATAGTTTTTTTAGACATTCCTCTGTATATAATTTTGGGATGTTTTTTTTTCGGTTTTTCATTTCCCTTAAACCAGCATTACTACTCGAGCCAATTAAGATCTGCAGCGGTAATTTTGTTATGAAAATCCCTTAAAAGACTGAACAATAGATCATTACGTCATTTTCATTTTCTTCAGTCAATTTTTGGACTTTTACATTGCATTAGATAAAGTGCTGTTGAGCCATTTCACTTGCAGTCAATTGAGATCTGTTTGGTCTATGTTCAGACTGTTCAGTAGCCGCTATTTACATGTACACATCAACATCCTACTGAATGTGATAAAAAGCTACTGAACAGTAAAGCATTGACTTGAAGCGAATTCTCTGAAGACTAGTGAATTACTGCAGTGGATAAGTCTGAAAATTAATTGAAAGATGAACATGACTGCAAAATTTATTGTTCAGGCTTAACAGATGTTGTTAAGATCAAAATGACCGTTTAAGATTAATTCATTTACTAGTGCATGCCTCATATTGAAATGAAGTTTAAAAAATCTGTTTGGTCTATGTTCAGACTGTTCAGTAGCCGCTATTTACATGTACAAATCGACATCCTACTGAATGTCATTAAAAGCTACTGAACAGTAAAGAACTGACTTTAAGCAAACTATCTGAAGACTAGTAAATTACTGCAGTGGATAAGTCTGAAAATTGATTGAAAGATGAACATGACTGCAAAACTTATTGTTCAGGTTTAACAGGTGTTGTTAAGATCAAAATGACCGTTTAGGACTAATTCATTTACTAGTGCATGCCTCATATTGAAATGAAGTTTTAAAAATCAATGAAGATATGTTGCGTTTTACGCTAAACATGCGCTGCATCAGTGGTGCTTGAATCAAAACAGTTTGATTGTTAAATAAAAGAAAAGAGGATGAAGCACACTCAAAACCCATAACTTTCAAAACTTTGTGTTCACCTGGTTACGACAAATATGCGAAGGTTATTCCGTTATTCATGTTATTTGCACAAATGTGTTCTCTTTAGGCAAAAACTATTCCACCAGGAGGATGAAGAAGAATGACTTTAATTAGAGTGTAGATAGTTATACGGTCGCCTTCACAAAATGATTGACAGTTATGATCAAAATCTACTAACCCTTTAGAGCACCTGAGATCCCCCCCCCCTCCGGTTTTTGATGGGGTTCGTATTGCTCAGACTATGGTTTCGATGTTGTGTTTTGTACGAACAAAACCAATAACAAAGGACGAAATTAGGTTATTCGAAAGTGTAAGCATTTCTTGCTCCATAAACATATCCATAACAAACAAGGTATTAAATAAAACTGGAAATCAACATCATGTTTAGAAAACCTCCATTTCTTTTTACCATCTAATTTCATGATGTTAGTTCAATTATTTTTAATTTGATGTAACTATCTTTTTTATTTTAGTTGATTTTTCATATTCAACCTATTTATTATGATTTAAAGACATATTGTGCATTACGATTAACCTTACGAAATAAATTGCAAACACTTGATAGTATGACTAAACCTTTTCATGTTATGTAAACATGAAAACTTGGGAACTGCTTACTCCATGCATGCATGGACGAAGGCAACTAACCTTAACTTAGTCCATGCTTGCATGGACTAACATTAACAGACTTAGTCCATGCATGCATGGACGAAAGCAACTAACGTTAACTTAGTCCATGCTTGCATGGACTAACACAACAGACTTAGTCCATGTATGCATGGACGATGGCAACTAACGTTAACTTCGTCCATGCTTGCATAGACTTACACAACATTCAATTATTCAAGCAGACTTAGTCCATGCAAGCATGGACTAAGTTAACGTTAGTTGCCTTCGTCCATGCATGCATGGAGTAAGCTTAGTTCCTAAGTTTACATTTTAACATAATATGAAAAGGTTTAGTCATACTATCAAGTGTTTGCAATTTATTTCTTAAGATAAGTTATATTGCACAATATGCCTTAAAATCATAATAAGTAGGTTGAAAATGAAAATATGAACTATGAAGAAAAAAATGACAGTTACGTCAAATTAAAAAATAATTGAACTAACATCATGAAATTAGGCGGTAAAAAGAAATGGAGGTTTTCTAAACTTGATGTTGATTTCCAGTTTTATTTAATACCTTGTTAACAGGAGACCATTACCCTTTCACAATAGCCGTTCTTGAACCGTTTGTAGTTTATATTTTTCTTCAGTTAAAAGTAGGGAGATGGGATATGATTGCCAATAAGACAACTATCCAACAAAGTTCAAATGAAGTGGATGTAATCAATCATGGGCAAACGTACGGCTTTCAACAATGAATAAAATATATACCATATACAGTGATATAGTCGGCTATAAAAGGCAACGAAAAATGACTAACATAAAACAATAGACACAAAGCACCGAAATAAGACTACTCGCTGTTATTTGACATAGTTCAAAGAAACTTACAACCAACAAATAAATTTTCTCCCTTAACCCAGGACAGTGATGTAACTGTGCAAAATAAGAACAAACTATGAAAATCAGTTGAAAATCGCTAAACTCAGCAAATCGGCACATAGAAGAAGAAAAGCAACTAGCACTGACCGGACGTGACAAGGAATTTTTACATGCCGCATAAAAAAAGAACAAACACTTAGTACTGATTTGAGAGTACTCCCAGTTACTGACAACTTTTTAAAGCTAATAACAACTAATAAAAACAATCACGCATCTAAGAATAGAATACCAATCAGTTCACATCCAACATTTAAGGATTTAGTATAAAGACGTCTTTTACAGTCAGAGAAAAACATGACCTTGTGCACTGCCAACATAAAAGTATCGATAGATTGAAGAACTGGAATGTGCATACTTTATGTGTATAACAATAAAATGGTGTATGTTTTTTATTTACTGATAAAAACCTCAATATTTATGCCAATGAACACAATATTGAAAGGTCTACTCACAGTGTTGAATTGGTAACCTTTTAGAATAAGTTAATTTACAGAACCGATACGTTTACTCGGATCGTATCTAATAGTCAAAGATCGGTAAACACCATTACAATGATAAATAAAATGTGCTATCCCATTTATAATATGTTTTCTACAGGTACACTAAAACTTCCAAACCAAATCTCTTTGCATCTATGGAAGAATTAAGTAAAGGTTTTATGTAATATGTGGTAATGCAATTCCTGATTTACCAGTAATACATAGATTACGATGATTGAAATTAAAAGCTACACCCACGGGCATAGCGAGCTGTTCCGCAATATTCATTGAACTAGGATACACTATGCCACTTAATTAGGATGAAAATAAAAAAAACTTAGTCTACGACTTTAGTTAATGGTGCAGAGATTTGAAAATTTTTCAATTTGTACCAGATTCCATTTATTTTTGTACGTTTTTAAGGCCTCATTATATATAAAACATATGCAACTCCATAAAATATATGACGGAATTTTACCGAAGTCTGATGCTGTTGATGTTTAGAAATAATTAATTGTAGCACGCATGTGATTTGAATTTTCAAGACCGCCATACATTGAAAAATAAACCAGAAAACATACCATTTACAACATTGTAAATACAGCTGTTTCACAAACCACGCCTCTTTTGGGGAGATAGTAATATTCATAGATAGTTTGGTTTGTTAACGTACTGGTTCCCAGATATGATCTCTATGTATCTTCTTATAGAGATATAACTTGGGAATGTTACCAGTATAAATAAACATAATTAGCGGCTGCCTTGAATTCTGAGGTCGACCAAATAAGAAGGTAGGGGTAGTACAGAATTAGTATAAGTTTAAACTCTTAGATGTTCGGGGCATATAAATGTTGAAAATATGCCACACAGACCTACATTTTGACCTTTGAAACAAATAGTAGTGCATAATTTTTGATTGAGCTTTCCATTCTAGAATATAATTTTTTTTCGAAACTTCATAGTAAAAGTGGTACAGTTTAAGCCATAAAAGGAGTTCCTATGGGAAATTTCATTGTCTATATTTACAGAAATGCAACCTTAAAGCATGTTCGTGTCAGTTTGTTTTCAACTTTAGTGTCTTTCTCCTCTCCTTTGATACACATTCTTAGCTGTAGAGGCATGCGGAATATCTCCTACATAGTTTATAATTGAATATCAATATAAGAAATGTATAATTCATTATTATTGGAGAAGGAACATGAGTCAAAATGGATTATCTCCAGTTTGCCAGAAAATAATATTTTTTAAATATTATGCTGTCAATGAAATATTCAAAAGTAATTATATAAACACTGTCAAAAACAAACGAAGCGAGAACAATTGCTTGATCATGCTAGTACACACACTGGAAAATTATGTTAAAATGTTCAAAATCATAATTATAATTATTCTTTTTTTAAATTATCTGTGAAACCATATTATTGTGAAATATACATACAGATGGATAGTGTCTTATTTTCAGTATTCAATGAGACATCCCAAGAAAAACCTAAAGATATTCATCTAACTTTTATACCGTCAGACAATTATTTTCTGCAAAGATTTGCAAGAACTTGTTACCCATTTTACCGATGATAACACTCGCACTTATTAATGTGACCTAAAAAATGGATAAGTCAGATAATGCATATTTAGTGGATTTTCTTGTCGTATAACACACATTGGAGTGTCAGGAAACATGTAGCACCTAAAAACATCAAAACGGAAGGTCTTTAAATTAATCAATTCCGACATCCCTCGGTTTGTTATACCACAAGAGGAACCTAAAACTGCGCATTATCTTTAACATCTACTCTCTATTCGGATAGCTACTAGAATCTTAATATATATGTTTTTATGTATTTATAGTGACATTTTTCATAGTACGTCCCTGGTCGATATTTTGATAAAAAACTACATTTAAAAAAAACATTTTTTTAAACAATATCCAATTTTGTCAATATAACGGAACTATTAACAACTGTACTACACGTTGGAGGTTTAGCACGATATAAAACTAGGTTTATCCCATCATTTTCTTTTGGAAATGCCGGTACCTAGTAAGGAATATGACAGTTCTTTTCAATTCGTTCAGTTCGCTAATTTAGTCTGACGTTTAATTTTTTCAGGTTTTATGGAATTCGCCTCTTTTGAATTTTTCTTAGAATTCGGTATTTTTGTCAACACTTTTTTCTATAAAAAATTACTGATAAATGAAGAAAGGAAAAATGATAATTTATATATCATGTATATCGTACTTTGTAAATATTCTAGTATATTTTTTTATATTAGACCAGCTTTACGATATTTGTAAAACACGACCATACACATGAACGTGAACAACATGATTATATTACGAAAAGTGTGTTTGAAGTGGGTTTTTTTTAATGATTAGTGGTGTATAATGACTTCAAAGATAACACTAAACATGAAATAACATCAACCTACATCAAACATATTTTTCAACGATTATCAACCAAATGAGAGTATTAGAAACCTTTAAATTCAAAGATATAAAATCATAACGTTCCCATTGCTCATGTGCATCATTCCCTTAGCAAGAAAGTTTTGCTGGACATGTTACAACTGGAAACTTTGGCATCGTGAACAACGAACAACTAAGAAAAGGTCCAAATATCGAAATCCCAAGCCCATCAACTGACGAAAGAACTTCAGGTTACTGATCGAAGTACTTAAAAACTACAAAAATAGGTAAATTGTGAGCCTGATTGTCCAAATATGGGTACTTTATCTGTATGAATCAAAACTGTTGGGACTGACATTTAGAGGTGCTTTTCAAAACTACGATGTACTATAAATACTCACTGACCATGCAGTAGGGGTTTATTCTTTGTTGTCCGTACGGTGACCTATGATTGTTAATTTCTGTGTCATTTGGTCTGTTATGGAGAGTTGTTTCATCGGTAATTATACCACATCTTCTTATCTTTATAAATGAATTTGCAAGTGTCTGACTTTTCCAAGAAGCCCGAAGTTATGGATGCGTTATCTTCTCTTCACGGCAAATATATTATTTCTTCAGCAGACATCGCCTAAAATAATATTGTTTGATATGCAAAAAGTCATTATTTTAAATGTTTTACACAAGAACTTGGAATTCACGGAAAAACTAGAAATCCCACATGCAACCCAACATCATTCACGAAAGAAGAAATTTAAAATGGTACAAATCCGTCATTTTCCCCTTCGGTATTAACATAAAAATATACGACGAAGAATCTCATCTTTACATCTGTATACCGGATCCCTAAACGTATCAAACATCCATATAAAGAACGGTATAAAGCTTGGTCATTCAGTTGCCCGAATAATTCTAATTTGCCAATTGTTATCACGATTTATCGCGTTATCAATAAGGTGTGGATTTTTCTACGCTTTTCCACGATGTTTCGCCATGCAATAGACCGATTAATTTTACCGTCTCTTTAAACGAACTTTGATTACAAAAATGTGAAACGTAGATACACATTTCTTATATAAGGTCATGACAACTCTTACTTTGCGAAGATCATACTGACTCCTATAATATTACATCAAAAATTCTCTTAATGTCTCCATTTGAAGCAGAATTAATACAGGACCTTCTCCGAACTAAAACGAAAACGCATCTCACAAATATTTTTGGATTCACTTTTTGGTATCTTGATGATGTTCCGTCACGCTATAACCAACATTCTAATGAGTGCTTACAATCTATTTCTATAATGTTTTCTATTTTTACATTTCTTGAGCGGTGTGAGAAAAATATTTCTCGTACCTAGTGAATTATCTATTCTCAGCAAATGACTGGACGAAATTTAATTATGACGTTAAATTTTCTTGATTTCTTCTGAATTTCCTATTGTGACGTCCTGAAAAAGGCGACCATGCCTGATGACGTCACATATAAAGAACACAACTTTTGCAAATCTTTGAGAAGGAAGATTAAAAATCATTTAAGAATCAGATTCCACCACTGTAACTTGTGTATTACGATAATTCTCCACACTCAACATTTAAATCTTCATTATTTATAAAGCTCGGCAAGCAATTGATTTAACTGTCTCGAGCGGATAAATATCGTAATACACTTGTTGATGTGATGGAATCTATATATATCATAGTGAACTATGGACAAAATATACAACCGAAAGTAGAAAGTATCTGGTCTTTTCTTCAATATTGAATCAGATGGATGACTTCAATGTAGAAATTATGACAAATGTGATTATATCAATTTTTCAGTCCTCAACTTCCCATTTCTTAGCAGTAGCATACTTTCTGCTCAACCGTATATCGTCTACATATCACAGTTGATACATTACGCTCGTGTATGTTTGCACTATTTAGACCTCATTAATAGCGTGTGTTACTTACACAAAAAACAGCCTACCCCAACAGAGTCAAGAGGTAAAATGACTGAAATCGGGTTTAATACTTTTTACGGTCAACATCTCAAAATGGTTGACCGATGCATCGTGTCTCAACACAAAAGCGACAAGTTTTGCGGCATCTGATCTATAGAAACAATTATTGTCGTCTGATGTGTAATTGTACCGACTATTTCTATTCTCGCTAGTGAATTTTTGACTGCTTATGCATTTTGCATGATTGTTGACTCATTTTATGGCGACGTACCGGGTATCTCGCTCCTTTTTGAGTTAATGCAATTACTTCGGTGTGTTTGTATCACCCTAGTTTCCAAAGTATTCATCTTCAGACGGGTAAAATCAATTACTAAACACATTAATATTCTAAAAATAACAATTGTGAGTAAGAGTTTGCCTCTATTCCTTACATAAGTACTGTACTGGTCTGTTGTTGTAGACCTCACAATACATCAAGGTAACATTAAAACCAGAAACAAGTAAATACCATTTAATGTTGAACATTTTCAAAGGGAGGTTTACCACAACTGGTGTCAAATCATATGTATTCTGTTTTTCTACTATTTTATCAAGTACGCATTATCCTTATTGCTGCTATACAAAATGTAATTTTTTGATACCTCGTTATCTTTCTAAATATTGAATATAAAAATAAGCCATGTGTATCATGTATATTGTCTGATGTAAGCTTAAAATTAAACAATATTACTAAGATGAGTTTAAAAGTGTGTATTAATAAAAATAAATCTTGCAAAAGTCAGAACCTACATTTATGGCAGAACTAAAGCATTGGTTAAGGGAATACAAATAAGCAATGATCGTGTTTTCTTTGTTCTTTTCGTTGTGAATATCATTTATCAGTCCAAGCATGCAATCAAGCATATTTTAAAACACGAATTTAAATATTACTTATGAACGTTCCCATTGTAATGCATGTTTTTCAATTTATAAACACTAGCTACATTCAGAACCAAATTATCAAGCAAACTAAGGGAATATAAAAAAGTTATAATGGCGGTTTCTTTGGTTTTCTCTACAAACCATGTCAATAAGTCTAAAGCGTATAGGTATACATATATAAACATGCTAAAGATATGGTTTCTTTGGTTTTCTCTACAAACCATGTCAATAAGTTTAAAGCGTACGCGTATACATATATAAACATGCTAAAGATATGAATTTAAATAATACACAATTCACCAATTTCAAAAGATACAACGAGGTTTTATAATTATCCCATTTATTGCTTTACTTATATACCATCACTCAGCCGAAACATGCATAAACGCCAAGAGCTATAAATTTGGCGAAGCATATATTAATAAATGAATTACTTTTTTTAATATGAAATAAAATGAAGAAATAAAATAAAAAGGCATTGATTAATAGAATATACATTCGAATGTCTATGCTCAATAAGTAATACTACTTCAATTTTAACGTTTTGTCTATGGTCAATGATTTTTGCATTAATATTGGATACATGTAAGTTTATGTTATATTTTGTCCTTTCAAATAAAAAACCCCTTTAGCTGTAGTTGGATGCATTACAGAATGTTATATCTAAACATTTACCGTTTGAATGGTTTTACACTAGTACTTTTGGGGCCCTTTATAGCTTGTTGTTCGGTGTGAGCCAAGGCTCCGTGTTGAAGGCCGTACATTGACCTATAATGGTTTACTTTTATAAATTGTTATTTGGATGGAGAGTTGTCTCATTGGCACTCACACCACATCTTCCTATATCTATTTACACTTAGAAAATACCTACTACTTAAAAAAAAAAAAAAAAAAAAAAAACTGCTGGCTGAAGTACGCAAGAATTGCTTGACGTTTGTGCGGGATTTTCTCGCTGTGTTGAAGACCCATAGGTGGCCTTTGGCTGCTTTCTGCTCTTTGATCGGATTGTTGTCTCATTCACACATTCCCCGTTTCCATTCTCAATTTTATAAAATGATTATACTATGTGGTAATTACATATTTATATCATTTTTAATCAATGGACTCTGGTGGATAGTTTTCTAATTTGTATTCTTACCACATTTTCTTTTTATAAAGACATTTGTACAGATCGATTTTATGTCTTCCCTTTGTTTGGAGTTTTTTTCCGATTGCCTTAATGTCCGTCCAGTGTCGTGCATCTATGTAATAAAGAGTGACACATTTTATGTTGCGAACAGGTTATATTTTTATCTCATCGCTAGTTTTAATAGTTATAAATTAGCATATTACAAAAGGATGTTTTTATTTCAAAGATCTAATTTAGTTAACAAATAGGGAAATAAAATAGAAAATGTGCATGTGTTTTCTATTTATCAAAACACCTTTTTCTGAGTACGTTATTGTTACGGACAACCGCAAAGCAGGATACTTTAACAAATGGTGTGCATTTGTCAGATGTCATTTGCGTCACAATGTTTAATAAAAGGGGGAACACAAACGAAATTTGTTAATAAAACGTATATACCGTATCATTTGGATTTGCTTATGTAGGTACATTTATATTATAATATATTAAGAATGAACACAAATTTGTTAGTAGTTGTTTAGATGAATCATCTTTAACAAACTGTATAGTCTGTTCATCAAGCAAGATGCATTTTGTCACTGGCATTCATAATTATTTTTACATCAGGTATAAATTATCATAGCATTTCATTGAATGGTGGCATTTGCTTCAACAATGATTACATGATAACTACTATACACATTTTGTGTGTGAAAACAATTACTTTGATGTTAAGAGCAACTGTATGTATCTCTAATACATTTTAGCCTATCAGCTCTGTCCTCCTACATTTGACAAAATTAATACAAAATACTAAAGAAAGATTAGGACATTCTTTGTTTTTCTCATATTTCGATTTTAGACTGCAGTTTAAGCAGTTAAGCTGATATCGCAGCAAGTTTTTCTGGTGAATAAGTATAAAATCAGTCTTTCAAAACATCACCATGGAATATAAACGACTTATACAGATATCCAGTATTTTTAAACTGTTACTGAAATTGTGACGTAGAGGGATTTGTTTCTAAGAAATTCGATTCTTGTATTTCCAAAACACTGTTCGACCAAACATTTCTCGATTTTACATTTTTGATACACGTCAAACTTTAAACGCAAATCCTTTAAAAAATAAACTATGAAAAATTCCTTAAAAAAATCATTTGCCATATTGTTACAGAAGCTACTCTATAGATCAAAATGTTTAAATCGGCGTTTACAATCAAATCAATACCATATTCTTAAAACTTTTCTTTACAGTTGTTTCAACCAGATTCATAATTTTCAGAAAAAGAGATCCCTTCAAATAAAGTATTATAATAATAGCAGTACTAGCCATATGTGTATGTCTTTTTTATTGTCTGACAGTATATTCAAGAGAAGAATGAAGATTTCTGTTTGTTTAATCGTCTGTATGTTGATAATGTCAGTTGGAGGTAAGGACAGCACAAGACCCGATTTTTATCTTTGAGTTTAATTGCTAATTATTAAAGTAAGATTGTTGTCCTTTTTTACAGAAATATAGTTTCTGTGTTTACAGATATAGTTTCTTGTTAAGAAAGTTAAACTATAACAAAGTATACACTATTGTTTAGAGGCCAGCTCCGGTTGTATAATTTCCCGCCGTGGTGAAGATCCATTGGTGGCCTTTAGATTTTTTCTGCACTTTGGTCGGGTTGTTGTCTTTTTGACGCATTCCCCGTTTTCATTCTCAATTTTCAAGATACATTGTAGATCCATTTGCTATTTAGATATATCCGTCTGCATCAGCAATTTGTTGTTGAATTAGTTTTCTCAATTTTTATAAACGTTATTATGAGTAATACATGTTGAAGACATTATGTTAGGGCATAGATGTTTGAGGTGTTTTTTTTTTTTTTTTTTTTTTAATTTTGCTTTATTTTTGTCCTTTTTATTCAAATAATAATGTTGAATTTAATTTTTTTTTTCTTAACTAAGGGATTAGTAGGACGCGCACAGAAGAATGATTTGGAGGAACCTCTTTCTTAACTTGGAACTAAATCCGAGTTTTTGAGGTCTTTTATACTTATACCATGCTATCGTATCGTAACCAACGCTTGTTTACAAATCATCTGTTGTCAGTGTTTTAGATTTAAAATGGATCTAAGTTACACAATTTCTTTAAAATTCTGTTCTTTAATTTCAACAAATTATTTGATCATATTGATTACACTTGAAGAATTACCATACGAAATATATAAAATGTTTGTTATACCTAAATATATCAGACAACCAACAACAAATAATATAGAACAAACGAAGAAATCACTTGGTATAGTATAATATTGTTAAGACAAAGAATATATATGTATGTGCTTGAGAAAAAAGTCTGCTTTTTGCAGTGTATAGTGGATAGGTTGCATATTTAGAAAAATAAGTCAATTTTCCTGTAACCTGTTCATAACACTTTATTAACCGAGTTTTTAGGGGCATGAAAAAACATGAATTGGTTACGATTTACGAAAATGAGCAATGCCTTTTTATTCTTGTAGTCATCATGGCAACTGACGAAATGCTGGAAGATAATGGACTTATTCATAAGTAATTTTGGTTAACATCTTTAGTCCCGTATTGTTATATTAATAGATCAAATCGAGTCTACTTAAACTGCTTACAGTAAAACCAAAATCTACTACATAATAAAACATGCAACGTTGATGTTTTCTGAAGGAGCATTCTTTGACTTAAGTTGTATAATTGAAACACGCCTATAATTCTACTTAAAAAAAATGTAATAGTTAATATAAAAATGGAAAGTTGTATAGCTTTAACCGACAGCTGAAGCTCGAAAAACGACAGATCATATTTAAAAAAATAAAAATAAAATACAATCCCTAATAAAACTGCACAGAGGTAAAACTCCATGATTCTGAGGATAAGAAGATCCTGGTCTAGAGAGCTATCGTATTGATAATTCCAAGTAAAAATATTTTCAAACCACTGCATTATAGACTCCTGGCTTGGGACAAATACATACAAAATGATCCAGCCATATATAATGAAAATGGATACACTGCACCAAGGTAAATAATTGCCCAATTGGTCTAATATTTACAGGGTGTTATTTTCTTATCAAAACCATTGATATAAGAAAATACGCAATTTTTTTTTCTCGAATTTTTGTTATTTCAGAAATCGTATTTTCACCCAAAAATTCAAAAATCGATATTAGAACTCAAAACTTTAAACTTAAACATGGTCTGTTTAAAATCTTGAATGCTTTTGCAGATATTTGAATACTTAATTCTCATCTTCAAAATTAAGTGCCGCTTTTTGTCATAATTTTTCGCAAAATAAATTTGACCCCTATGTTCAATTACACGGTATTTTCGCACTTTCCAAATTGGTCAGATTCTTTTAATCATATGCGTTGCTTTGCAAAGAATGTTTTTCATTGGATAATTTAGAAGTTTTTTTCCTATTTATTATATTTTGTGAAGAATTGGAGTTCAAACTTGTGTATCGTTACTTTTGTTGACTAGTATATGTTAAAAGTGTTGTTCGACCTGTACATTGTACGAATTATCCATTAGATACTGGTATTACTTGGATCTGTTTATATTACATGTTAGCAATATAAATTCACACTTCAAGATGTCAACCAAACATACAAAAAAAACCATGGATCTAATCAACAACAAAATGTTTAATACTATGTTTTCTTTTATCGAATATCAATTTAAGGTTTCGTCTTTTTCAGTCGTATAAGAAGAGCTCCATGTTGGCCTAGAAAATGTTATACGACGAGTGACTGCTGTTCTAGCCTTTTATGCATTTCCGGACTGTGCACCGCCAGAAAGGGTTAGTGAGCCTAGCGGTTCATCTTTTACAAGGAAGCCTTACAGATTTAAGAAAACATTGTTATTTCTAATGTAGGACTTTTGTAAACAATAAACAATAATTAGATTTAGTGAACTGTTTTTTTTTTTTTGCAAATCTTTTTATCACACACTCACGATGACTGAAGAATAATTCTAGTTATCATCGAGGCCATTCTAAGATTTGTAGCCGATTACATATCAACAAAAATAGAAAAATATAACAAACAAAATCGTATGTAGTATGTTTTAGTAAACTAACTACAAAAATAAACTGTTTGAACACAACAAATCTACACAAGGAACATAAGAAAAAGAAAACCCTGGAAATACCCATTTGAAGGAATGGGATATCAACGTATAAAACTGAAATATTAAAATATAATGATAATAATTTGCTTATGGTGATACAAGGTTACTACAAAACGTCATGGATCGGATTGTTAATCGTGAAACATTTTGCATTAAGCAACTGTGATAAGTTTTTGTGTGTACAATATCATTTTACCGTATTTATTAAACATACTCTCCATTAAACAGCTAGTTAAAATAGGGGTTAACATGAAGACTTTCAGTAACTGCATGTTCTCTATGATGGGTATTCTAGGGGTTTTTTTTTGGCGCAATCTAGGGTATTTCCTAATATTTCCTTGCGGATCGCGGTTTGCATATTGAACCTTTCGAATTTCTTAGGTTTGATTCGTAAATTTCCTTCAATCTTCACAAAACCATCTATCAAATGATGAAAGCTACAATATTCTGGTCCAAAAGTACTTGAGGTACTGCAATCAAGTTCTAATCTACATTTTACTGATAGATAGACCATGTTCATCAAGACAACACTACCACTTTATGCGCCACCAAACGCCTAACTTGTATATTCAAGACGAGAACAAATTAACCAAAATGCAATGTGTAGGTCCTGTAATAGAGGCCGTCAGGAATTAAGGTCGTGGAAATAAAGACTATCCCTGGCAAGTGAGAGAAAATTGGGTAGGGACAGAAATGATGTCTTGCAACAGGCCACCTACAGACCCCTCAAAGAGTTGTTACAAGGGTACTTAGTGTACAGAGTGCACGGCACTCTCTCTACACGATACATCGGATTTAACGTCCCATTTTTGGCCGTACTAGGCGGTGTACTTGTACATCCTGCACAGCCAAACGAACGCCCCACTTTGGCAAGGCTTTTAATAGCGGTCGGAAGAAGACTTGTAGTGACCATGTGTCTATTCCCCAGTCTCCCTTTGGGGTCTGATTAATTGAAATGAGGCGAATAATGAAACAAAGACTTTCTAGTTTTCTTTTTTTATGTTTAAAAAGAACTAAAATTGTAAAATGCATGTATTAAACGGATCGAAGTGTTCTAATACAAATGGAAATATACTAGGAAGATTGTGAAAATATTTTACCTTCTATTACTAAAGTGCTTTTATAAGGGAAGTTACTATTGATAATTAACACTGGTCTGTACGGCTTTTAACAATGCATGAAATTTATAGCGTATAGTACGCTATAAAAGGCATCAAATGCCGAAATGTGAAATAAAACACATTTTTTACTTATCCTGTTCGAATCACTTTTCGGGATTTACCTTCATCAAGACAAAATGATAACGATCTGATTTAATTGAATATCATTTGATTTTCGTGGAAAGGAAACAAGAAGACTTTTTACTTACGCTATATTCAACTGTTAAAAGCCTGGTTAATTTTCATTGAGAGAATTTTTCATGGCTAGTTCTTCTGCATTTTCCAGGCTACAAAATTGATTTCGAAATAACCGACTCCAATATCACCTCCACAAATATTATATAATGTTTTTAAATTATGGGGCAAATAGCGAAGACCAGAAATTAATTTAGTTTTAGATAAACAATCTAAGCACAATGTATTTAGTCGGCAATTTCATAGATTACGTTTTTAACAATTCAAGGGGATTCAGTTTGGAAAACATAGTATATCTTTGATTCAAAATTTATAGATATCATTTTCAAAATCTGTGATTTAGCATTCACAAAGTAAGCTTTTACCCCATATTCGACACTGAAAATCAATCAAAAGTACTAAAAATTACCTACATATCAAGGGTGGTTGAAATCTAAGTACAACAAAATTATTTTGATTTAGAAAAACTGTTAATATCACATTAATTTCCAGTCGGGTAAAATCAACTACTACAAAACTAATATTTGATGCTTTCCCACTCTAAACATACTCGGCTCGAAACAGGAGTAATGGCTCGCTAAAGCTGTTTCTTAGCCTCATACAAATACAGCTGATATTTAAAGACACTAAAGGGTTCTTGTATATGTATATCTAAGGACATTAAAATGCATTTGTCTCAATAGCAGAATAAATATGTGCTGTTGAACGTATCATCGTAACTTTTACATGGAAAACAAAAAGAAACTTTACCACTCAATATGAGTCGATGAAACATTAACAATGACGTCTTTTGAAAGTACTGTTTTCGTTTTGATCTACTTGAATATTTAGCTATGTTTTTGTAATACCCAATATCGATGTTTTATCAAATTAAGGATTGGTTTGTGTATAGAGAAAGAATAAGAAAATACAAACAATTGCCATAAGTTTGTCTAATATAAGAAGAGTAAGATCATTCAGAGAAAAAAAAATATATAATAACATTTAAAACGACAGCAATCATCTGACATGTCTTTTCCGGTAAAAATCTACAAACTGAACTTACTTTAAGTTGAAATGAACAGACTTCATTTAGAAAGGTTTAAACGTCAACATTGATTATAATCTTTGTTTACAGATATCAAGCTCCTGTGTACTTCAGCCAGCAGTTATCTCCGTTAGCCCCTTTACCAAATTTTTAAATTACGTAGTAGTTATGTTGCAAGATTAAATGGTTAGATATAACAATTCGTAATGCCTACAACTACAGATCAAGGGGTTTCTTATTTGGATGGACAAGATATAGAATTAGCAGATACACTTGAATGAATCAAAATTTAATGGACAAAGGTCCGTTTAAAATCATTGACCATGCGTACATGGATAAATGTTAAAATTAAAGAATGCAAGCTGATTTTTAAAGTCGATCGCATTCCAGTTAATGTTAACTCAAGACTGTTTTTACACTTTTAAACCAATAAAAGTTGCTGTTAGATGAAAAAACTGAAAAAAGAATTGTATACAGATATAGGCTTCTTTTCTGACAAAGCAAAATGTCCCTTATTTGAAACAAACTTTAGCATCGTAATGAAATGCTTACGCTTTTAAAGCGCATGCCGACATCTTCACATGTATTATGTAAACTTATACTTATGTAAATTGATGTCTTATTGTCATATCATCTACCTATACTTTTATTCAAATTTAAAAATTGAAATTCACAGTTCTTATTTATTAAGGCGAACAGGGAAATGAAATTGAGGAACTGGTTTCAAAATTTGATCAACTTTTGGAGCCCTTTATACTTATTAAATTATATTATATAATATAATTGTGTTAGTTTCATTAAGTTTTAAAAGAGTGTGTTTAGAAAATATTTCTTCTAATCTTTCAACAAAATATTTGTTTATACTTCTGAAACGTAGTAAAACTAAAATGTGTAATTCAAAATTATAGTCTTTCCGTAACCTGATCATAACAGGAAATAGTCTTTCAATTTTCCGACTGTTCTATATGTATGATGAAACATGAATAACTGGTCATAACAAGAGTTACAAATATTGTTTTATTAGTTGTTATTTGATTTTGTTTAGAAACAAGTAAAATCACAAAAATACTGAACTCCGAGGAAAATTCAAAAAGGAAAGTCCCTAATCAAATGGCAAAATCAAAAGCTCAAACACATCAAACGAATGGATAACAACTGTCATATTCCTGACTTGGTAGAGGCATTTTCTTATGTAGAAAATATTTCTTCTAAAAATTTCAACAAATTAGTTGAGTATAATTCTGAAACATAGTAAAGCTTAAATACTAGTTTAACCGTTACCTGATCATAACAGGAGCTAGTCTCTCAACTTTCCGATTGTTCTATGTGTAAGATGAAACATGAATACCTGGTCATGACAAGAAGTTGACATATTGTTTTATTAGTTGTTATTGGCTTTGAACTACGAGTACTCTCAGAATTTGTTTTGGGGTTGTATAAGTAACCTGCCACGTTCACTGTGTGTTTTTATTAGACGTATTTCTATTTGGTTCCAACTCATGAGTTAAGCCAGTTTTTTTATAGTTTTTTCTTATATTGTACTGTTACACCACTGTCCCAGGTTAGGGGAAGGTTGGCACCTTGAAACTAGTTTACCCCCGCCACATGTGACTGTCCCAAGTCAGGAGCCTAGAATTCAGTGGTTGTCGTTTGCTGCTGTATAAGATCTGTTTTTCGTTCATCATTTTGTACATACATTAGGCCGTTAGTTTGATCATTAGGACTGTTTTACGTTGGTCTTTTCGGGACCTTTTTAACTGACTATGCGATATAGGTTTTGCTCATTATTGAAGCTTGTACGGTGACCTATAGTTGTTAAGTTCTTATTTCTGAATCAATCAATCAATATTAAAAGAAATAAAGGATAATTAAAATAAATCAAAATGCGTGTTTATGTATTTGTAAATAGATTCACAAACAGCTAGATAGAGTAACTAGGAAATCGGAAATGCCCCATAAAGATTATGTGCAACTTTCTGAAAATGATCTCGGTGGTCTTACGTTATCATAATAGGTTCCAATGTGTTAATCTCCAGTCGTGTAAAATCAATTACTAAACACATTAATATTGTCTGCTCCTCCACTCCAAACATAACAATTGTACATAATACTATAATTTGTTTTAATGCTCTTCCCGTATTGTTGACATTTTTACCTATTATGTCTGTTTGTTTTGTCCACAGATTGTTGTCAGTATAATAAAATTGTATCCGACTGTCATACAAGTGAGAGGTTCAGCTATTTATAAAATCAAGTTGAATCCACCATTTTCTAAATAAGGAAATGCCTGTAACCAGTCAGAAAAATGACAGTTGTTTTCCATTCGTTTGATGTATTTTAGTTTTTGGTTTTGTCATTTGATTACATACTTTTCGTTTTTAATTTTCCTCGGAGTTATATAACGGTTTTGTTGAGTCACCTGGAAAACAAATACAAAAATACTTGATCATCAGATCATGTAATAACGTCTATTAAAAGTACCGTTTTAGTGTTGATTTACAAATATATTTGGCCATGTTTTTGTATTACCTAATGTCGATGTTCTCACAAATTTAATATTGATTTATGTATATACAAAGGATAAGAAAAAACAAACAAATAAATTACCCATAAGTTTGTCTAAAATAAGAGTAAGAACATTAAAAATTAAAGCAATAACATAATATTTGAAAAGACAACCATCTTTTGACGTCGCTTTGACAGTAGAAATCTACGAACTAAACTTACTTTATATTAACAGACTCCCTGTTGCAACTTAGTATGGATAATATTTCAACGGCCACTCAGTATTACTACAGTCATGTGACACTACATTCTTTTGCCTCCATTCGTTACATACATAGTGCACTGGTATGTTGTTGCAGACCTCACAATTAATTATTTTAAATGTTTAGAGAAAGACTTTTAGTCAATAATAGAGTAAGAAACACGTAAATCCATTCAATTATGAACATTTTCTAAGGGTGGTTTACCACAGCTGACACTTCCGTAAACAAGTTATACAACGTACAATGTCAGTGTCAAACCATATGTTTTCTGTTTTACTACATTTTCATCAACGTACCTTGTAATACTTCTAAATATTAAATACAAAAATAGCCGAGTGTATTATCTAATTAAAGCTTAAAGTAAAACAATATTATTTACAAAATATTAAAACTGTGTATCAATATATCAAAAGCTTGTCAAAGTCAGAAACCAAACTTGCAGCATTTGTTAAGGGAACACTGATAAGCAATGGTCGTGTTTTCTTTTTTTTTTGTTGCAAATATTATCAATCAGTCTAAGCATACAATCATGTATTTTAGAACACGAATTCAAATATTATTGATAAATGTTCCCATTGTAATTCTTCTTTTTAAATGAACAAACACTACATGTAGCTACATTCAGATCCATATTATCAGGCAAACTAAGGAAACAACTTATCATCGCGATTTCTTTTGATTTCTTTATAAACTATGTTAATTAGTCTTAAGCATATGTGTATACATATTTTAACATGATAAATATATTTATTTAAATAATACACAATTCTCCAATTCAAAAGATACAACGAAAATTTATATTTATCCCATGTATTGCCTTACTTATATAATATATTTCTGCTGAAAAATACAGAAACTCTAAAAGCTATGAATTGGGACAAGCATATATTAATAAATAAGTTACTCTCTTGAATATGAAATAAAATGAAGAAATATAGTATAAGATTACCCAAGATCAATAAGTAATGCCTTCTCAATATTACGATTTTCCATGGTCAATGATTTTAAACGGACCTTTGTGCATCATTATTTGATACATTCAATGTGTTATCTTGTCCTTTCAAATAAGAAACCTATTGATCTGTAGTTGTACACATTACGAATTGGTATATCTAAACATTTACTCTTGCAAAAGGCCCACTACTTATTTCGAAAAGTTTGTACGGGAGGTAACGCAGATAACTTCTGGCAGAAGTACACAGGGATTGTTTGAGTCAGTTGAGATATGAATAAAATATTATAATAAATATTGATTTTGTAGTAACATTACTGTTTTAATCAATGGACTTCAGTGATTGATGTCTTATCTACATTGTTAGCACATCTTCTTTTTTATAAAGATATTGTTTCAGGTCGACTCTATGTCCTCGCGTTAACCTGTATTTACATATACGCTCTTCTTTCATTTTTCTTTTGGTTCCCTTCATGTAAATACTTGTAAAGTACCAACATCGTGCATCTTTTTCACATATGATAACATATTCAATGTTGCAAAGTGGATGTATTTCTGATCGCCTCATTAATTTGTTAATTTTAGACAGTATCTCTACATGTAACTAAAGGCTGTTTTTATTGTTAAAACTATATTTCGTAAACAAATAGAGATATACAATGCAATGTCCATATTTTCAATCAGTAAAAACGTTTTTGATTCGTGTAGTCCATTAATCGTGAAAGGACATACAACCACAAAGCCGGATAAACAATATGTTTTTTTAGCAGATGTCAGGTGTCAATGGCGTCACAGTGTTGTATAAAAGCTGGAACACAACAGAGGTTTCTTTATAAAACTTTCATCCAGTACCAATTGCATTTGCCTATGTAAGTACATTTTTAGTTATTTAAAATTAAGAATTAAATGCAAATTTTGTTATCAAAGAATAAGAATCAATGCAATACTTTTTTAAACAAACAGAGGATTTGACGCTTCGAGCAAATTCTGCTACATGTATGCAAAATCATACATTCATAAATTTCTATTAAGTAGAACTTCAAGCAAAATGTGCTACACCACAACATTCATTCGCATATTAATATTCAGTATAACTTAACACATGTGAGAATGTAGGCATGAGTTTCATAAACGTAAGCATTTTATGTTGATATAAAAGTTTGTTTCAAAATTAGTGACACATATCATTATCAGTAATAGAAGCCCATATGTCGTTCTTATGCTGCTGTACATAATTCGTTTTCAGTTTAATTTATCTAACGGCAACTTATATTGGTTAAATTGGAAAATCAGTCTGTCTTATATTAACATAAACTGAAATGCGATCGTTTTTTCAAAATCCGCTTGCATTCTTCGGACTAGTATACAGATTGTGTGGTATAGACAATGTGTTTTTCTCGAGTTTCATTTATCTCGTGGCTGTAAGAAATCTATTGAACCAAATACATGTCGATTTAAAACAAAGGCAAAGTTTTACCGCAAATAGACAAAGATAATTTAACATGTTAAAGGAGAAATTGTAAACAATCATTCACGACACTAGTAACCCGAATTTAACTTGAACGGACAAAAACGCATTTACGCTATTTAAATAAGATTAATCATCATTTGATAAAGATTGACAAAAATAAAAAATTAGTTTTAATTCATTTCAAACCATATCAAATTTTGTTAATGCCAGTCAAATAGATTCCTTTGCGGTCAATCAAGTTAATTTCAGATGGTGGTAAGATGCGTCAAACCAATAGGCCACGCCCCCGTTAAACTATTTCAATCTGGCATTAATTCGTTTTAAACATTGTTGAGACCCGAGCTTTGTATAGGTAAATCACTCAAGCAAAACAACCTTGATGTATCTATTGTTTATTTGTTTCAAACTTTATCGACTTTAGTTAAATGCGTGTATTCTTAGTAAAGTCACATGCTTCACAATTTAAACAAATGAATGAACAAAACACGTGACATACAAGGAATTTAAATAAAAACATTAAAATATTGATGCACGGTATAAAAAATGCAAAACTTGTGAATCTGTTGCAAATAAAATAGTTAGATGTATAACATAATTTGAATTTGCTTAAATGCAGTAGATCTTTATCTCACATATTCGTTTCAAAAATTGCTAAATGCTATGAAAACTCGTGGCATGTAAGTAACGTGTGGTCCCTTGCAATTACTTACGAAACTTTATGTATTCCTGTATATTTACCGTTTCTCTTTTTTCTGTTTTACTATATTGTACTCGTAAATTCGGAAATAAAAGTAACTTCACAGAAATTATTCATTGTGTACATAATTTAAATCGATGTATCTTATATTTTCGGTAAACAACAAATATTCACTAGCTGTATATTGATATATGGAATAGCTTGTAATGAAAAACAATGTTTTGTTAAATAATAAAATTGATGAAGATAATGTTGACATTTGTTGAATTTGATAAACAGTTTTGTCTTGCTCAAAATTGTAAATGAAGTAACAGCTCAATGAACTTTTAAAACTGTGTTAAATTATATTACCGGTCACTGGAGCAAAACGGGCATTAATTGTGGAAGAGCAGCAAATATCAAACGAAAATATTGAAGCGTGGTTACGATTCTGTAAAGGGATTATCGTGCTATCATGCACCGTGACGTACAAAAATTCTTGCAATTAATTAACATGTATTCTGTTTATATGAGATAAATTTTAGTCTGCGATAACGATGGATAGGTTTAAGTGCTCTTAGTCGGCATTCTCTTACGTCTTTTAATGAATTTCAAAAAACTTATATTTACGTTTGGGGCATTTAATATAATTCTACCTACCAAATCAAAATGAACATAAACATTGTAAAAAAACAAGAATGGAAAAGAAACAATTCTGCATTGTTGCTCTCATATAATTTTATTATTTATATTTTAGCGGTAATTTCTAAATAAAAACTAATTGTCGTATAAATAAAATATTTCATCCAGGTGCTCTCGTTGAAGTCCGCGTTACATATTAAAATGAATTTCATTGGTCGGAACGTTTGCAAACTTTCAATCAAGGTGTTCTCATCGAAGTCCGCGTTCATGTTTCAATTCAATACAGAATATGACGTCCAATATGGTAAAAAAAAATCAATTTTAGACTTTACGATGTCCGAGTAAACAATAGAATTTAGAAAAATAACATTTTTACTATTCTTCCAACACAACAAAAGTATCTATCTTTTTCGCCGATGAAAATTATTACTATTTATACTAGAACAAGGATTTGTATACTATGCAGTTCATTCCTCGAGAAAATAATTTTATCTATTCACTTCAATCAATAATTGATCAATTTGAACTATGAAACAGTTACATTAATATATCTTTTCGCACCCTTTAATTTGAGGTTATTAAATCCAAATAACTAAACAAAATTAATTGTATATTTAATTAGATAAACTAAAAGAATTGCTATGATATTTTCATTAATCAATCAATAAATTGCAGGACTAAATGGAATAAAACATAAATAAAAAAAAAAAAAAAACTCACAGACAATTAAAAGCATTTTGTAACACCATAATCTGAGACTATCCTATAGGTATACTATTACTCGTACGCGTCAGGAGACTGTACAGTAGCGGATCCAGTTATTGTTCCGTAGATAAGAACTCCCGTTTGTTTGACCTGAAATTCTTTTTAATTGGGACATATGGTTGGAACCCCCTTTTTTTTTGCTGTAACCAGTGGTTGTCGTTGTATATTAGTTTTTATAAGTGGTGTACATCAATCAGGCCGTTAGTTTTCACGTTTGAATTGTTTGAATTTATATTTGTAATTTTGGGAACTTTTATAAATGATTATGCGGTTTGAGTTTTGCTCGTTGTTGAAGGCGACGTCAAACTGAAATATCGGGAAAAGATGCATTTTATCGAGATTTAACCATTAGCTTAAAACGAGCATAAGGATCCCTCTTTTTAAAAAGGACTTTTGACTAGATACTGTATAAAGATGTTTCCTATCATGATTTTCGTGACAGAGGATTGCTGCTCACAAGGAAGCTATTAAACCAAGAGTTCCAAATGGTGAAGTTGAAATCATCCCTTCGTAAATTTTACGGACGCCATCACGAGTTGGTTGACCGTTATGGAATAACCGTTTCACAGATGATATCGGATATGTTCCTTATGTCGTTACTACAATACCCTTCCCTTTTCACGAATGTGACTTACTGAATTATACTATTTACCGGATTTGTAATGACATAAGCAACACGACGGGTGCCACATGTGGAGCAGGATCTGCTTACCCTTCCGAGCACCTGAGATCACCCCAGTTTTTGGTGGGGTTCGTGTTGCTAGTCTTTAGTTTTCTATGTTGTGTCATCTGTACTATTATTTGTCTGTTTGTCTTTTTATTTTTGGCCATGGTGTTGTCAATTTGTTTTCGATCTATGAGTTTGACTATCCCTCTGGTATCTTTCGTCCCTTTTTAATCGTTCCAACTTTTATGAAGAAATAACCAATTTTTTTTCAATTGAATAAATATACAACAAAAATGCCGGTTTTTTTTTTTTTAAATCAATTTCTATTTACAAAAAATAATCATTAACAAAGAAATGTTACACAAATATAGAGTCCAATTTTGTAACAAAGATATTCCTAATCTCTTTACCGAAATGCGCATATGTTTATCTTTTGAAACAAAAGAAAGTTAACATGTCTGTTCAAAGAACAGAAATGTCCAAGAAACCAAAATTTTAAGTAAATGTCGAACTTTTAAATCTATCACATGAAGATATAATTTTTAATAATATTCAAATTAATTTTGTAAAAATTAGCTTGTATGTGAACTTTCTTAAAAAAATCATTGTACATTTAAAACTGTATCGTATGGCCATGATTGCCCTTAAGATATGAATGTCAACATCAGATTATGAGGGTCTGAATGGGGATTCATTATTTCTGTATTCTTTCATTTTAGGCAATTTTTTCAACAATCGGGAAGACACCAAACATTTTAGTATACATATTACTTGGTGTCACTTCTCACCTGACATACAAGTATATACATGCATAAATGTATAACCTGTATCAACGCACTCGCTTGTTAAATGTATTTTGATCTGAAAACAGTTTGTTTAAAATTTTAGTTTATTTAAAATTGAGAATGGAAATGGGGAATCTGTTAAAGAGACAACAACCCGAAAAGAGCAGGTAACAACCAAAGCCACCAGTTATATATTCGATCATGTTTTAGTTTCGAATATATATATATACACACTTCTTCTTACTTGATCTTTATAATTGCAAACACTTTCATACCGATTTTCTGATAATGGTTATTATTGTATTAAAGTAATAACTTTAATTCTCGTAGGTATTGCCCAAAGAAATAAGGTTTATTAAAGGGTTGACACATCTTAATATCTAAAATATGTTGGATATGTCACGAACAGATATCGATATGTGACAAACATTTCTTAAATTGTCAGTTTATAAATTCAGATTTTTTTTGGATTTTTTTTTTAAGGAAACGTAGGTTTCAGCTACAGTTGACTAAGCTGGCCATTGATGGATTGCAGGCTTATGTAAAAATAAGAAAATGTGATATATTTGCTAGTGAGACAACTATTCAAAAAAGTTCAAATCAAGAGGAATATTGGCAGTTATATCTATACGACCTTCAATAATGAAAAAAATACGGAAACTGTAAAGTCGGTTATTAAAGGCCCAGCCCCGTGATGAACAAAAAAATATGAAACAATTCAATTGAGCAAACTAACGCCCTTCTTTATATAACAAAGCAATCTTGCCACCGAGAAAGGCCAAATATAATCATTATTGATGTTACGAAAACCATTGAACTACGACTTTGGACAGACACATATACACTGATATTCATATGATGAAAACATAATCTTTCAATCAGTTTAATTGAGGTCTGGAGCTGGCATGTCAGTTAACTGCTAGCAGTCTTTTGTTATATATGTATTATTGTCATTTTTTTTATTTTCTTTTGTTACATCTTCTGACATCGGACTCGGACTTCTCTTGAACTGAATTATAATGTGCGTATTGTTATGCGTTTACTTTTCTACATTGGCTGAGGTATAGGGGAGGTTGAGATCTCAAAAACATGTTTAACCCGCCGCATTTTGCGCCTGTCCCAAGTCAGGAGCCTCTAGCCTTTGTTAGTCTTGTATTATTTTTAATTTTAGTTTCTTGTGTATAATTTGGAGTTTAGTATGACGTCTATTATCATTGAACTAGTATATATATTTGTTTAGGGGCCAGCTGAAGGACGCTTCCGGGTGCGGGAATTTCTCGCTGCACTGAAGACCTATTGGTGACCTTCTGCTGTTGTCTGTTCTATGGTCGGGTTGTTGTCTTTTTAACACATTCCCAATTTCCATTCTCAATTTTATTTAAATAATGTTGTGAATGTGTAGGTCCTATATTGGTCTTATAGCTCCACACTCCTATCTATATTTTATACATTCTTCGGCTTTCAACTATTACCGCATTGAGCGTTCCTTGTGAAAGTAAATTCAGAAAAGCGTTACGGATGCATAAAATTTATAAAGTGTTGTTTTGTGAGGGGATCAAAACGTAGGGTTGTGAATGAATATTTTATATGTGCAATACTTTCGGCCTTCTGACTTTAGTGCAAATCTGCAGTTGTTTCATGTATTTGATATGCAAATTATCACAAAACTAAAAGGATAAGATGGATGAATTAATAGTTGATCGTTTAACGTCCAGTGGCATATATTATAGATTTATCATTAGGGGGAGAACAATAGTTATGATATAATTATGAACATTGGCAATCATACCACATCTTCTTTTTAACAAGGATGTACATGTGTAGATTTTCGTCTTTTACTGTAAATGACATTACCCCAGGAGTCAAAGCTTAAAATTGAACTTGTGTACATTTCTGAAACATACATTTCATTATTCAACCAATGGAAAGCATTTAACAAATAATACCGTTTTGAGCTATAAAACAAAGGCAATCCTTTATACTAGTCAAAGTTGCTGGATCTTGATATATGCATACGAACCTTTAATGAATAATTATCGTTTGCATTTTTCAAAATAACTATTATATCCGATAAAAATGGAAAAGTAAATCTATTAGATAAAAACTACCGATTTTTCTATGAGACAAAATGTATCCTTATTGGAGTCAAATTTGTTATATGGATTCATAAAGAACAAAAAATATCCTCAGTAACGGAACAAGAAATACCGCCATGGTCAACATAAAATCCGTCATTCTTTTAGAATAATCCTAGAAGGTTAACATATAATGTTTATTTTTATTTAATTTGTCAAAACGTATTTAGTTTAGTTTAAATGAAAATAAAGAACAGAGAATAAAAACACTGTTGAAGAGAAAATACATATTCGTGTTCAGTTCGCCTCAGTTTGTTAATTCAAGTTTGACATTTAACATCTCAATCCGTAATCCACATTTACCCGACAACCTTGTTTATTGTATATATTTTCTCAATGGAATACCCTCACTGAGGAAACTGAGACAAATATGTTATTTGTAATGGTATTTATCAAAACTTAAATGATTGAAAATAGCTTAGTAGAATATGAATTTGCCAAATAAGCGAATAATTATAATCTAGCATAGTTCAACATTAGAGAAATTACTGATAAGATGTCCAAAATATATGTACATGTATATCGCGATTTTGCTGTAGTATGTCAATGGTATTGAATGCCCGCTGAGGGTAAAACATTTGTCAACTTAAAAATTTAATTCTGACTCTGTTGGTTTTAATTTTCTGACCCAAGTATAAATTTAAGTAAAGTTTATAGTTTCTGAATATTTTAAGATTTAATATTTTATTAAAGTCTCACCACATACAAACATAAAATGAGATTCACAGAAATAAACAAATCATTAAAACATTTGCATTGTTTGCACCAATTTTTCAAAAGATAAATGAGAGACTTTTGAGACACAATATATAAATATAAACACATTTTACTCATTTACATTTAAAATTTATAGTTTCCATATACTAAATGAAAATAAAACATCTTTTTCTTTAAGAACTAGTGAAATAAAATGCCGTTTCTTTTCAATAAAATATTGTTGATGTTTTTGGCAACTATTGCAGCAACATTGTCGTTGTTAAAAAAAATATGAATTTTTCGCTATCTGACATTTATAAGTTAAAATGTTTAGCTTAATGTATCATGATATGTCTATAATGAGCATTTTAAAAGGACGTGAAGTTCATCTTCGATAGTATAGCCCCACATCATGTCATCTCGTGGACTTCTTTTCTTTATACCTTCCAGTTTCTATTTTTAGTGGAGCTACCCCACATCTAAATCTTGCAAAAGCTCTTTTGTTTTTAATTGACAGAATATTTTTAACAAATAACAATTGGTCAACAGTATATTTGTTTCCCCATTTCGCTCAGTTGAATAGAAATTTCAATTTTAGCTGTTCTATTGTAGAAATGTCATCATGAATGTTATTCTTTGTACGTAGAACATGTATCATTATATAGACAATAACTGTTTAGTGTCTTTAAATATCAGCTGTATTTGTACGAGGCTAAGAAACAGGTGTAATGCGAGCTTTAGCGAGCTATTACTCCTGTCGAGCCGAGTACAAATACAGCTGATATAAAGACACTAAACAGTTATTGTCTTTATCCTGTAATTGATTTTGTATATTGTTTGTGCTTTGAAAGACACAAAAACTCACATTTTTGCATTTATTTTCGATTTAAAATCCCTTGATGCTCGCGTAGTAATATTATAATCACACATTCAGCTGAAGACGGGTTCGCAGAAAAAGAATCTCGAATGACCAACAATAATACATAGCCCAAGGTGAATAGTTATCTAGTTTAACATAACATTTAATTTCAACAGTAAAAACAAATATTAAAACGTTGTTCAATTTGACAATTTTATTACACATGTAAACATTCAAGTTTGAAATCGATGATTTACGTCGTAAAAAATACTGCTGTTCATGTTTGTCTGTTATCAGAAAATTGGTTTAATTCTTATTGCTCTGAAGAATGTTTGAAAACAAACAGAATGTATAAAAGTATCGTTAGTTCGCATTGGAATGCGACTGCAATACACATTCTGATGTCACGCACGTAACACGGTTAATTAAGAATGAATGATTGAAGAGCGCACGGTACACGGTTATGAATGAATGAACGATGCACGCACGTTACACGGAAAACACACGGAATGATGAATAATGAGCGCAAGGTTGGTACACGCACGATACACGCTCGATACACGATGAACGCACGGCAAAATGGTCAGTTAGAATTTTAGAAGGTCTGTATCTGGGACTACTATACTGTTAGTATAATAGTCCCAGGATATATACACTATATATAACCTATTACACATGTCACTATATATTATTATTAAACATTTTTATACACCGAAATATAAAGCAACAAATGGTAATTTTTATCTGTCTCCAAACCAACATACAGCTTTACAAGAAATGAAGAAGTAGATAATTGCAGAATAGTTAGCACTCTTTTTTTTTTTGTTTGTATTTAGCAATATTCATATAAAATATCATGAAAAGGATGTTAAAACAGATGACAAGAAGCAGGGGCTGGTCCAAAACCTTAATGTCCGGGGGTAAGAGTCACCAGTAAACGAAATTATGTATTTAATTTAGAGATGTATATATGCGAGTGTAGTTGGTTATAGGGGAGGAGTGTCAGATAATAGTTTCAATACTTCTATGTCATTAAAAAATTCACCATTCCACTCTATTTTTTATTATTATGCCTATTTTATTCGTCCTAAACATGCATGAACTATTTGTCACTTGGCGTTAAGCAACCATAAACCAATTAATCTATTCTTTATATTTCATCTCTTTATTCTGTTATCTAAAGTGCTTATATCATTACTTTATTTCTGTAAACCCCATTTATATAGACATAAATGATGATCCTTTCATAGCCTCATATATGTACATGTAAATGGTATTTGGAAAAGGAAAAATATATCGTCGTATACAACTAAAATTGAGAATGGAAATGGGGAATGTGTCAAAGGGACAACAACCCGGCCATAGAGCAGACAACAGCCGAAGGCCACCGATGGGTATTCAATGTAGCGAGAAACTCATGCGTATACATGCATTACTGTATTCAATGTAGCGAGAAACTCATGCGTATACATGCATTACTGTCCTAAGTCAGGAATCTGATTACAATAGTTGTCGTCTGTTTATGTAGTTCATACGTGTTTCTTGTTTCTCATTTTTATATAGATTAGACCGTTGGTTTTTCCGTTTGAATGGTTTTACACTAGTAATTTTTGTGGCCCTTTATAGCTTGCTGTTCGGTGTGAGCCAATGCTCCGTGTTGAAGGCCCTACCTTGACCTATAAGGGTTTACTTTTATAAATTGTAACTTGGATGGAGAGTTGTCTCATTGGCACTCATACCACATCTTCCTATATCTAATTACTGTATGCATATGCCTGGACTAATAGATGCATAAACTTGTACAAGTCCCAGATTGTGTTATAAAGTATTTCTCATAAAAATACAGGAGCATTTTATTTAAAATTATATACTAGACAATGCCAATCCAATCTTTCTTTCTTTTTTGTTGAAGAGAGGGAGGGGCGGGGGAGGGGGAGAGGGTCAGGATCTTTTAAAACAAAACATTTGTTGGTTTCTTTTCAACATAAGAACAAAATGCGACATTCAGTTCTAAAAACAAATCTTGTATGAAAAAAGTTTGTTGTTGAAAAAATTTACAAAAGAGACAGTTTCGAAATATAAAAAAAAAAAAAAAAAAATGCAAGAAATGGTAATGCGAGAATTGTATTATGAAGACATGCATATCGATACTACTTGCCACTTAACATTTATTTTTACATATTCCTTAAAACAGATTTTAGTTTGTAATTACTTTCCTGATCAGAATATTCTACCAGTTAATCTATAATATTAACCAATACACACAGGTGTCAATATTTACACATCTACCGATAATTATAAGTTGTCATAAATATAACTACTGACGAACCATATTACATGCACATATTTTAAAAGTCTAAATTGAAAACAACGTTCGAACCTAGGATTACGTTTGATAAAAACCGCAATTTTCATGCGTATACATGCAAAACAAAATTCTTGATATAGGGGTCTAAATACTTCACAAAAAAAAAAAAAAAAAAAAACATTTTCGAAAAGACAAAAAAAGGTGAAAAAGGGTATTTTAACAAAAAATGTATATGGAGAAATACATAGATAAATTTATTTTATAAAATTTCAATCCCTTAAAAATGAGGCACTATTATATACTTTTAAAACAGCTCAAATTTTATTTTGTTAACTCGGATAGAAAACTTACAATATAGTCTATCATATTGAAACACGAACGCGGACCCCAATGAGAACACCTGGATTGAAAGATTGCAAATCTACCGACTAATGAAATGCTTTGGATTTTGAACGCGGACTTCAACGAGAACACCTAGATCGAAAACACACTATAATCTTTAGACCGTCGAAAAGTAGCGAGATTTCCAGACTTCTTCTTCTTCTTTTTCTTTTAGGTCAAATAAGGTCACAATATGGAAGAATACATGTTGCTGCGCATGCGTGATTGGCAAAGATTTCATCAAATTTATAAAAATATGAAATAACAATTTAAGTGTTTGTATATATACAGATTGTGATTAAAAATTACCATTTTATGTACATGTTTTGGTTTGAATTTGTTTATTCAAAGCTCGAGGAACACATGGTGTTAGCCGATCTCTAAAGCTGGCAACAGTGGTGGTAGATAATCATAGGTTTTTTTACATAAACAAACACTTTTACATATACATATGTCTGTTTTTAGACGAATTTAGACTTAGTGTGTATATGTCTTCGCTGATAATAATTTTATGTTAGATAAACATAAGTATTTAAAACTAAAAGTTGTATAGTTATAAATAAGTGCATTTTCAAAATTATTTGTTATTTAGGCTTAATGAAGATCTACATCATTTAACGAATGAAAGTAAGAAGATGTGGTATGCTTGCCAATAATGCAACTCTCCACCTTGGACAAAAGAACATAAACAATTTAGATCACCGTACAGCCTTCAACAACGAGCAAAACCCAAACCGCATAATCATTTATAAAAGTTCCCAAAATTACAAATATAAATTCAAACAATTCAAACGAGAAAACTAACGGCCTGATTGATGTACAACACTTATAAAAAATAATATACAACGACAACCACTGGTTACAACAAAAAAAGGGGGTTCCAACCATATGTCCCAATTAAAAAGAATTTCAGGTCAAACAAACGGGAGTTCTTATCTACGGAACAATAACTGGATCCGCCACTGTACAGTCTCCTGACGCGTACAAGTAATAGTATACCTATAGGATAGTCTCAGATTATGGTGTTACAAAATGCTTTTAATTGTCTGTGATTTTTTTTATTTATGTTTTATTCCATTTAGTCCTGCAATTTATTGATTGATTAATGAAAATATCAAAGCAATTCTTTTACTTTATCTAATTAAATATACAATTAATTTTGTTTAGTTATTTGGATTTAATAACCTCAAATTAAAGGGTGCGAAAAGATATATTAATGTAACTGTTTTTAAAGTTCAAATTGATCAATTATTGATTGAAGTGAATAAATAAAATTTATTTTCTCGAGGAATAAACTGCATAGTATACAAATCCTTGTTCTAGTATAAATAGTAATAATTTTCATCGGCGAAAAAGATAGATACTTTTGTTGTGTTGGAAGAATCGTAAAAGTGTTATTTTTCTAAATTCTATTGTTTACTCGGACATCGTAAAGTCTAAAATTGATTTTTTTTTTACCATATTGGACGTCATATTGTGTATTGAATTGAAACATGAACGCGGACTTCGATGAGAACACCTGGATTGAAAGTTTGCAAACGTTCCGACCAATGAAATTCATTTTAATATGTAACGCGGACTTCAACGAGAGCACCTAGATGAAATATTTTATTTATACGACAATTAGTTTTTATTTAGAAATTACCGCTAAAATATAATTAATAAAATTATATGAGAGCAACAAAAACTGGGGGTGATCTCAGGTGCTCAGGAAGGGTAAGCAGATCCTGCTCCACATGTGGCACCCGTCGTGTTGCTTATGTTATTACAAATCCGGTAAATAGTCTAATTCGGTATGTCACATTCGTGAAAAGGGAAGGGTATTGTAGTTACGACATAAGGAACATATCCGATATCATCTGTGAAACGGTTATTCCATAACGGTCAACCAACTCGTGAAACCTGTATATTGTTGAAAACTGCAAATTACCATCTTGATGCCTTCTTTTTATTCTGTTGTTGGTTCGCTGTCTCATTTACCTTTTTTATATCATTCATGCATATCAGTTTACGTAAGAACGATATGATTGTTTTACTTAAAACTTTTAAAGTTCTGATGCTTCATCAGTGTTGGTCTAAAACGTGGTTAATGAAATTAATTAAACAGCGTTAGGCATACATTGAAGTTAAAATGATTAAATTTGTATACGTTATTTTGCCTCGACTTGTGAGTTCGTCTATCCCTTTTGTATCTTCTGCCTCGTTTTCAATAATCAGAACACTTTAGGAGGCGTCCACCTGTATGTACGGTTTGAACCAGTTTATTAAAACAGCACTTAAATATATTATTAGCCTTTTCGAATTTATACAGGTATTTAAGCACTCAGTCCTGACGCCCGCCGTCCCGTGCTACCCCCCTGTCTCTACTCCCCAACCAATAGTATCCACATCTGATTCACGTCACATCTAGAATAGGTAGTTTCACAGTAACTTTGAAGCCCGGCTTTTCTCGTTTGAATGGTTTTACATTTGTCATTTTGGGGCCTTTTATAGCTGACTATGCGGCATGGGCGTTGCTCATTGTTGAAGGACATACGGTGACCTATAGTTGTTAATTTCTGTGTCATTTGGTCTCTTCTGGAGATTTGTCTTATTGGCAACCACATCTTCTTTTTTTTACATTGGATTGCTGATAACGTTTATGTTAATAATTTAGAAAGAGATTTCGTGGAGCACTTGGAAGATTTAGTAATGTAACGTTGTTAGTACGGACAGTTATGTAATTTGGGTATCCAATACAGTGAAGGAAGATCCAGTTCTTCATCTTTGGTTAAAATTCCAAAGGAACATAGAACAGACCTATAATTATCCAGGATTTCCAGCAAATTATGTTATGTGATTTACACAAAAAAAAAACGATGTTGTTTTTGGGGATTTATCTGCGGGGACAACAACATAATTGTTTTGACATGGTGGTAGGAAAGGTGTTTGGAACATTAGGTTCGATGAACAAACAATAAAAGATCATGCAGTTTCTGAAAGATGATTTGAAGTCACGTTTACACTTTTGATGTTAACCAAAGGGACTTATCAACTCAGTAGTCAGTGGTTCTGTTTTGCATTGCTTTTTAACAAACTTTTTCTTAAATGCATTTTTGACAAATTAAGACATCATATATCTATCATTAAGAAACGAAGTTTCTCTCTCTCTCTCTCTCTCTCTCTCTCTCTCTCTCTCTCTCTCTCTCTCTCTCTCTCTCTCTCTCTCTCTCGTAATGTTATCTTAGGTGAATGTGTCTACTTGTTTAGGTCCCTTTTTGTCATATAGCTCGTCACGTGTTTACATTTTGATTTGTTGGCATATTTGTTGGTTTTTATAGTGATTAAGATTATAACACAATGTTGACTGCCATACCCCTATTTTTGACATTTTAAGCTATTATGTCTGTTAGTTTTGTTTACACATTATTGTCAATATAATTGAATTTGTTGCGACTGCCATAGCTAGCTATTAAACCAGGTTTAATCCACCATTTTCTACATAAGGAAATGCCTGTACCAAGTCAGGAATATGACAGTTGTTTTTCATTCGTTTGATGTGTTTGGTGTTTGAGCTTTTAATTTTGCCATTTGATCAGGGACTTTCCGCTTTGAATTTTCCTTGGAGTTCGGTATTTTTGTTATTTTATTTTTTATACATCCTTCACTATCAAATGTTTTGGTTTGATCAATCCTGCTAAAGGTAAATTCGGAAAAACGCTACGAATTCATTAAATTGATAAAGAGTGATTTCCTTAAATATACCATGTTTTCCCAGACCAAAATATGAATTTGTACACCATTATACTATGTATAAACAGTCAACGTATCAAGTTTAAAAAAAGTCATAATTATGTATTCGTGTGATTCCAGTTTTCGTGGATTACGTTGGTAAACGTGAAATACAAAATTATATGTAACGAACTATTAATTTTCTATAGGCACATGTATGATGAAGCAAAATTATATTGAGTGCAGATATTTAAAGACATTTATAATTTGTCCCTTGTTCTTCACAATTCAATTGCATCAATGTTGTGATATATTGAGTTCACGTTATATAACAGTAAAGCGTGGTTACCTGCTTTCATTTCGTCAGTTGAATATATTCGTTTTTAGTTGTTCAAAACAATACTTACATAAATAAAACGAGGAGCAGTGTTGTTTGCTGTTTTGTCCGAAGATACACAAACACAACTGCACAACTCAGATATTTTTTGTTGTTTTAAATCTATACACCAGTGTAGTTTTAAAATTTTATACGCTAGTGATATGTCAGGTTATTTTTAAAACATCCATTACATGTAGGAATTTGGCAATGTTTACAGAATAACATGACCACATGGTTATATATAAGCATATCATCAATTGGTAATTTAGGTACCAAGACCTTGTTGATAAATATTCCGTATCAACTTCACAAATAATACACGATGGTATTGAAGTATAGATTCTGCGTACTGACGTTGTTTATCATCTTAATAACGTGTTATAGTATTATTCTATTTGTCTTTATTACTATTTCTTTTACTGTTAAGTCTGTTTTTTGAGATATCCATTTGACGTGACTCTGTACTTATGTATCCCGTCATACTTTGAACGACAAAATTATTTTATTTATTAATATTAATTTTACTGTTAAGTCCGTTTTTTGTGATATACATTTGACGTGACTCTGTACTTATGTATCCCGTCATACTTTGAACCACAAAATTATTTTATTTATTAATACTACTTTTACTGTTAAGTCTGTTTTTTTGTGATATCCATTTTACGTGACTCTGTACATATGTATCCCGTCATACTTTGAACGACAAAATTATTTTATGTCTACCTGTGCGAGTTCAAACGCGCGATTTTACGCCAGTACTTAAAACGTTCCATCCTTTCTGGTTGGATTTTACATAGATAAATAAAATCGTATAATAAAAAAGCCAAATGAGGATGTTAAATTTGATGTATGTCTTTTTGTGCTTCTTCGTTACATTTGTTTGTTTTTATAGTGATTAAGATGATAACACAATGTTGACTGCTGTACCCCTATTTTTGACATTTTGACCTATTGTGTCTGCTTGTTTTGTTCACGCATCGTTGTCAATATAATGGAATTTGATGCGACTGTCAAACAAGTGAGAGGTTTAGCTAGCTATAAAACCAGGTTCAATCCACCATTTTCTACATAAGAAAATGCCAGTACTAAGTCAGGAATATGACAGTTGTTATCCATTCGTTTGATGTATTTGAGCTTTTAATTTTGCCATTTGATTAGGGACTTTCCTTTTTGAATTTTCCTCGGAGTTCAGTATTTTTGTGATTTTACTTTTTGTTACTTGTATATCCTGTAATAATAGTTATATATAGCTAACAATTTTGTTTCTGCTATGCTTTGTTGTCGTTGTAACCCAATATATGTTAGATACCATAGGTTATTGCTTTATAAATGATATTTACTGTAAAAAGTAATAATAATAATGACCTTTTCACTAAAAACATGCTTGTTGAATACTACTTTCACACTAATATCTCTACTTTTGACTTAAATTTGAATAAAGTGTTGAATTATATATCACTGCTCTGAGTGTGTTTCTAGTTTAGTTCATTTACAATTATAATAGTTATATATGGTAACTGTTAATATGTGTTTGTTATCAACATGATCGCCGATTTAAAGAACGTATGAAATAATTTTAGTCACAAGTGTATGTAATGGTTGACTTTAGTTTTTCACTCTACAAATTTTAAGGTCTACAAAGCGAAAACCCGCCTTGTCTTGTAATTTACGCCGAGCCCATTAATAATATCCATGCAATTTGCACCTGAAATTCTAAAGTCCCTTTTTTTTCTCTTATAAGGCCTAATTTCCTTGCTCTCAAGGATGACACTTATTTCCTGTTTGACTGTATCTTGCACTTTTTAAATCCGCACATATGTTTTTGCCTATCCAAATTCATAGTGGTGACCGTAGAACTTATGTAGTGTCGATTTAAGACATTCTTCTTCATAACGTCCGACGATGGATCAAAGGGTATATTGCTGCTGAGAAATGCGAAGTTTACATTCGAAAAGTTGAATTCATCACATTTTTACCACGTCTTAGATTATGGTTTAACATCTATGTCGTCTGTCTGCTAAGTACCGAACGTGACCTATTCCCGAATATGACTGTTATACCGAGTGTGAATTTGCATTGCTATACGACGTGTCTCGGTATTTTGTACATCCAACATTCATGTATTGATTTTTAATGTTTCTGTCATGGTTTCGGTTGGATAATGTGTTGTGTCTTATCGTTTGTAGTCCTAATAATTATAAAATTGCCTTTCGATACCATCATTGTCATGAAAATTGTTTGGACTGGTATTGTGAAAATAATTGTATAAAGTTCGAGATTGCATGTTCGTAACGTAAGTGCGTCACTGTTTGTGATGTTCTGTGATGTCTGTCGTTGATGGAAGATGTTCGTTGTTGTTCTGCGGTTTGCATGTTGTGTCGACTGTTATATAATTTGTTTGTGCGTTTCTCTGTGATGAGTGTTCTTGTATTTGTGCTGTATTTCTGTCACGTAGTGTTGTCATTTTAGTGATATTTTTTTAAATTGTTATATAAGCGGGAGGTTTGGCTAGCCATAAACCCAGGTTCAACCCACCATTTTTTCTTAAAATGTCCTGTACCAAGTCAGGAATATGGCAGTTGTTATCAAATAGTTCGTTTCTATGTACGTTGGTGTTTGTTTTTGTTGCACTTCAGTGTTCCTGTTGTTTCTTTGTTTTCCTCTTATAGTTGATGTGTTTCCCTTGGTTTTAGTTTGTAACCCGGATTTGTTTTCTCTCAATCGATTTATGACTTTTGAACACAGATATACTACTGTTGCCTTTATTTGTAGTATATTCTAGTTTGAAGTGGTCCAATTGTGTCAATATCGAGGAAAAGATCAAGATAAGAAGCAGACCTTTAATGTTTTGGTAGGACCATAACTGCACGTTTATTGGCATATATTAAATATACGCAGTCATTGAAATGTGGGTTATTAAATGACTGAAAATCATCAATATATCTATATGTGAAATTGTCATACCGACTGTGTGCTAAACTATCATTACACCAATTTTAACATAAAATGTTGTTTTGAAAATTTCATCTTCGTTGTATTTGTCGCGGGAATCAGTGTGGTTCTCCACACAGTATGAATGTTCATGACCTAGAGAAGAAATTGTATCAACGTTTCGAATTTTTGTAAAAGAAGCTTTGTTTAATGAGGTGATGTAGTCGATCGTGCAAGTGACCATGGGGACTAGTAGTGTAAAGAGCAGAAAAATTAAAGGTTTTGATATTACTGCAAAATTGTATAGATTTTGATTGAAGATTTTTAAGAAGATCTTTGATAATCTGCTTCTGTTTGACATCGTCAAACATACCTTATTACAATACTTCTTACTGTGGAAGGAATAGTAAAGATCTTTAGTCGTACATCTTGACGACCCGGGTTTAGAATCGTTATTTGTAAGGATGTTTGTGAAGTGTATATATCCAGTATCAAGAGGGGGGTTTATATCCTCCTGTTTTATGTTAATGCCAGATAAGAGCAATATGGATAGGTGATTTTCTAAAAATCTCCTCTTTCATCGTTGTAAATGTAGACTCATCAAGTTGTGCGTAAATAACATCTGAGTAAGGTTCTATTGGTTTATTATAGTAATCTCAAATAAACACCCTGTAACATATAAAACACACAATAAGACACAATACATACGTTCAAAGAACGCTAACTCTAATTATTATCTCCATATTAATAAAATAAAATATAAATTATCCAAGTAGTTAACTCAGTTCGAAATATACCATATTTAATTAAGTATGTTTTACTACAAATCATAAGCATCTATACCAAAGTCTATTTCCGGTAACTGTTCAACATGCAATTCTACAGACATCAATAACACCTTGTGTCAACGATCATTATCTAAAGTAATCAGTTCTAATACTGAATATAACGGAATTTGATGATACTGTCGTACAAGTGAGAGGTTTAGCGCTATAAAATCAGGTTCAATCCACCATATTCTACATTTGAAAATGCCTGTACCAAGTCAGAATATGACAGTTGTTGTCCATTCGTTTGATGTGTTTTGTCATTTGATTTTGCCATGTGATATAACTGGAATATAAAGACTTTAAATATCTATAAATCACAATAAAGATTGAATTTTCCTCAATATCAAAGGAGTTCACAGAGTAACCAATCAGTTCAGTATTTTGTGAATATAATATAATATAATAACTGTATTTTACTTTTTTTTTTTTTCGTGAATGATGTAGGGGTATATCTGTGATTCCCAGTTTGCTGTAAATTCAAAGGTTTAGTGACATATTTCAAAAAATGTTTTTGCATATGAAACCAACATTGTTTGAGACTTTGTCTGCTGGATAAACAACATATTTGTCGTGGTATGAGGATAAAATATAACTCGTTTGTTTAAGTTATAAACGCCATGTGATATAACAATATGATTGTACCTTTGGTGTCCTTGGACAGAATTTAGACGAATGGTTCATGTGTTGCCTAATTACATGTAACATCAACAAAGTATTTTGTAGAAGTACGGCAATGTGCTAGATTGTATATAATAGTTTATGCCTGTACTAAGTCAGGAATATGACAGTTGTTTTCAATTTGTTTGGTGTATTATAGATTTGATTTTGCCATTTGATAAGGGACACTCCGTTTTAAATTCTCTTTGGAGTTCGGTATTTCTATTATTTTACTTTTTACACTGTGTAACGAATTTATCTTACCGACTATCTTAAATGTGGCATTTAGACTAGTGGCCTTTCAAAGTGATCAAGTCTTCTATATAAAAAACCTACTTTCATTGGTCTATACAAAAACAAATGCCAACAATAACAACTTATTAGCTTTTAATGTGTTTTCTGCATTTATTTCAATCGTTCATCATCAATTTCTTTGTTTGTTGAAACGTTTCAGATTTTTCCTCAACGCCATGTTGTTTTTATAAAGGGACGTAACACCACTACTAACCTCATTTTAGAATCATCCCCGCCTACTAACCTGATATAAAATAAACAAGGTCTCCACGCGGTAGCTTTTAACCAATGATATTCCTAGAAATAGGAGGTAATTTAATGACAAATATATGTCATTGTTTTATAATTATCAAACAGTGCTGCTCGAAATAATTAAATATTGACAAATCTACGGCATTGTTCTATAATTAGTTTCTTAATTTGGAATAACATTTATCACATTGTAGTATTTTCATTTTTCGTTTGTTTCATCGTTTATTATTTTAAAATACATGTAATTCTTTTCAGATTTTTGCTTTCAACTGAATAATGCGAATTATGTGAAGTTTAGGATAACCAAAATAGGCAGACAGAGTATAGAGTATGGAATACAAATTTTAATCTTCACTTACAATAGAAATAGAATGAACCAAGTTCTTATTAGTCGTGCTCTGATTTGCGCACTGCACATATTCGCAATAAAGCAAACTAATAATACAAGAAACAAATTCATTTTGGGCATGATTTCCCGCTGCCGACTGATTTTTGTTGTCTATATGTGTTCTTCCTTAACTTATCCTTTTTTCGAGACTTAAACATTTAAGATGACTGCAAGCTACAAAGGCTTGAATTTTTCATTAAATGTTTTTATTTCGGTAATGTTAGACTCTAATGAATAATCATTCTTGTGGCGACAAGTTTTTATGTTTTATGAGATATAAAATAAGATTTAAACGTACTAAGATAATGAACGCGATTTTACTTTTTAATTATATTGCAGGTATTAATTGGAAATTTTCTTTTACTTCACAGTTACATTGTAAAATATAATATTACAATATGTAGTTCATGTAAATAGATCGGTGTATTATTTAATCAAACATGCATGTTAACTGATGATTTATTGAACAATTCATATTTACACATTTATACAATTCATATCAACTTCTAGTATGATCATGCAATAACTAATTTGAATTTGATAACGCAAAACAACAATAATATTGTTTATATAAGAACATTTAAGATTTTCATTTCGTTAATATTTGGTTTTCTTGCTGTGCAATTGTTCATCAATTGTTGTAAATGGAACTATGTTAATACATCAATACTGTGGAGTGAGCTCGATTACGAAAAAAAAAAATGCAATAACTAACCCAGATAAAACTGTAAACAACAGAGATCAAAGATAAGTACCAAGACACAATCTGCAAATAGTATAAAAAGAACGAAATCGACTGCTTCTATTAGATATTGCTCTTCAATAGGGATTTGATCCTTTTTTTGTCACTGGTCATTTACATGAAATCTATCATTGATAGAGGTAAACTTTAAACAGCTAAAATAATCAGCTCGACAGGATCTAAAACTAAATTACATGGCAGAAATCTTCAGTCGACTTCCATTAGGATTTTAACAATTCAATGACGATTTTAATGTTTATTTAGAGAAATGTTGTGAATAGAGAAAAATGGTCAGCAAGACATTGTTATTCCAGAATGTAGTAAGAGATGCTGCCCTTCGCCTAAAATTTCCAGCCATTTTACGCTTCGTTTTTTCACACATGAAGGATCCTCCATTTGAGTTGTGTGTCTTCCATGTAAACGCAGAAACTGTTCTTATATATTTAAACTAGTAAGTACAGTTGTGTTTATAACTCGATACTAACTCTGTGTACAGACAAACCCGTGCACCCAGAAAGCTTGTTAGCCTAGCAGCACCTAGATATATAAAATGCGTGAATGCAGTTTGTGTTTCGATAAGGGTAAACACGTTCCTGGATTGTGTATGGCATTTCTTTTTCCGTTGCTGCAGACGGTGTAAAAAATAAACTAAACGTGTTAAAATCTAAACGAGCCCCACCCCTCTACGCATGTGTTAATTATATAAAACATTGTTTTAATTTAAGTGGAAAATTGAAGGACAATTGATATGTGCACAACAATACATGATTTAAACAGTGTAAATTAACATTTCTGAGTGAACCGTATTCAATAAAATTTAGGGTTTTGGTTATTTTACCAACTCTTTCAGTGATGAAAATTATTAATCTCATAATTGAAAATACTATTTTGGTTTTCTGAAACACACTATTTTTTATGTATGCTAAACTTTAAATGCAAGTTTGTCAGTAATGTTCAGGGTGTAAACACAACATGTGTTGTATATTTGTTATGTTATGCCCTACAAGAAAAACACAACCTTTGTTGTCCATCTGTTATGCCATACAAAAATACAGTTGAACATTTTGGACATAGACCAATACCATATGGTCAGCTGTTGAGGCTCCTTTTAACCGACGAAAGAAGAATGTATGGTATTAATGGTAAAAATATACACTTAAATCCTAATTATATCTTTGCAAATTTAAAAGGATTATACTTTGCTTGCCGTTTTTGCTCTCAAACTCATTTTGGAACCCCTGATTTTGAAAAGGCAGGTGTAATCAGTTATGTCCTATTAACTGTTTAGAAACTCCACTTATAGACCTTTCCAATTGAATAAATTCGAGGTAAAACATTTCCAAAAGATTTCATTAATGAAATGAAATCGTCCTAGGGATTTAACACAATTATTTTGCAAACAATAACAATGAAAACTGTTGGTAATGACTTGTTTTTATTATAACACGACTCATCGATCAATTACAGTTCTATATTTAGGAACAAAATCACTCTCTTAATATACATGATCATGACTAGCAAATTGATATTTCTTACCACTTTAAATGCATATAACGGCCACCATATAAGGTAAACAACAGAAATGAAAAATATTGATAGAGCTAAATCTAAGTTAGAGGCCAATTTTCAATATAACTGTATAATATCCGGTCACAATATATAAATTGATAATATTATACTATGCTTAATATTGTACATGCAGCAATTTCATATTTGATCCGTGTTTGCAAAGGTAAAAAAAGAAAGCGCAGCATACATCAAATAAAACTAATGCTTGCAAATTTCAAAATTCGACTTTTTTGGTTTTGAAACCAGTCCCGTTGCCATCTGAGCCGTTATATTTCTCTTTTAAATTGAATTAAGTTTTGTCAAATTATGTCGTTTATAGCTAACTATAAGAGTTTTGCTCATTGTTGAAGGTCGTACGGTGACCCATCGTTGATGACATTAATGTCGTTTTATCTATGGTGGTTAGTTGTCACATTGGCGATCCTACCACATCTTTTCATACAAAGAATTAGGATATCTGTATCTGGAGACTTTATAATAACTCGACCCTTCTTGTTTTGCCTACCAAACTCTTCACCAGCAAACATGACATGCAGGATCTTTCGCGTGTCTGTCTCTTCAACTGTGTTGAATAAATCCTGGCAGTCAGTTACCCCTATGGAAGATAAGGCAGCATTGGTAGGCATGATTTATGACTTTGAACTAGATGTAGAGCCAAGTCACCGAAAGTGCTAAATGTCTTAACATGCAATGACTGGACTTTTCCATAGAAGCACCCAGCGAAGCTTCATTGGCACTTGGGTAGTCATCAGATGAAATAGCGATGTTTTTAATATCGCGCCTAAGAGCGGTAGCGGCAGATTGAAGTAATTAGTCTTCATTTAATGTATCCTTAATATCTGCAGACACACCTTTTTTAAATTATGATAGTCTAAACATAGACTTCAATTTTCCTGCAGCAGATATGGCATCCCATTTAGTAAGTTCAGAGCTAAACACTATATTTGACATTCCTTCTCCCCGCTGTGTCTGAATTGTAATTGAGCTGTTATAATAACTAATGAATTTGTTCTTATGTTTGGCAGATTGGTATGTTTGGGTAAAAGTGATCGGTATATGTCAAGGATGTGTGACATAAGAAAGGCCTTTTTGCTGAAAAACATGTACAGATCATCATTAACAATTGTTATTAATGACTTGAAAGCAATTTCATGTCTGATTCTTCAGTTACTGTATTGCCTGATTGCACAGGAGGTGACTTTTATAAATACTTGGTAATGCATGCTGAATGGTTGACTGCATTTGAAAAAAAAATGTACTATTGATTATCTCATTATTCACATTAGCGCACCTCAAAACACTATCAAAACGTTCACGCAACTCGATTTTGTACAGTTTTCTGTCCTTTATAAAGATTTTGTTTTTACACAAAACACATGTTTTCATATCCAAACTACAATTAGGAAATTGAGCGCGAGTTCGTATAAAAGTATCAGGTTGTGAGGATACTTATGGATCAGATTAATCACATATTTGGCTTTCCGTTTCTAATTTAAAGACGCTAAAATTTTGCCTGCTGGTGTGTGTCTTGTAACATGCCCGATGATACACAACTCTTTCATCCAAGGAAAGCAGAATATCAAGAGAAGATAGTTGTTGCATCATCATGTCGCACAACAAATCTCTGCGTATATCCATAGCTTCAATTTAACTTTTTTTTTTCCCGACCGCTCGCATGCATATTAATTGCTCTTATGTTGAACATTGACATACAATGCCTTTTCCCCATACAATATCATTTTTCTCCTTTTGGGACTAGTAGGAGTACACTTTACTTGACTGCCATAACTAGCCATTATCAGGGGATAATCGTATCCAAACGTTCGGGTAAACTTTTATAAAAAGTCCAAATTTAATAAAAAAAAAAAAAATAAAACTGATTTACATAAAAAACACCAAACAACTACTATATAAAATCAAATCACACTTCAAAAAAATAAAAAATAATCAACGAATCAAAGAAAATGTACAAAATCATATCGAAACAATCAAATTAATTGTGGAGCAAAACGACCTTACGACGAACTTGATAGATGGTAACTATAAATGATGGTGCTGATTGACGGATATGAAATTTCCGTAATAAAAACAAGGTACAAATGATGTTTTTGTTTTTGAGTTTTTGACAAAACTGTTTGGAGTTCGCCCATAAATATTTGCATGCAGTATCACAATAATATAGTATTTCCTCTCAACTGACAAATACTGCTTTTGAATCGTATGTTTTTCGTTTTCAAAGAAAAATGCGTTAAATTTCCACCTAAAAATTGCCAACTTTAAGTTTCAAATTTTGATTCGGGGATGGTATTATATTTATGTCTTCATCATTCCAATGATCCTTGATAATATGTGTATCGAAAATAATTACGAGCAGAGCCTGAAATTGAACAAAACTTTTTTTTTTATTTTAATTTTAAGGCGACTACCCAAAACCGTAAATTGAGGGGTACCCAATAAACGAGCTAAAATACAAAAATGTGACCAAAGAAACTGTTGTCGACCAGACGGAAATTAAAATATAAATATTTTTCTATCATTTAAAACAATTTCCAGCCGTGTGTTATTCCGGAAAATTAAACTCGTTAATTAAGCGTCTTTTTCGAGGTCAGTTCCAGTACTATTACACGCGTTACAATTACTTGTTTTTCATTTCGGAAATAACAAGGTACATTGTCGTCATTAAGGTTAAGATAAACATAACAAAACTATATTGTGCAATTTTACTCTGTAAACAGGCATGAAATTAAAGTTGTTTTGATACTATAACATTCATCGGAAGACATTCAACATGTGTAAACGTGTATAACATTAAGGACACTAACCGAAGAGATATTTAACAATAAACAAGCCAAATAATATTATTTCGCAGTAATCAAATTCAATTTTGCGTCATAATCTTGTATAAAATCTAAAAAAAGTGAAAAAAAGTGTTAAAGACTTAAACAGTTGTACAGCAATTCTTACATTTACTTATGTAAGTATATTTAAATTCATAAAATGATGGAGAATGAATACAGATTTGAAAGTTTCAAAGTCACAGGCTAGCGTGACAGTGATGTACAGATAAGCAAGTACGTACTTTGTGAAAACTATGATATGCAAATTGCATATTCACTCTAATTATTGCAATGGATATGAATTAATGTCAAACAGCTGAATAAAATAGAAATAAAATGTTAACTTCACTAGATTCACTAATTGTGCTTAAAACTTTGCTGGGCTCACAACTTTAATACATTTATATATTCGTGATTATTTCTGATGATAGGAGTGTTTTCACTGGGAGCATCGTGTGTAGCATTTAGTGGTGTATGTCAACTTTTGATAACAATGGAGATAGCTATATATTTGAAATCCAAGTGCAATGGTAATTCGCACTATACAACTACAATACGATATTTCTACATTCTACCAGTTTGTGTCAGAACTGTAATGTTTAATCTTCACAGTCCCATTTCATTATAATGGCTCATTAATCACATTTTTGCTGTTGAATAAATGTTATCAAAATTATCTTAGTAGTAATATGATAAATTGGTTTTCATGCTTTAAATCTACTCTATGAGCAATTATATGCAAATTCAGCAGTTCAGAATTGGGGATATTAAACGGTTAAATATGCCATAGTTTTATCTCCAACTGAAATACAGTGACAAATTTCAAAAAAACAACATTGTTTGTAGTTAAATGTTCCATTTAAAAAAAAGAGTGCTTTATTTATCTAATTTGATTGTCCAGTAAAAAGACAGGCAAGCAAAGAATTACTTTTCATGAACGTAAATTCGATTCCTTTGTTTATGTCTCAGTAAAGTATTTAGTATAGTGTGCTTTTTGTCCATATTAGCAAAAAGAAATAAATCATTATATGATTCACACGACGTAATGTTGACATATTATGAATTAATAAAGATAAATTATATAGTGCGGTGACAGAAGTGTAAAAAGTCGTCTAGATTTCGAGTTTAATCTCCCCAAATGACACACGGCTAAAATGGTATTAACTTAAAGTCAAATATATCTTATTTGTTTTCTGCCCTGTCGTAAGAATTTTGCATCGTCATATTTTTCTAAAAAGTCATTTTAATGACTAGTTGTGTATTGGAAAGTTTTCAACCCCCCTTTTTCAAAATGAAATTTTAATATATTTCTTTACATTTAATTAATATATTTTCCCTTAGTAATCATTACACGTCAAAATATTGTATTCAGTATTCTATTTTCTTTTAACCTATAAAAGTTTTGACTGTTTAAAAGTGAGGTAATTTTTATTGCAAATTCAGTCACAAACTTTAGTTTCTTCTTCAAAGTAGTAAAAACTATCCCATAATATTTTAAACATACGCTACTTCATTAAACTAGTTACTGATAAAAAATTTAGAACCTAAATACGAAAAAGCCTTAAGAAATCAACGGACAAAGAATAGAGTAAAAAAAACTTCAATTTCAACACGGAACTTAATCCCTTCCCTTCCATCACATTTTGTGTATTATTAAACCTTATGCACTCAACGTATACATAGAATTACTACATTTTTTGCTATTATACGCACATATTTTCTATTAATTAAACTAATATATAATACAAAGTTTGTTTGTATTTGGTTATAGTCAATTTTTTTTTTTTTGTTATAATCCGTCCAATACTTTGTCAGAAAAATCTTATTGTATAAAATCAAAATAATTGACGGATAGTTTCAGTTAAAATTCTGCAACATGTACGATTCGTCAAGTCCGTTGAAACTTGCTCTTTCAAGTCCTATGAAAAGACGAAAGTCGTTAAATTTCATGCAGTGCATAATATGCCAAAAAAACATCGACTGAAGGTTTCAATTTACTAGCATAGTGAAGTCGAATTGTGTATCTACAATGAATAAAAGATTGGATGAGGTGAACATCAAGCCGGGTTCTAGATGAATTTGTTTCATTTGATAGTTGTGAATTTGAAGAATTGCAGGCAGTTTATCATCGTTCATGCTACAAAAGTTACACAAGTAAACAGAATTGTTCTCCCTTTAAGAATGAGGAAGCTTCTAACCTGACATTAATGACGACAGACAATCATCTGACTGTTGTCCTTCAGTTTTGGGTGTTTATACGCGTCCTAGAATGGAGACGTTCGACTGGAGTTCTTGTATATTTTGTTGCAATAAAACATTTAAAAAAGATCGAAAACTCCGCAAGTTTGAATCAGATGAGCGTATTAAGAATAATTTAGCCGTGGCAGAAAGGAATGATGATAACCGGCTTGAAAGTTGAAATAGTTTCTCGTCCATCTTTTAAATTTCAAGCACTTTATCATTCTGGTAGCATTACAAAATATATGCTAAAAACGAAAAACAAAATTCTGAACCCCTTGAAGCAGAAATCTCATATCACGATACTGCTTTTACTAATATTATATTGGCTATTGACAACGATTTAATGGTAAAAAAGGCATTCCTTGATAAATATAGATCTGTCCTTCCTACTGATTCTAAGTTAAAATATTCTACTTGGAAACTACAGTCGAAACTCTTGATTTCTATAGAAACTCAGTTGTCATACAACCACAACAAGGTCAAGGTAAAATCTAACAATATATTCAGTCACAACATAACTATTGGAAATGTCATATCAGCTGCTAGTTAATTAACAGCTACAAAATCTCTTAGATCCTAGCATCTATGTTAACAGTTATAAACTTAAATAAGGAACAGATATTGCCTTCCGCTGGCTGCGAGTATACTTAGAAAAGACATCGAAACTCTACAGATTTCTACATAAGAATACCCAACTTCTGATGAATTGTCTATTCCTTCTTCAATTCAGTCTATGACTTCGTCTTTAATGCAATGCATTACTTGGTTACTGGATGATACTGCATACAGCCAAGTCTTTTCTCAGAAAATGGCACGAGAGAAATTACGAGTTCGCCGTTTCAGAATCTTATGGATTCTGGATATCATTTTCAAAAGCGTACACTTAAACGATGTGATTGATTTAAAACGTTCCAAACAATTAAAATTCAACCAATGACTAACGTTATTTTCATTTTGGTGTACGAACAATGAGATTACCCATAGTCCTTTAGATTCTAAAAAGGCGAAAACACAGATTTACTCCTTTTCATTTAGGTTTGGCTTCACAAGAAATGTATCATGAGTTTGGTTCAAAAAAGTATACTTGGTTGAAACATTGAATGCCGAGGGATTTTGAGCTTCGTATAGTGAAGTGCGACGCTATCTAACAAGTATTTCCAACCATGAAATTGAGCGAATTCAAGATGGTGTTTACATCCCGTATAATGTTATCCAGGTTGCAAATTGTGGGGGTCTTGTTCAAGAATGTGCTGATAACATTGATTTGAATGCAGAAACAATAGATGGGAAAACAACTTTTTCAATCAAAGGCACGACCAGCTTTCAAGTCAGTAATGCAAAAGAATACTCTATTGAACCGATTAAGATAAAACGTGGTAATGAGAGATCGTTGACACTGACGAGGATGCCATGTCCATGAATAATTGTGTCAAGATCTTATCTGTATTTGTAAAAGAAAATCTATGTGCTCAAAAGAATGTGTTTACTTTTGGAAGAACCTTTCATGTACAGACCTGTGTCCATGCCAGGCAAGTGAAATGTGTAGAAATATTAATACACGTCTTGTGATGGTTGTTGGAAAGGGAGATGATGGAGATCAGTCGTGATTTTATAGTTTTTTGTATGGGTACACACAGTCCCAGTTTAGGGAAGGTTGGCGCACCTTCAAGCTAGTTTAACCCCATCACATTCTGTATGGGTCTGTCTCAAGTCATGAGCCAGTAATGCAGTGGTTATCGTTGGTTTCTATAAATTATTTATTTTTGCATTATTTTGTACATAAATCAGAACGTTATAATTTTCGTTTGAATAGTTGTACATTTGGCATTTTGGAAATTTTAAAGTCTGTCGTATCGGTTTTACTCATTGTTGAAAGGTGACTGATAGTTTTTAATTTCAGTATCAGTTGGTCTCTTGTTGAGAGTTGTTTCGATGGCATTCTTACCACTATTTTTTCATATTGAATACCTTTGAAGTTTGTGGTACGTTGCAAGGGAAAAAAGAGGGGTTATAGGTACAAAACCGATCATGTAATAGACATTAACCAGATAGAATACACAACCTCAATTTAAAAAAAAATGAGACAATATTAGGTCCTTAAGACAGGCATATTTTTATATTACAAGGTTTCCTCTATCGAATGATATATTATACAGGTGTGTGTTCGATGGGGAGATTAAATTGAAAAAAGTCTGCCTTCAGTCACCGCACTAATAGGCCTGGGTTCCATAAACAGGTTAAAGGAATATTATCTTTCCTAAACCGTTACAAGTACTAGCAAAAATTACAAACACTCATAATAAGGACTGAATTTTCCATTAAGTAAGATAAGAAGATTGGCGTGCTATTGCAAATGTATTATCTTTTTCACTTTGTGATAATCTTGTTTCGGTTAATCTACTCTTATCAATCATTTAATTGGCAAAAATAGTATCGCAACATATATAAAGGTTGAACGTTTTATTATCCGATAAAAGTTTTTGAACGACAAGGACAATTGCAATACATAGTCTTAGTTCACAAAAAATTATATTACCCACAATTTTAGAATTTTAGTTATGTGTAGGCTATACGAATTTTACCAAATCTCATAAAGAAGGCTGACTTAATTGTTTTATATAAATTTTGGATCCATCTTTGTGAATGAGCAGTTAATTACTAACAATTTAAAAAAATAAAAACAACGCTTTTGATAAGTAGATGTTGTACAAATGCCAGTGAGGCAGTTATCCACCAATGACGAAGAACTAAGTAAATGACTGTATTTACATTTTATATTCTGTAGTTTACATGTTGTACTGTGTAAGTATATTATGTATTTGTGTATTTCGTTGTGCTGAGTGTTCTTACGTTTGTTTGTACTGTATTTCCTGTCACGTAGTGTTGTCAATTTAGCGATATTTTAAACGTTGCTATATAAATGGAAAGTTTAGCTATCCATAAAACCAGGTTCAACCCACCATTTTTATATAAATGTGACTTTGTCCTGTACCAAAGCAGTTTTATCAAGTAGTTTGTTTCTATGTATGTTGGTGTTTGTTTCTGTTGCAGTTCAGTGTTTCTGTTGTTTCGTTGTTTTACTCTTATAAGTGATGTGTTTCCCTCGGTTTTAGTTTGCAACCCGGATTTGTTTTCACTTAATCGATTTATGACTGTTGAATAGCGGTATATATACTACTGTTGCCTTTATTTAAACAATAACATTTCAAACATAAAATGTTTCAAAAATTGCATCAAACCGTGTGTTGAAAGGCCTGACATGTTATTGATTCATTATAAGTACTTTGATCAACTACACAGTGAATAGTTTGAGTACTCAATGCTTATTTAAAGTAAACAAAATGTATATTTCGAAAGCAAACGACTTTCCTAATTAGTCAAATAAGGCAATCGACGAATATATGTGAAGGTTCATTATTATATTTAAATACTTGACCTGCATAGCCAACTATTAGTCTTATTTCCCTAGATAAGTCTGGATTCTATAAACCTATGAAAAAAATAGTAAAAAAGTTAGAAGAAAAATATAAGAAAAGCCATTGTTAAGGCTGAAAATTGCAATGTCTGATTAACAATATTGGACTTGTATTGCAAATGGGTGGTTTTGAAACATTAGAATTGAATTAGCCGTTAAAAAGCATCGTTATATAGTATCAAAGCTAAAATCTTCTATGTCCGCTCGTGAATATCTATGAATGGCCTTTTTTAAAACAATAAATATTAGTCATGCATGCAGTTAATAAACTGTACTTCACAACGAATGTAAATGGCTTTGATTGTCATTGCGGAATTAAATATATTTGACTAACAATTAAATGTAAAATTGATATATCAAAACTCGAATGAAAATTAAAATTCTACAGCTATTCTCTGAATATTGGACTCATTAAATGTAAAATTAGCTGTCCGTTTATCTGTCCGGAATGTTGGTTGAATGGTTGAGAAAAATACATTTGTGTGTTCCACTTTTTAAATTGTTTTCATTTAAAATTGTTCATTACAGATGGGTGCAGTCCTAACCTGTACAGCAAGTTAACTTGATAACCAGTCATTTGGACTGGTCAAAGTTAACCTGTGACCGGATTTAGGACTGCTCTGACCAGTCCTAGGACCAAAATCTAGTTAACTTGAAAAGCGGACTTGGTCCTAGGACTGTTTTATGTCTGCCAAAAGTTAACTTGGAAACAGGTCCGCTATTGATATAAGTTAACTTCGAACCAGTCCTGTCATAAGTTAACTTCGAAACCAGTCCTGTCATCAAGTTAACATAAGTTAACTTTGCTTTGACAAATCCGATCGAAACCAGACCTGTTCCCAAGTTAACTTTTGACTGGTCTGCTCAACACTAAGTTAACTTGTAACCAGGACCGCTCTACATCGATTTAAAAAAAAATTTATAATATCTTTGTTTCGTGGTATAAATATCGACAATAAAGTAAAATTAATACTTCCGTTATATAAACAGGATTAAATACATATATTTGAAAATAAAGTACGCATAAAACGTTGCTTGTTACACAAATTTATCTGTAATCTGCCAATCTATAAATTAAAAACGATCTTGGTTACAATGATAACGAGCACTGAATATATATTCCAATACCTATCAAATTCAACCATATTTGCACTTTATTACGTATATCTATGCAAGGACGTATATTAGATGTTAGTTATACGTCCTTGATCTATGTAGCCACGATCAGCAATATTTTAATTTCAGGATAGAATTTATAATACAAAATGAAAGCATTATAAAAACACATGACTACAAAACTTTGTCTGCACAAATTAAGAGTCCCAGCATGTCCTCCTTTTGTGCAATATATTGATACGTACCAAAATTTCAGTAGTTTTGATACCTTAGGCGGACTTGTACAACAAAATTATTTGACCGCTTCAAGCAAAACTGACCATATGTGCACTTTAATTTGTAAATCTATATACCTGCATAATAAGTCAGCCATATTTTTATGTCAGGATTCAATGTATAATACTAATGACAGCAATATTGGAATACAATTACAACAAATTTTTGTTCGCATAAATTTAGGGTGCCAACATGTCCTCCTTTTATTCAAAATATTTATACGTATCAAATTTCAGTAGTATTGATACCTCATGCCGACTTGCTCAACAAAATTATTTAACCGCTTCAACCAAAACTGACCATGCACTTTAATTTGTAAATCTATATACCCGCATAGTAAATTAGACATATTTTTATGTCAGGATTCAATGTATAATACAAATGACAGCAATATTGCAATACAATAACACCACATTTTTGTTTCGCATCAATTTATGGTGCCAGAATGTCCTCCTTTTATTCCAAATATTGATATGTAACAAACTTTCAGTAGTTTCGATACCTCATGCTGACTTGTACAACAAAATAATTTGACCACTTCAACCAAAACTGACCATATGTGCACTTTAATTTGTAAATCTATTTACCCACATAGTAAATCAGCCATATTTTTTATGTCAGGATTCAATGTATAATACAAATGACAGCAATATTGCAATACAATAACAACACATTTTGTTTGCATAATTTAAGGGTGCCAGCATGTCCTCCTTTTATTCCAAATATTGATACGTAACAAACTTTCAGTAGTTTCGATACCTCATGCTGACTTGTACAACAAAATATTTTGACCGCTTCAACCAAAACTGACCATATGTGCACTTTAATTTGTAAATCTATATACCCGCAGAGTAAATCAGCCATATTTTTTATGTCAGGATTCAATGTATAATACAAATGACAGCAATATTGCAATACAATAACAACAAATTTTTACAATAAATTTAGGGTGCCAGCAAATCCTCCTTTTATTCAAAATATTGATACGTAACAAAATTTCAGTAGTTTTGATACCTCATGCTGACTTGCACAACAAAATTATTTGACTGCATCGACCAAAACTGACCATATGTGCACTTTAATTTGTAAATCTATATACCCGCATAGTAAATCAGCCATATTTTTTTATGTCAGGATTCAATGTATAATACAAATGACAGCAATATTGGAATACAATAACAACAAAGTTTTGTTCCCATAAATTTAGGGTGCCAGCACGTACTTCTTTTATTTAAAATATTGATACGTAACACAATTTCAGTAGTTTTGATACCTCATGCTGATTTGCACAACAAAATTATTTGACCGCATCGACGAAAACTGACCATATGTGCACTTTAATTTGTAAATCTATATACCCGCATAGTAAATCAGCCATATTTTTATGTCAGGATTCAATGTATAATACAAATGACAGCAATATCATAATACAATAAGAACACATTTTGTTTCGCATAAATTTAAGGTGCCAGAATGTCCTCCTTTTATTCAAAATATTTATACGTAACAAAATTTCAGTAGTTTCGATACCTCAAGCTGACTTGTACAACAAAATTATTTGACCGCTTCAACCAAAACTGACCATATGTGCACTTTAATTTGTAAATCTATATACCCGCATAGTAAATCAGCCATATTTTTATGTCAGGATTCAATGTATAATACAAATGACAGCAATATTGCAATACAATATAAAAACATTTTTGTTTCGCATAAATTTAGGGTGCCAAAATGTCCTCCTTTTATTCCAAATATTGATATTTACAAAATTTCAGTAGTTTCGATACCTCATGCTGACTTGCACAACAAAATAATTTGACCGCTTCAACCAAAACTGACCATATGTGCATTTTAATTTGTAAATCTATTTACCCACATAGTAAATCAACCATATTTTTATCATTGATCATGTTTATGTCAGGATTCAATGTATAATACAAATGACAGCAATATTGCAATACAATAACAACACATTTTGTTCGCATAAATTAAGGGTGCCAGCATGTCCTCCTTTTATTCCAAATATTGATACGTACCAAAATTTCAGTAGTTTTGATGCCTCATGCTGACTTGTACAACAAAATAATTTGACCGCATCAACCAAAACTGACCATATGTGCACTTTAATTTGTAAATCTATATACCCACATAGTAAATCAGCCATATTTTTTATGTCAGGATTCAATGTATAATACAAATGACAGCAATATTGCAATACAATAACAACAAATTTTTTAGCATAAATCTAAGGTGCCAGCATATCCTCCTTTTATTCAAAATATTGATACGTAACAAAATTTCAGTAGTTTTGATACCTCATGCTGACTTGCACAATAAAATTATTTGACTGCATCGACCAAAACTGACCATATGTGCACTTTAATTTGTAAATCTATATACCTGCAAAGTAAATCAGCCATATTTTTATGTCAGGATTCAATGTATAATACAAATGACAGCCATATTGCATTACAAAACAACAAATTTTTGTTTCGCATAAATTTAGGGTGCCAGAATATCCTCCTTTTATTCAAAATATTGATACGTAACAAAATTTCAAGTTTTGATACCTCATGCTGACTTGTACAACAAAATTATTTGACCGCTTCAACCAAAACTGACCATATGTGCACTTTGATTTGTAAATCTATATACCCGCATAGTAAATCAGCCATATTTTTATGTCAGGATTCAATGTATAATACAAATGACAGCAATATTGGAATACAATAACAACAAATTTTTGTTTGCATAAATTTAGGGTGCCAACATGTTCTCCTTTTATTCAAAATATTGATACGTAACAAAATTTCAGTAGTTTTGATACCTCATGCTGACTTGCACAACAAAATTATTTGACTGCATCGACCAAAACTGACCATATGTGCACTTTAATTTGTAAATCTATATACCCGCATAGTAAATCAGCCATATTTTTTATGTCAGGATTCAATGTATAATACAAATGACAGCAATATTGCAATACAAAAACAACACATTTTTGTTTCGCATAAATTTAGGGTGCCAGAATGTCCTCCTTTCATTCCAAATATTGATATTTACAAAATTTCAGTAGTTTCGATACCTCATGCTGACTTGTACAACAAAATAATTTGACCGCTTCAACCAAAACTGACCATATGTGCACTTTAATTTGTAAATCTATTTACCCACATAGTAAATCAACCATATTTTTATCATTGATCATGTTTATGTCAGGATTCAAAGTATAATACAAATGACAGCAATATTGCAATACAATAACAACACATTTTGTTCGCATAAATTAAGGGTGCCAGCATGTCCTCCTTTTATTCAAAATATTGATACGTAACAAAATTTCAGTAGTTTTGATACCTCAAGCTGACTTGTACAACAAAATCATTTGACCGCATCAATCTAAACTGACCATAATTGCACTTTATTATATAAATCTATATATCTGCATAATAATTCAGTAATACTTATGTCAGGATGTATTGTATAAAACAAATAACAGCAATATTGAAACACGTTGACTACAAAATTTTGTCCACATAAATTCAGAGTGTCAGCATGTCCTCCTTTTATTCAAAATATTGATACTTAACAAAATTTCAGTAGTTTTGATACCTTAGGCTGACTCCTTTAACAAAATGATTTGAACGTATCAATCAAAACTGACCATACTTGCACTTCTGACAGTATGTAATTATATGGCAGCATTATAAATTAGAAGTTTTTTTTTAATGTTGCGATGGATTGTACCTGGCGCCTTTATGTCTTCTCCTGGCGCTCCTGTGCGCATTTTAGTAGGACTGCAAATGTAAGCAATAATATTCATGATAATGGAAAACTATAAATTTATGCCAAATTTTTTCCGCATTAATTGAGAGTGTCAGCATTTCATCTCTGTATTCACATGGTATTCATAATATTGAACAGTCACTACAGATAGTAGTTCAGGATGGTGTGTAAAACAAAACTATTTGACCGCATCATCAAAGTACCAACACTGACATGTCTGAATTCATTTGTACTTTTAATAAAAAAGTATATGAGGTTCTCTTCTGGGAATAGTATACTGTTAATATATTATGTCGGTTGATTGATTTTGTTTGTAGCTATTCTCAGATCTGCAGTGACATCACAACATGTAACTGACCAATCAATGATTAGCATTTGTGTTATGTAAACAATGTTGAGAGGTGATGCCAATAAGAATCCTCTAGATTTTCCATAGACTTCAATGCAAATTAATTTAATTGATATATATCGACACCAGTTGAATATAGTAATTTTACTCTTTTAATATTGTTAAAGACACTATATAATATCTCCATTTTGATTTTTATCATACTATATCCTCTGGTTAAAAATAATCGGTAATATAAATAGTCAGTAATCACCTTCAAATAGATGAAAAATCTAGAGGATTCCTATTGGCATCACCCTTGAAAAATTTAAATGCCAGGATGTCCGGATCTGAGAATACGTCAAGTGGCAACTATTTCAATCAAGTGCACAACGAGTATAATTTTGGGACGTCCCATATAGCAAAGACAAATATCTCGATAAATTTGACGAAATTGACGAGATTGTTGATAGTTTTACCACACCGTATGTATCCGGACACTGTACACTTTTCGTTAGAATATTCTGCGGAAAACAGAATAGTAAATCCAATGCAAACAAGGTGAATAACAATGAAATATCCGTGCATGTAATGCATTAAGTAAAATTTAGGAAGAGACAGGTAAAAAATGGGGAACGCTGCAACGTCGACAATGATGTTGATATCCCATGATATAAGAATATTGTTCCGATGCGTTGGATAACTTTTCTATCCGCCTTCTAATAAAAAAAAAACAAACAAACAAACAAACAAACTCTCATTTCCTTTATGATAGCTCTATGTGATTGCATAGCCATTGTTTATGTATATAATAAAATTAAGAATGGAAATAAGAATAAGAATAATTATCAAATGAAAAAAAGAATTTTGTTGATATGTATAATATCTAGTAGAGTCTAGCGAGTAAAGAAATTTGTTACCTGGGAAAAACAATGCGTATGTTGTTTACATATTTTAATTAAAGTTCAAGTCTGATATGAAAACTCTTAAACACGATAATCTGTCATAAGCAGACCTGTCCTCAGGTCTGGTCAATAGCAGACTTGTCCACAGGTCTGGTCAGGAGCAGACCTGTCCACAGGTCTGGTCTGGGGCAGACCTGTCCTCAGGACTGGTCAAAAGCACACTTGTCCACAGGTCTGGTCTGGAGCAGACCTGTCGATAGGTCTGCAGCAGTCCTAAAAAGCAGACCGTAGGTCTGGTCCACCAACGACAAAGTTAACTTGCTTGTCTTGCTTAAAGTCTCAAGTTAACTTAGAAAGCAGTCAACAAGTCTGCTCCAAGTTAACTTTTGTCAAGGTTAGGACCGCACCCATCTGTATAAACAATAAATGATATCTCCTGGTGGAAAATCATATTTATTTTCCGGATCGATAACATTTTTGTCGTCATTTTTTTTTTACGCTTCGTCAAATTCAAAAGAAACGAATTATGATTGTATGTAATCAAATGAACAAAAATATTCCTTCAAATATAATATCAATTTCACTAAACAATATTCACTATGAACCATGCTGTAACAATAAGAAATTTCCTGATTCGAGGACTTGAGAATTTATGAACAAGGAAATTATTGCACAAATATGAAAATAATAATCCAAATGAAACGGTATTTAGGGACGACAACACAGCTGTTATATATAGAATAATACATGGCACAATCCGTATTGCATGCTGTATCACCACGAGAAACCAATATCAGTCCCGAAGACGTTGGGTCCCGATCACTGATATTTGTCGATTCGGGATACAGCATGCGATACGGATTTTGCCATGTATTGATATGTGTATAATATATTTTAACAAATTCAGATTCATGATATGTAAGGGACAATCATTTGATTCTTATGTAGGGGCTAGCCAGATTTAAGAAATAAATATTCTGGCCCCCATTTAGATGCAAATAAATAATTTTGTCTTATCACACATGCAAAATGAATAATCTGGCCCCAAATACATTTTTGTAATCATTTACAAAGGTATTCATTTACAAAGGTATTTTAAAAGAAAATCCAAAAGAAGTATTATCAGTTGTTGTTTTTGAGGGATATGCAGTGACCGTTCTCCCTCCTTTTCACCTAAATGAATATAATTTCGTTTAAGAAATCTGAAAGAATATGATACGCTACGCTAGCAAGATATTTTACCTTTTTGGTCAATGAGACTCCTCTTTTCATTGACCATATCTCGATTGTAATGGTATTATATTTTTATATTAATAGAATATATATATTTTCGAGACTTCATTTTGACTGCTCTATTTGTTGTATGTGTATCCTATAAAAAGGAGATCTGTATTACAAAAGATAAATTGCTTTATGTGTGAAAAGTTAATGGTGTAGGGTGGAGAAGAGGGGCAGATTTAGAGTCAATTTGTTGATGATCAGAAAACAAATATTCTGGCCCAGGCTGAGTGAACATAAATAATCTGGCAACATTTATGTTTGAAATAAATATTCTGACCTCAGCAAATGTGCTAGCCCCTCCTAGCTCCCCTCAAAACACGATGGTCGTCCACTAACAGACTGCTGCTTAGCCCTTTTGCTGGTGCTTATTTAATGTGGTTACATTTCGTGTCATGCAAGGAAATACCGCAACTGGACTTCATATATCCAAATTTCGATACATGACGTCAAACCTTGTTTACCTAACATTTGAGACATAGCGAAGCCTCGGGAAAAGATTAAATAATATATGATCTTTGGTCTTTTATTTGAAAGAGATGCTGTAATGAATAAGTAATTGTATACATTTCAAACGGATAACAACTGAGGAGTTCTGGAAACAATCTCAAGATGTTCCTATGGGGGTGCGATACGTGGTATGCGATATGGGTTTAGCTATGCGATACAGGGTATGCGATACAAGGTTGATGATACAGACTGGAGTAAAGAACCTTTATTAGATATACAAAATTCTGTATTTAGTACTAAATATATGATACATTGTCTTTAAACCCATAGTGTTGACGTACAGTTATGTATAAATAGGTCGAACGGTCTTTTACTATCGTCATTGTCCTTAACAAAATATCTTGTCTTTCAAATTATCATATATCATCATCAAATATTTTTTTATATTTTTTGTAGTATTTAGAAAAGGGAGAAAAGGAGCAATGAAGTTTTATATGTGTTTAGTTGCCTGTTTGTTGTTGGTCTTCGTAAGAGGTAAGAAACCATGATAGCGTACATAAAACACCAAATCCCTGGGGTGTTTTAGTTGATTTTAGTCCCTGATGCATGATTTTTTTATTATCAATTGTTTTTGGCTTTTACATAGCTTTCTATAACTGCTAGTACTCTCAAATCGTTGTTTCGTGTTAATTTGTGACCTGTTGTCAACATTTTTAATGCATTTTTGTTATTCAATGTTTACTTGTTTTGTGCTATATCTCGTCTCACTATTTAATATGTACTACTTTTGATTAGTATTTAGTATGATGATACATTTTCACTTCTGTTCTCGTTCTATTTATGAAAAAGAAGATGTGGTATGATTGCCAATGAAACAACTCTTCACAAGAGACCAGATGACACATAAATGTGCAACTACATGTATAGGTCACCGTACCGCCTTAAACAATGAGCAAAATCATTACTGCATAGTCAGCTATAAACAACACATTTATTTATTTTGTAAAAATGTTTTCATGTTTTTAACAATAAACGTGGCATATTCAAATTTACGCCTGTGCGTTAATTTATTTAACGTCATTTTATCCAAGGTTATATAGTTGTCTTTTTGACATTGTTTTACATCTCCTTGTTTTGTATTCATATTGATCAAATTTGTTCGTTCAGTGTATGTTTACTTGTTTTTGTTAATATATCTTTTTGATTGATTTAAGACATTTCAATTGATATTTCGCAGTGTTTAATTCAATGTTGTAATGTTACACTACTATTCAAGGTTAAGGTGAAGGTTAGGGTCTCTTACAACGTTTAAACCCGCTGCATGTGTTTGCACCTGTCCTAAATCAGTGACCTGTTGTTCAGCGGTTGTCGTTTATTGATCTAGTTCATCAGTGTTTCTCGTTTCTTATTTTATATATAGATTAAACAGTTTATTTTCCTGTTTGAATTATTTTAAACTAGTCATGTTGGGGCCCTTTACAGCTTGCTGTTTGGTGTGAGTCATGGTTCTGTGTTGAAGGCCATACTTTGACCGATAATGGTTTACTTTTTACACATTATGATTTGGATGGAGAGTTGTCTCATTGGCACTCAAACCAAATCTTCTTATTTCTATAAAGATAGCCCAAATTAAGGAGACAGTAGTTTTCCGATGTTCAAATCTCGTGAATCAATTAGGAAAAGATAAATCAAGGTAAGAAAATTAAAACGTCTTAAATCTTTGTATTCAGTTTTGAATTGTCAAATAATTTGGCTTCGAGCATCACTGAAGAGATGTTTATTGTTCTGTTAATGTTATTGCTTTTAAATATCTTTTTTAGTTAAATAATAAGACAAAAACAGTCACAGTGGTGTTTTCAAATTCAGTTTAAGATAAGCCATCTTCTAGCACTTAAAGTGTAAAATTCTAGACGGAAGTTGTCATCCGCTATATATCTATTAAAAAATAATCGAATATTTTTGAACAATTAGTTCTAAGTTAATTTTATTTTAAAACTTTTACAGTAAACGAGGTCAATGGGGAAACACTAGAAGACAATGGACTTTACAAAAGTAAGTTGATAAAAATTATTATCAAACGTACTGTAACTATGTTCAGGATCGATCCAATCATCCCAGAAAGAGTTTAAGAATGGTTGCATGATTTCGTTTGTAGGGTTTAAATGAGAGTAGTTTGTTCTGAAATAATTCATTATCAGAATACACCATCCTCAGAGCATCTACTTTGTTTTTTAAAATGTAAAAAAGTTAAATCATTTTATGGGACAGTATCATACACCCAAAATAAAAAAAAAAATGTATCTCAGACGGACAGACACAGATATGAAGTGCAGGGTATTTTTTAACAAATGGTATCATAATAAGAGTATGAATAACAGTAGACGTTGCATTAAAAACACAGAAAGGAAAAATACAATGACAAGACAGTATGAAAAAGGAAAACAGACGGACAGACAAACAATACTCATCTGAATAGTTTTTGTATTAATTAAATTTGCCAGCTGCGGAAACAATATTCGCTTTATTATTATAGTAATAATGAATCACTTGTATGTATTCCTACCTCCAGTAATACTTTCACTGTAGGTATTGAACTATATCAATATCATCAATACGGGAAATGTATGATACAGCTTTTTTTTAGGCTTGTGAAAAGAGGTGCGGGAAGATGTGCCGGAAGAGACGAATCTTGCTCCTCTTGCCGTGCCTGTTGTCCTAATTTGCGCTGTATTAACGGAAAGTGCTATTCCAGAGGATAACCGAAAAGGCAAATACATTGATCATAAATCTTGCAAAAATACATTTGAATTAAAAACAAAATATTATTTTATTTTTGAGTACTTACCCTTTGAAAGGTGCTTTGCTGTTTTTTGCTTTCATCAACAGAATTAAAATAGGAAAAAAACCGATTACACAAATATAAAAATTTATTATCCATGAACTTCATTGCTGACATGAATGCACAGAAATAGGAAAGACTTTTTTAAGCAAATTTTACTTCGATGGGCGTATTTAACATGTTCAAATAATGATACTAATAATTTGGTTCAGATCTAAGACATTGAATATGTATTTGTAGTTGTTTTAATAAAAAGTGCAAATAAATGCATATTTATATAAGGGGAAAATATGGAAATGATCGATTGAACGACCACACGATTGAATGACATCATTAGAATATGTTTAATAGTGATATGACCCGAAAATTATGCGTTCAAAGTTTACTTTTAGGATGTTGTATATTTTTATAATTCATGCTTTTTATTATCATTCCGAGTCGTCATTGGTTTTTAGTAATTCAATAGTTCATTGTATAGTACAATATTCAAAAGTTACTCGTATTTTACACTTAATTATAATCCTTTCATTTAAATTTATTATCAAAGATTTATATCCGTCTTTATGATAAAAGATTGTGTAACAAAGAATACAGATAAATTGACATTAAGTGATAACTGCCGAAAGCCATTCTTCAAAAACTTATGCGAAACATGTTTTAATCCGTAATCCCCGCTATCGGCAAAACGCAAGTTATAACATTTGCTAACAAGATATTTTGATTGGTTCCTTTTCCGCATGTCAATCAGTCTTTTGAAATTGTAATTATGGCACCCTCAACGGATTTGGGGTGACATACTGTTATTATGTCACCCGATCGACAATGTCGGGTGACATATTGCTTTTCCTCTGTTTCTTTGTTATTATGTCACCCGTGACATATTGCTTTTCCTCTGTTTCTTTGTTATTATTATTATTATTCTTCCAATGATTTTTGTCCGGCAGCTTTTTGAAGACAATGGAACCAATCTTAATGATAGTGAACTATAATGAGGAACAAAAATTTCGGGTTGCAGTAGGTCATAAGACCATTAAAATGGCTGCCGTTACCATGGAAACGGAACAAATGTGAAAAATCCACTTTTGGTTTTGGTGAATTATTTGGAGATGCTTAAACTTAGAATCATTATATTTTGATACAATGTAGGTGCCCACTATATACTGGTTTTGGATCATTTTTACAATCATTGAACTACTATGTTGCCATGGAAACTACACCAAAATTTCCAAAATATCAAAATGCTCCAAATTTAATAAAACTTCACAGAAACGATGAGCAACATTGGTAGATGTGCAATTTGGCGTTGGAATTTCGAAAATGTCTGCCGTTACCATGGAAACAATGCAAAACAGGTCAAAATGCTCCAAAACCTAAAAGTAGCATTTACTTTCTTAAAATGGTAGGTCAAATCGATTGAAACTTTGATGGTATGTTACCTCCCATGTACCAATGTGGTATCTGCCATTAAATTCTGGGAATGGTCTCTGTTACCATAGGAACCATCAAAATGTCAAAAATTTCAAAATTTCAAAATGCTCCAAAATTTCTGAAACTTAATATGATAGTCGACTGGCAAGTCTGGATGAGACTTTTGACTTTGGAATTTCAAAGTGGTCACCGTTGCCATGGAAACTGCAAAATGTCAAAATTTTCAAAATGCTTTGATGACTTAATGAAACTTGATTTTATTGTTAACTGGCAAGTATAGATGAGACTTTTGACTTTGAAATTTTCAAAATGGCTGCCGTTGCCATGGAAACGACAAAAATGTGAAAATTTTAAAATGCTCTGAATGTACTGAAAATTTACAGGAGATGTTTAGCCATTCATATATGTGCATTCACTGTTAATTTTTTTTTTGAAATGGCTGCCGACTTAGTGGCAATGGGGAAGGTGACATCCGCTATTGCTTGCAATGGCAAATCTAGTTATGGCACCCTCAACGGAGTTGGATGACATATTGTTATTCTACGTTTCTTTTTTTTTCTTATTATGGCACCCTCAACGGAGTTGGGTGACATATTGTTATTGTTCGTTTCTTTTTTCTTATTATTATGTCACCCGATCGACAATGTCGGGTGACATATTGCTTTTCCTCTGTTTCTTTATTATTATTATTATTATTATTCCACCTTTTTGTCCGCCCGTTTTCTCATAGATTGGTGGACCTAATTTAATGAATGGGTACCATAATGAGGACCACCTACTCTAGTTGTGCAGGAACACTTTGGAATTTTTAAATGGCCACCGTTACCATGGAAACTGCAAAATGTAAAAATTCCAAAAGCTAAATCTTTCATTGATGGACCAATCCAAATGAAACTTTATGGAAATGTTGCCTGTAATGAGTGGAACCACTGACAATATTAAGAAGTTCCAAAATGGCTGCCATTGCCATGAAAACAGGCCAAAAGTTTAACATTGTCCCAATGGGAAAATACATTAAAGTAGCATTTTCTCAAAGAATATAAGATCAAACCAGATGAAACTTCACTCATATGTAACATGCCATCAGTCAATGTGGCATGTGTCTTTGGAATTTTGGAAATGGTCAGCGTTACCATGGAGACAGCAAAAGTTTCAAAAAATTTCAAAATGCTCCAAACTTAATGAAAACATCTTCTAGAATATGCTAGAAGAGAAAAAAATATATAATTTAACGTGCTTCTATTCTATACAAAAATCGTGCTTTCATACCACATCTTCCTATATCTATTTGAAGAGAAAATCGCCACCGAGAGAGAGAGAGAGAAACACTAAGAGTACATATTAATGACATTTCTGTACTTGCATTAAAGTACACATCCGTGAATCACACACCTGCTAAAATATACACATTAGCTGAAATCAATCGATGAACGTGTAATTTAATTGTACAAGATAAGATACATGTATCGTGTGATACGCGAGCTATTAAAGAACAAAAATGAACAGTTAGTATGCCGCTCCGTCAATATATACACATGTTGTCTGTCCAAGGTCCCCTCTAAAAAGAATATAAATGTGCTAAGTCCACGATAATATACTTGCGCATCACGTGACGCCACGTTCTTCCTCGCGCGTGGGTCTATTTTTAGATTATAAAGAATTCCCAAACTATGTATAGAACTCAAACTTATTCTACTGGAAGAGAAAAGGGGAAGAAGACATGCCAATTCCAGCATGTATAATAGATGTGCCATTTGACTTTGGTACACTCAAAATAGTTGCTGCTACTGTGACAATGTCCAGTACAGGGTGACATCCTTCGCTATTGCTTGCAATAGCAAATCTAGTTAAGTCGCCAAAACGGAGTTTTGGAGACTTATTGTTTTTGTCCCGTTTCTTATTATTATTATTATTATTATTATTATTCTTATTCTTCTTTTTCTAAACCCTTAAACTGTCCTACCATTTTCTTGGAAGCTATAGAGGATGGAAACTTTATATTTTTTCTGGGTATGGGTCTGCATCATGGGGGTTGCAGAACCCAATGTTCATGATACCAGGGTGTCATCTTGGCATAATTAGGGGGGCTCAAAGATGGGTGGGGTCAAATTTATTTTACATTTCTTAAATTTGCTACTGTATGTAGAGTAGATGGAATTATGATTACTTTTATGAATATTAAGAGACACATGTCTGCTTCAACATGGAACTTTTTATTTCAGTAGGGGTCTCCTTGGCATAATTTGAGGGGGTGAATTTTCATGGAACATTCTAGAACAATAGTCATGTGATTAGTCATGTGATAGTGTTGAATTATTCCTATGTACTTTTTATGTTATATAATGATAGAATATTACAGGTAGCACCATATGTAGCTGTAATTCGACTTTGGAATTTTAAAATGGCCGCCGTTACCATGGAAACTGCAAAATGTGAAAATTTTTAAAATGCTTCAAATTTAATGAAATTTTACAGATATGTTAACGAGTGTATGTAGATTTGGAATTTGACTTTGAATTTCCAAAATGGCCGCCGTTGCCATGGAAACAACAAAATGCGAAAAATCTAGATTTGGTCCAATCTTTATGAAAGTTGACAGTAATGTTACCTGTCATGTGTAGATGTGCCATCCGACTTTGGAATTTTCAAAATGGCTCCCGTTACCATGGAAACTGCAAAATGTCAAAAATTCAAAATGCTTCAAACTTAATGAAACTTTACACAAATGTTGACTGTATTATGTAGATGTGGCATTTGACTTTGGAATTTCCAAAATGGCCACCGTAACCATGGAAACACGAATGCCTAAATTTGAAAATTGGTCCAATTTTATGAAACTTGTAAGTAATGTGACCTGTCATGTGTAGATGTGCTATCCGACTATGAAATTTCAAAATGGCTGCCGTTACCATGGAAACAGCAGAACAATGGTTGGGGGCCGTTTTGGCGACTTTTGTGTTAGCATCCTAACACAGGATTACTTGTTATTATTATTATTATTATATTTATTCTTCCACACTTTTTTGTCCATGCTATTTCTCAGAATTGGCTTGAACAATATTGATGGAACTATACCATAATGTAGACCACTATATGAAATTGTGCAGTGGGGTATGGCATCATCAAGATGGCTGCCGTTACCATGGAAACTAATAAAATGTGAAAAATTAAGTTTTGGTTTTGGTGAACTGTTTGGATCTGCTTAATCTCAGAATCATTATATTTTAATACAATGTAGGTGCCAAGTATATACTGGTGTTGGATGATTTTGGCAATCATTGGAACTACTATGTTGCCATGGAAACTACACCAAAAATTTCAAAAATATCAAAAAGCTCCAAACTTAATGAGACTTCACAGTAACGATGAGCAACATTGGCAGATGTGAAATTTGGCGTTGGAATTCCCAAAATGTCTGCCGTTACCATGGAAACAATGCAAAAAGGTCAAAATGCTCCAAAAACTTAAGGGTTTTGGGAATAATTTTGGTATGCTTTAACTTAAAATCATCAGTTTTTTATACCATATAGTTGTCTACTATATACAGGTTTTGGATGATTTTGAAGGCATTGGAACTAAAATGTAACCATGGATACAGAGGCAAAAATGTCCAAAAATCTCAAAATGCTCAAAACTTAATGAAAATCATTATAAATGGTAAATGGTAAGTGAAGATAAGACTTTGGACTTTGGAATTTCCAAATTGGCCGCCGTTGCCATGGAAACATAAAAATGTGAAAAATTGAAAATGCTCAAAACTTTCTGAAAATTTTCAAACAAATATGTTGTAATGTATTTATGTGTAAATACTGTTTTAAATTTTCAAAATGGCTGCCGCTCGCCTGGCAATGGGGAAGGTGCCATCCGCTATTGCTTGCAATGGCAAATCTAGTTAAGTCGCCAAAACGGAGTTTTGGAGACTTTATGTTTTGTCCCGTTTCTTATTATTATTATTATTATTATTATTATATTATTATTCTTCTTAACCCTAATTTGTCCGACCATTTTCTTCCAAGCCTTAAATGATGGAAACTTTATATTTGGTATGATGTTGGGGTAGTATCCCTAGGGTGCATTCGCTATTTTTATTTCAAATGGGGTCAACTGGCACTTTTGGGGGCCGGAACATGGGTGAGGTCATTTTTCAACTATTGATTCGCTACTGGTAGAACCTTTAAGTTTTGTGTAATACAAGAGACCGATGTCCAGGTGTCCATTCCACATTTTTATTTCAGCCAGGGTCATCTTGGCATTATTTTAGGGGTCAATTTTCATGGAACATTCTAGAACAATAGTCATGTGATTAGTCATGTGATAGTGTTGAATTATTCCTATGTACTTTTTATGTTATATAATGATAGATTATTACAGGTAGCACCATATGTAGCTGTTATTCGACTTTGGAATTTTTAAAATGGCCGCCGTTACCATGGAAACTGCAAAAATGTGAAATTTTTTTAAAACGCTTCAAATGTAATGAAATTTTACAGAGATGTTCACGAGTGTATGTAGATTTGGAATTTGACTTTGGAATTTCCAAAATGGCCACCGTTGCCATGGAAACAACAAAAATGCGAAAAATCTAGATTTGATCCAATCTTTATGAAACTTGACAGTAATGTGACCTGTCATGTGTTGATGTGCCATATGCATCCGACTTTGGAATTTTCAAAATGGCTGCCGTTACCATGGAAACTGCAAAATGTCAAAATTTCAAAATGCTTCAAACTTAATGAAACATTACACAAATGTTGACTGTCTTATGTAGATGTGGCATTTGACTTTGGAATTTCCAAAGTGGTCACCGTAACCATGGAAACACGAATGCCTAAATTTTAAAATTGGTCCAATTTTATGAAACTTGCAAGTAATGTGACCTGTCACGTGTAGATGTGATATCCGACTTTGAAATTTCAAAATGGCTGCCGTTACCATGGAAACAGCAGAACAATGGTTGGGGCCGTTTGGCGACTTTTGTGTTAGCATCCTAACACAGGATTACTTGTTTTATTATTTTTCTTCCACACATTTTGTCCGCGCGAGTTCTTGGAATCCAATGGACCAATGTTGATGGAACTCTACTATAATGAAGACCCCTATGTAACGTTGTGCACCTTGCTATGGAATGGTAAAAAATGGCCACCGTTTCCATGGAAACAGCAAAAATGCGAAAAAATCAAAGTGTTCCTAACTGGAAGAAACTCCACAGGAATGGTAACTGGCACGGGCAGAGTTGCATTTTGAAGTTGGAATTTTCAAAATGGCCGCCGTAACCATGGAAACAGCAAAAATGTCAAAAATTTCAAAATGCTCCAAACTTAATGAAACTTTACAAAAATAATAATTTGCATGTGCAGATGCACTCTTTGACTTTTGAATTTTCTAAATAGATGCCGCTTGCCTGGCAATGGGGGAAGGGTGCCATCCGCTATTGCTTGCAATGGCAAATCTAGTTTTCTTATTATTTTTCTTGCACAAATTTTGTCCGCGCGAGTTCTTGGAATCCAATGGACCAATGTTGATGGAACTCTGTTATAATGAGGACCCCCATGTAAAGTTGTGCACCTTGCTATGGAATGGTAAAAATGGCCGCCGTTTCCATGGAAACAGCAAAATGCGAAAAAATCAGAGTGTTCCAAACTGGAAGGAATAGTAACTGGCATGTGCTGATTTGCAGTTTGACTTCTGAATTTTCAAAATGGCTGCCGTTACCATGGAAACAGCTAAAATAACAAAAATTCTAACTCTTTCGTTATAAGACCCAACTGGATGAAACTTTATGAAAATGTTACCCAGTATGCCAAGATGTCAAGACACTATTTGGATAGTCCAAAATGGCCGCCGTAGTTATGGAAATTGGGGCAAGTTTTACATTGACCCTATCGGAAAATGCATAAAATCAGCATTTTCTTAAAGAGTATTTCACCAAAGTCAATGAAACTGTACTGATATATAACATGACATGTAGCAATGAGATGTCTGCTTTTAGAATTTTGGAATTATCCACTGTAACCGTGGATGCAGCAAAATGTCCAAAATTTCAAAAAAAATGAAAACGCTCCGAACTGGATGAAACTTTACAGAAATGATAACTGGCATGGGCACGGTTATTTCTTGAAGTTGGAATTTTCAAAATGGCCGCCGTAACCATGGAAACAGCAAAAATGTCCAAAATTTCAAATTCTCCAAACTTAATGAAACTTTACAAAAATGATAATTTGCATGTGTAGATGCACTCTTTGACTTTGGAATTTTCTAAATGGCTGCCGAACGCTTGGCAATGGGGGAAGGGTGCCATCCGCTATTGCTTGCAATGGCAAATCTAGTTTGTATTTGTTTTTATGTTGTTAGTCAGTTATGTTTTGATGGTTGAAATATATGGATGCGAAATAAACATGTAAACTTTTCAGCGACTTGGACTTTATCCAAGATACCGCTAGTACCTGAGTCTAACGTTAATGATGAATTCCTTATTGTAATCTAACCTTGGAAAGAAGTCCATTAGCTCAATAGTATTAAGTTCCGCGCAAGGAAAATTTGACATTGCTTCCTGTTCTTAGAATTTTCTCATTCTTTCAGCGTCTCGTCGTAATTTTGATTTCGATTTAACTTTAACAACTTTCACGTCCGGTTGTCTGTGAAAATTACACATTCTGGCGAAATGTCCAAAACTTCTGCATTTATAGCAAAATGACGTTTTTGCTATACATTGTTCGAAATAAAATTGGCAGTCAATTTTCCACAAAACTTACATAGGCAGTTGTCTATATGTTGTGAATTTCTGGTCTGAAAGGTGGTTCCATCATCAGACAGCTGGTATATCCAGTCTCGGCCAAAACTTCTGGTTCTCCATATAATCACCTTTATGTTGCTTGTGGGGAGGGGATTAGCTTCGCAGGTAGAGTCGGGTTAAATGGCGTTCCGGCTAAATAGAAATCAAGAAAGAATATTTCGCTCCTCAAACTTTTATTTCAGTAGTCCGGCATAACCGAACAACAAACTCAAAACTAAATGTAATGTAACATACAAACAATAACAATATATATAAGCACAAGCAATTAAAGGATTTAAGCAGGTTAACAGATGCCAAATAGAAATAACAATAGATTAAAAGAGTAATTAGTGTCCGACACGTGTTTGTAAATTATTGTCTAAACTGTTACAGAAACTAAATAATTAAATAAATAGTGCAAATGAACTTAAGTCCTTTGTTCAAGATTATGACACATAATCCGTGTAAAACACTTATGCTTAAATTTACGACAAAGTCAAGAATAATAAAACAAATGCAAAACATGAAAATACATTAAAACGATTGAATTAATAAAATGTTGTTTAAAAACTAATTTCACACTGCACAGTCCAAATAGTCCGGTCATATTAGTAACCACTTCCGTATCATACATTCGTCTACTTAAAGCATCAACGTTACCATTAGCCGTTCCCTTTTTGTGAATTATTTCAAAATCATAGCTTTGCAGGAACATAGCCCATCTTGCAAGTCGGCCTGTGCTTTTCTCTTTCGTAAGCTTCTGGATGTATTGAAGTGCTATGTGATCTGTATATATTTTGAATTTTCGGCTAGTAAAATAACATGATATTGCTTATTAACTCCTTCGATCAAAGCTAAATATTCAAGATCTCGACTACAGTAATTCTTCTCGGCTCCTCGTAAAGATCGTCCACCATACGCAATGACTTGTTCTCTGCCTTTACGATCCTTTTGTCCAAGTACATAACCAATTTCGATCTGTGGAGCATCTGTGTACAGGATAAAGTCTTTTGAGGAAACACAAGAATTGGTGGATGGTTCGCATAAATCAGATTTGGCTATTATATAACATTTCGTGAATTCATTTCCCATGAAATCGGTATAAGGACATGTATATTGGTCGAAACGATGTAAGAAGAAACGTCAAAAAGTAAATGTAAAAGATGGTAACACGGGTATCTACGAAGCCTCAAAAGAAATAACAGCGGACGATTACTTTGCGAAAGTCTGTGTGGTCTTCCAGTAGGACCGTCATGTATTCTTTAAGCAATAGATCTTAACATTTGTAGTATAAGTTCTGGTGTTTCTCCACAAGGGCGATAAAACGCAAATCTATTATTAGAAAAGAAGGGAAAATACATCTTTTCAATGCCACATTTTATTTCGTCCTTTCCTTCTGAAACCTATGCTACATTTCTAAAGTAGGGTTTGGAGGTTAACGAATTAATAACAGAATTAATGTTATGATATTCTGAAAAATAATTGACGGAGCTGGCGATAGAGTGACCAAAGAAGGGATAAAAGATGATATAGTTGCAATATCCCTTATGACCTGAAACAATATTAGAATTTAGGTAAGAGCAAAAACAAGAGTTTCATGTTTCACATTTTTATCTTTTTGAAAGAGACTCGGAAATTTGCCCACCCTAGTGAAACCAAAAGATAATAAAATTAATATCTACTTATGAAGCTTAACGCCACTGACAATAATATCTCAGTTAAATCGTTGTGTTCCGTTTTTTTTTATGGAGGAAGTCGTAATGCAAAAAACCAGACCCTTCACATACCATTACGCTTAAACTTGCTTGAGTAATCTTTTAAAATTTAATTCGATTATCTCTTCTGTCCGAAAAACTAACGACGAAGTTATTAGAAAGAAAATATTAAGGAAAATATGAACTAGAAATGATTTTCTTCACACATTTAAACTGTTTTGTGTAGGTATTGTCCCTTTTCAGAATTACATTAACTTACCACAGTGACATTTCTATTTAAAATTAAGAAAATAAAAATAATATAATTGAATTGAACAAATCAATAGGTTTGCAACTGTTGGTCACCGTATTGCTTTCAACATGGAGCAAAACCCAGACCGCATAAAAACGTCCCGATATGAAAAACACATTTTAAATTAATTTCTGTAATACAAGAAAATTTAAACATAGTTTGATGTAGGATTGAAAAAAAACGGATTGGGATCAAAACCGGATTGCGATCTTATATAATTGCAGTGGGTTTTTTTTATTCATTTATTTTGATCATCTTGGAAATTTCCGTTTTAGTCGTCGTTTAACAAAATAGAAGGAAAAAGGAGAACAACGACCTTAAACGTAATCGATCTCGTCTATGAAACATTGAAATTGTATTTAAATAATATCAATAAATATGAAAAATTTTCGGTTTTTTGCATGATATTCGTTAATGTACTGTGATACTCGACAATGTATTGTTGAATAAATTGTCATTATTTTTTTTCAAAACCATTTCAGCAGTTTCAAACACATCCATACAGCTAACTATAGTTAATGATTATCTGGGCTTTTGAGGTAGTCCCTACTATAGCCTGTAGTGTTATTACATGTAGTTGTCAACATCAGCACCAGATTCGTATGGACTTTCCTAACACGTCTATTTAGAGGACTATGAACGATACGGAGCTTGACATAATGTATTAGCACATGCCTATTGTTGAAGGCTTAAGTTTCCCATTTGTTGTTTCTTGGATTTTTATGTCGTTGACCTTTCGTATTTACGTAAATCTCATATCTTATTTTAATCATATAAATCGTATAAGCACATAATTAAGATTATAACAATTGGAATGTACTGTTAAATTGAGCATTTTCTTATATAATCACACTCTCCTTTTCTATGTACGTGTATATTTGCGCACTTTCATAAGTTTGTTTCTTGTCATCAAATTAAATTTGTCAAGTGTCAATTTATCCCATAAAGTAACAAAATTACCGAACTCTAAGGAAAGTTCAAAACGGAAACCAAATTATCAAATTGCAAAATCAAAATCTCAAAAGTATCAAACGAATGGAAAACAACTATCATATTCCTGACTTAATATAGACATTTACTTATGTAGAAAATGGTGAATTATACCTTGTTTCATAGCTAGCTAAACCTCTCATAATCACATAAAATTCCGTTTTATTTACAACAATGTTTGAGCAAAAAACAAACATACATAATACGTAAGCCTATTAAAATTTGGGGTACAGCAGTCAACATCGTGTTATAATCTTAATCAGCAGACAACAAGCAACTATGTCATCAACGAAAAACAAAATAACATAAAGACACTCTATAGACAAAGCACATACGCAAACATGAATGACAAGAATACAAAAAAAAAACATAGCACAATAACACAAAAACAGGATATACATGTATAATTACTGAGCCACAACATTAAAGGTATAACCTAAAATTGACTAAAAAGTAAAGTTTAAAAACATATAAAGACAAATAAAAAGATTACAATAGCATGTGATTACTTTTTACAACGTTGGTACATATAATCTATACTTCAAAACCATCATGTATTATTTGTGAAATTGATACAAAACATATATCAACAACGTCTTGGTATCTTCCGGTTATCTTTTTAGAAAGAAGCGAGACGTTTTTGACAAAACATAACTGGTTCATCAATGTTCTAAACAGATAATTGTTTAATTAAATCTGAGTAGCAGCTGCAAGCTCTTGAATTAATTATATGTTGGAAAATGTATGCCCCATATACAGGTGAAGTTAGTATATTGCTGCTAAGATGCTGGAAATTTATAATTTCAAAATAAAATTGTCTCGTTTGTCATGACCGATTATGTCAAATTTGAGGTATTATGCTAAAATTGGACAGAGACAGCCATATAAAAAAGAAGATGCGGTGTAATTGCCAATAAGACAACTCTTCACAAGAGACCAAATGACACAGAAATTAACCATTATAGGTCACTGTACGGCCTTCATTAATGAGCAAAGTCCATACCGAATAGTCAGCTATAAAAGGCCTCGAAATGACAAATGTAAAACAATTCAAACGAGAAAACTAACGGTATAATTTATGTACAAAACAATGACCGAAAATCAAATATGTAACAGAGCAACAAACGACAACCACTGAATAACAGGCTCCTGACTTTGGACAGGCACATGCATACAGGGGTTAAACATGTCAGCGGGCTCCCAAACCTTCCCCTAACCTGGGACAGTGGTGTAACGGTACGACATAAAAACGAACTATAAAAATCAGTTAAAACAGGCTTAACTCATCATATGGATACAAAAAAAATACATCTAACAAAAACACAGAGTGAACGTGGCCGGGTACTTGTACATCCCAACAACAAAAATACACTTAAGTACAGTTCTGAGAGTACTCGCAGCTACTGACAGCTAGTAAAAGGCACTAACAACTAATAAAAAGTCATGAATCTAAGACTAAATTATCAATCAGTTCACATCCAACATCCAATGGATTTAGTGAAAAGACGTCATAAACAGTCAAAGAAAAACATGACCTTGTGCAATGCCAAGATACAGGTATCTACAGATTGTAGAAACATGAATGTGCATATGTAGATAACAAAATCAATATTAATACCAATACAAACAATATTCAATGATCTAATTACAGTGTTGAATTGGTAACCTTTTAGAATAAGTTTATGTAAAGGATCAATAAGTTTACAAGGATCGTTTCTAAATTTACCTGCACGGTAAATAACATTTCCATAAAAATGAGGATGTGCTATCCCGTTTGAAATAAATTTTCTACAGGTACAACCAAACTTCAAAACCAAATCTTTATATCTATGGAAGAATTTAGTAAAGGCTTTAAGTAATTTGTGGTAACGAAATCCCTGGCTTAATAATTTACCATAATTTACGTTTGGTCAAATTGTGTCCTTTATAGCTAACTATACGGTAAGAGTTTACTTCCTTGTTGAAGGTCGTACGGTGACCCATCGTTGATTACATTAATGTTTTGTCTATGGTGAATAGTTGTCACATTGGCAATCCAACCACATCTTCTCATATTTATAACTATTTAAACGAACATAGTTGGTGTATAATATATGTTTGCTACTGGAAACCCCTAAACATTATTCCATAAAAGTTACAGGAGCTTTATATGATCAAACATAAGTGAGCAAAATATGCTAAAAGATTTAAGCAATCCGGCAATATTTGCATTAATAAAACATTCAGATAAAGATACTAACATTTTATATATAAAATTAACCTAGTAATTAATGTACGATAATTCTGTTTTAACTTTTGTATCGATATATTGTTTACGCATAAAGCAACAGATCTCTACAAGACTATCGTACATACAACTATCAACTTTCCATTAAATCAAGTCAGGGCGGGTGTCAAATAATAGTTCCTATTTTACATTGACTCTAGAATGATATGGTTTCTATATGTTGTAGATTTAAATAAGGAGAATAATTTCTATCATTTCATCATTCGATTTACAACATGTAACACTGGATCCAAACAATATAGTATTAGGTACCTTACATTTATTTGAACAAAATTGATAAGGTCGGTTTACAGAAGGTCACGTCCGGTTGCCCGTTTAAAGGTCATTTGTTTTCCAGGCTTTATGTATCAATATGAAGTTAAAAGAAAGGTTTAAATTAAATCTAGAGCATCAAATTGATCTCACTTTTAAGGACAAAGATCGAAAATCTAAAATTTAAAATAAAACACTCCAATTTGATATTTATTTTTCCTGTATTTCCATCAGTTTTGTTTGCTTGTTTCTAGATATTATTTAGTTGCATTTTTGTAAATCTTAATTGCTACTCATTTTTGTTATTTACAGTAGCTTCTTATCTATTATAATATTCAAGGTAAATTACAAAAGTACGAAAATAATAAACAACCGTCAGTTGAAGGCAAAACTTTTCGTTATTTACAGTAGCTTCTTATCTATTATAATTTTCAAAATAAATTGCAAAAGTACGAAAATAATCAAAAATAAGGCAAAACTTCTTAAGGAGTCATCCAATGGTTTCCGTCGAGTGACTTGTATTGCTGATTATTTTTGCTGTTTACAGATTCTGCTTGTCTATTATAGATTTAAAGATAAATGGCAAAAACACGACAATTAGTTAAAGAATGAACATTATGAGCGCTAACTCCTTTAAGAATACTCCATTGGTTTTGGGTGTAAAGGCATTTTGTGGATTTTGTATTTCTTGATCGTGATTATAACGGTTAGTCTATAAAACCTTACAAAATCAAATGCTCGACTCTATCAAAATGATCAACAAACGGAACAAATTAAACAAATAATGTAACTATGTTATATAGATCATTTTGAAATCATTAAATTTAAATTGTTTGTCTTATATCTAACATTTTTCATTCTTAAATGCGATGAATATACAAAGAAGGTTAATTTGTAAAAAAAAACAAAATAAGCGTCTCTTGCTTCAATCTGCTGTAGAATTTGAATTAGATTGTTGTCTTACCAACCAGTTGCACGTAATTTGTAAGGGTACTGCATAACCTGGCTTTATTTATTTTCAGAAATTAGCCACAAAAAATTTCCGATAAATGCTAGCTCGAATGAAGTAGAAACATCAATTGAGAGAGTAGTGATCATTACGCTGTCTTTTCTTGACAACTGGATTATCGAGCCAAGACAAGTTATTCCGAAGGCAGGTTAATTTACTTGTGATGTAGATTGTACACGCAATTACAACAAAGACCGTGAGGACATTTATTACGCCAAGTACGATATAAAAGCATGAAAGTATGTTGTCCATATTGCTTTTGACTTTTCTGACCACACAGCATTTACCGTCAACCTCCTCTAGGCTAAGAACATCCATTGTGATTATTGGAGTAAAACCAAGAAAACTTATGATAAACACCATAACTGAATATATTACACTGGTCTTGTTGTTTAATTTCCATCTGGTTCATAAAGGGAATCGGAGAGAACACGTTTTCTGCACACACAAGAAAATTGTGATAAGAAGAGACACTGAATGAAACATATACGAACATGCTTCAAAAATAAAATAAAAGATGCAAGACGGATATTGAAAGATATACCACGCTGGCATGATATCCATGTATTCAATATGATGATAATATGACTGATACGAAATAACAAAATGAACAATATACATAATTGCAGCCAGGGTATCTGACACAGCCAAAGTTGACAGAAAAATGGTTACTGGTGTTTGGTATTCTTTGCGCATACGTAGAAATATACATATTACAATGAAGTTTGTAACGACAATGCTCCCTGTAATTACGACCTCCAAATACACCATTGTTCTATCAGGCATGTAAATAGAAGGTATTCCAAACGCTTCTCTATACATTGGTAATGAACTTCTAAACCTGAGTTCTCTTTTGAGAAGTCGTTGATATCGTGTTCACTTATAAGGACTTAACGATCGTTCATTTTGTAACCAACCATATTGATAAATTGGATGAATTGGTGATTGTAAAAGTTATTCTTTGAAGTAAACAGAACGCTATTTGAATGAACATGCCCTCTTCCAGGTAAAATTTCACCGATTATTAAATGGATATGTTTATCTGCACTGTTATTCAAAGTTACAAACAAAGACTGCTGTCGGGTAAAATACATCACTTTCCAACAATTAGTTGAATAAAGAAAATCAATCAACATAGAATTATTTAATTGATATTGTTGTTCCTGAATGACGTTTTTGAATAACTTGGTGCACCGATCAACCTCATCAATAAAATAAACATTTATTCCTGAGAAGTAGGGGATTGGGGTCTTTTCTATAAATTTTATCTTGTGGGTGACAGTTGGACTACAAAATTCTTTGAATTGAAGTTAAGTTCGGACAATTCTCTAGTAAATCAGTATAGTTCAATATTGAAATCCTTCCAAAAGAACACTTCTCATCATAACGAAGTAAAATAAAAATAGCATATGTTAGTCTCCCGACAAACGACTGACCAGTATTATCAAGAGGAAACATTTCTTTAGCAGAGGACACAGATGTTTTTATTTCACAGACATTTTCTGTTCCTGAAAAATACACAACAAAAAAGTCAGAATTAATTAAAAACCAATTATTCAGAGAACAATCGAAGGTCTTTCCACCAGTAAGGAATTATTTTGATATGAAAATTTTAAAATTTTGTTTTAAATGTCAATTCCAGCGTCAAATGACAGCTTATTGTACGCTGATTCCAAAAATATATGGTTTCTATACAAAAAGATATAAATAAGGGAGATAATTTTTACTTCCGTCACTTCCGGTATTGTTTGATAGTTTACTTGACACTGTTTCAAAAAATATATGGTTCTATATACTTTTACATTAATTTAGTATAAAAGCTACTTCCGGTTTACAAAAGGTCACTTCCGGTTGACTTTTTCAAGGTCAAATGGCTTGCAGCCAAATGCAGAAAGTATCATGGCTTTATCATGTATACATATGAGGTAAAACCAAAGGTCAAAATCTAGAACGTTAAATTTACCTATGACCTTGAGCTCAATTTCAAGGTCATAAACCAAGGAACTCAAATCAAAAGACTCTAGGTCTTAATTCTATATGATAAATGAGTTATATCACCATACGTGTAATTTTAAATATACTAGGGGAGAAAACTCCCATTAAATGTATCCGTACCCTTTCAACTCAAATTTACATGTTACGACATGTCGCAACTAACAATTCTGTAAAACTATTTTGTCGATATCTTATAAGATTTCTGAAAATTAGTGATAACAAGCTAAAATAAAAATTTTGAACATGACCTTGACCTTTGACCTTGACCTCATTTTCATTTTTATGGACCAAGGACCTCAAATCAAAAGACCCTAGGCCCCTATAACTTATGGTTTTCCAGTTAAAAATACATTTCACTTATATCAAATACAAAAGGGGAAATAACTCTCATATGGAATCTCTATACGGCTTCGGTCAAAATAAAACAGAACATCCTGAGGATATAACGAGCAATTTGGAAAAATAAATTTGTCGGTTTCTTATACGGTTGCGAAGCCTTAGAAATAACAAGAAAAACAGTGTTCGGGGAGATAACTCTTATATGGGAAAGTATTCGGTTAAGCGGTGTCAGTTTCAAAAGCGTATAAACTGTTCGATTTAATATACCATATGTCTAAGCGACATCTTGTGAAACAAAAAAACAGTGAAGGAAAAAAAGTAGCCGGAAGAAAAAAAATAATAATAATAATAATCAGAACAAAATCAAAAGGTCTTTCCACGGAAAGGTGGAAAGACCTAATTATCTCACCAATAGGACTGTGAACCTTCCGTGTGAAGGTAATTAAAAAGCAGCAAAAGGTGTATTAAAAATAGTACCAACAGGATTCTAAGTCTTCGAGTGAACTAAAAACCATACGGTTAAGCATGTATGAGAAGACATAATTGAAAGACATCTTTTCTCAGTCACGATACATTTGGTTGATTTTTGCAACCAAAGTTACAGATCTTGTAATAGCCTATTCGCTTTAGCGACTTTTTGTGTACAACATGTGAATGGATTGAAAGGCTGTGTTAATAATAAACAAGTCATATAGCAAACAACGAACTAGTATTGATTTGATATACTTTTATCTTTAAGTATAATGATTCAAAATTTGGCATTTTTGTATTAGAAAAAATATTGCATTTATCGAAAACCTAGCTAGGCGTTTACAATAGTTTGTAGGTAGAGGTATTTTCAGCCTATTAGACAGTATTATTACCAGATATCTTTTGTTTTCATTTTTATTGTGCTAGATTTTTATCTTACAGGTTTGTGCTTCTCATGGGTTATCATCAACACAGTCATACTGAAATGAATTCATAGCAATATAACTACCTACCATTAGTATTTTCAAACACATTCTCTTTTGGAAACAAGATCGATATTTCGTTCGTATTATATCCAACAAAATTGTCATTGGTTTTACTATTATTTGTACTCACAACATGATTGGAATTTATCACACTTACAATGTAAAGTCTAATCTCATTTTCAATATTAAAACTAACAATTCCAGCAAAAAAAATATGACGCTTGACTTGTGGCGACATACAATGTTATCCATCAGAGTAAAGAAGGGTGTTGCCCGTATTATCACCTTCTTTTAGGTTCTTATTTATTATTCATTCGAAAATGAATTGATCAACATTTAATCATTAATGATTTCCTTTCCACTTCCGTTAGTCTCATGTGATTAACTATCTTTACTTTATCAGTCATATATATTGAGAGAAATGGGATATTTTAATGTATACTACATAGATGTAAGAAGATGTGGTATGAGTGCCAATGAGACAACTCTCCATCCAAGTCAAAATTTATAAAAGTAAACCATTACAGATCAAAGTACGGTCTTCAACACGGAGCCTTGGCTCACACTGAACAGCAAGCTATAAAGGGCCCCAAAAATTACTAGTGTAAAACCATTCAAACGGGAAAACCAACGGTCAAATCTATATAAAAAACGAGAAACGAGAAACACTTATGAACCACATCAACAAACGATAACTACTGAACATCAGATTCCTGCATGTTTAATTACTTCACATTCCAGGTTCATTTTGTTTTTCCCTGGTTGCTAACACGTTATTGTCATATTGTAAAATAGTTCATTAGAAGAGCAAGGCAACATGCAAAGTTTATTTGAGGATGATGTAGTCAAGCTAATTCATTATATTCCAATAACATGTACATGATAGTATACTAGTAGTGTAGTTGTTTTTTTTTTTTTTTTTTTTTTTTTTTTAATATTTGTGAAAACGCATAAAAATTACCATGTTTTAAATTTGGTACTCTAGACGCGTGTTTTGTCTACGTAAGATTTATCTGTAACGCTCGAAACAAAACAGTTGGAAAGACAAATCATATACAAATTTTAAGAACATTACTAACCGAAAATTTGTGTGAAATACAACTAAGGCAATCTATAAAAAGGTTAAGAAAAATTTAGTGTTTTGAATAATCAAACATTTTATCAAAAAATGAAAACAACACGTTATATAATTTCATGCCAAAGATTTATAAAAACCGAAACAATCGAAGAGCTATATGATCAAAACGAATCTAAAAAATAGCCAAATCCATCTAAGGCCAACTTAGTTTCTCTATAATTTCAAAATTTATAAACGGAAATTTTAGAAAGGATTGTAATCAATGTAGTAATGTAATCAATTTAAAGATATTCTATAATTTTTATTGTAGTATGTGTTATGAATCATTTTTACAGAACTGGGTCGATACCTCTGCTGGTGGACTATCAGTCCCCGAGGTATCATCAGCTCAGTAAGTATGTGTTATAAATCTTTTACAGAACTGGATCGATACCTGGTGGACTGCCCCGAGGGTATCATCAGCTCAGTAGTCAGATGTGTTATAAATCTACAGAACTGAGTCGATACCTCTGCTGGTGGCTATCCCCGAGGGTATCATCAGCTCAGTAGTCAGTATGTGTTATAAATCATTTTACAGAACTGGATCGATACCTCTGCTGGTGGACTATCAGTCCCCGAGTATCATCAGTTGTAGTCAGTACCGTTGTGTTGCTCGTGATTCTAACTAAAAGTAAATTTACAGAAATTGAACATATCGATGGTATTTCATGTCAGCGCAAAGCACAAAATTACTGACTACTTGGCTGGTGATATCCTCGGGGACAAAACGTACACCAGCAATGGCGTCGACCGAGTAGTTGTAAAAACTCACCAAAGATAAACACAAAACGCGTGTTTCGTCTCCATAAGACTTATCAGTGGCAATCGAATCAAAACAGTTGGAAAGCTAAATCAAATACAAAGTTGAAAAGCATAAATAGCCGAATATTGATGCTGATATTGGAGATATGTGGATTTTGAAGTATTGAACTTCGAAAAAAACGGATATTCGGTACAGAATACTTCCTCGAAATCAAAAGGAATACAAAAAGTATAGTAAATGCGAATTTATTGTGACGACGGTACAAATAGCATTAAGAACACATACTACAATAAAAATTCTAGGATATCTTTTAATTGATTGCATTACTACTTTTGTTCTATCTACTGTCTTTTATTCAAGTATTAGGAAATCTTAACATCATAATTTTTTATACCAATTCAGCTATACATGTACGGCTTTGGGTGAATATAATAAAACAAGTAAAAACCGAAATCAAAACATTAGCAAAAATACGACAAAATTTTAATTAAGAAAGGACAAAATTATGAATTCTTTAAAACTAGAGTTATCGCATGTGATCAGTAGGAGGAAGTAAATCTTGCTCCACTATTTGCAACCGTTGTGTTGCTCATGATTCTTATTAATTTGGGGATAAACATATTATATTATCTCTCACGGGACGGGATTGTGGCGCTAAAATTGCTGATTTGGGTCAAAGATACTCCTAAACGGTAATTCAACTCACGATGGCATCCATACATATTTATTATATTACAGGAACATGTTCCTTTACCGGAGTGCATAGGTAAAACATAACCATCTGTACTGCATCTTTATGTTCTTCTTACACCACACAAATGACACTGTCATAACATCCGACTTAGAATTTGCTTCTCAACTTCGTGAATATAAATTCTCAAGAATGATGGCATGTCAGTAACTTTCAGGAACAACACAAGAAGAACTGTCAAAATTGATCCATATGGATTTCTTTGTAAAAATACACTATGTTTATATCAAACCTGATATTTAATTAAACTGGACATGATAAATCTTCGCCACTACTTTTGTGATATCATCAGCGCCTACGATTAATAAGCATTTCGGATTATTATCTGAAAATACAGATAAAGTTTTATTACAATTTGCCGAAAAAAATTTGAAAATCGTTTTAGATAAAGACAGGTATATCTCTCGCATAGTTCGTATCCCTTGTGTGGGTTTTGGTTTACGTTTGGTTTTATTTAGTTGTATTAGTTCGCCAATGATCGCCTACATTCGATAAAATACGTTATAGCCAGAGGAGACATGGTTTGCTCCATGCATATTAGTTTTAGCATTTTCCGATAAAAAGAAAAAATTAGTTAGCAGGATATTCTAATCGTTCCAGAGCACCTGATATCACTTTCGGTTTTTAGAGGAGTTCGTGTGGCTCAATCTTTCTTTTTTCTATGTTCTTATGTTCGCAAATCATTTTTGAATTTTCGAAAATGAATTTGTGATGATTATCTTTATGTCCAAACACATACAGCAACTGTCCCATGAAAGTATTTCCATTAGTGGAGCACTATATTCATACATGTCTTTGTTCGCGCCTTCAATGTCTATAATTATCTGCACATGCTGTAGTGCCTTTCCTTTATTGATTACAGGGAGTATTCTTTTAAATAATTGCTTTACCAGGAATTCAGTTTACCTGATGATATCCAGATGTTCTTCTTATTTGTCTGCGTGTCATCCCCTTTTTAATTTAAAATAGTCGTAACCATTTTATCTGTCTAGATGTTTATGAATTTGTAAGCTCGTTAATCGCAATATAAATTCTAAACTCTTTTCATTGATTTGTGGGTCAAGCCCTTTTCAACTGATTTATCAGTCAATCCCTGTCAACGTTATTGTGGAAATAAACTCATCATAGATACAATGATTAAAATTGTGTACGCCAGACGCGCGTTTCGTCCACAAAAGACTTATCAGTGAAGCTCAAATACAAAAAGTAACAAAAAAGTTCACGAAGTTGTACAGCATTGAGGACCAAACATTCCGAAAGGTTTTGTCAAATAATCTAAGGTTATCTATTCCTAAGGAAGAAAATCCTAAGTATTTCGAAAAACTCTTAGTTTTATAATCAGTTAATTTGTAATTATGACCATGTCAATGATAATTCATGTCAACACAAAAATGTATTCTTGTGCTGTGTTGTTACATCACTTCCCGGGTTACGGAAGGGGTGAAAGGTGGTTTGGCGACTATAAACGCGTTTAATCCCCACCATTTGTATGTGCATGTCCTTCATTTATAAAAAAAAATCGTCATATTTTTCACAAAAACTATTAAATGTACATTTGAATTTGCTTTTTAAACAGACAGGAAAAGAAGAATAATGGATTTTCTTATTTATATGAAGGCAGTTGTACACAGTGAGTTCCTAACTTACCGTAAAAGGACGTAAAACCACAACACCAAATACATGCTGTATAGTTAACATAATTTGAGCAGCTGTTAAATGTCACATGCGTCCTAATCGTATGCATTAAAACAAAATATTAGGAAGTTGTCCTTATTCATTCAAAATTTCACAATAGGGAATAGTAGAATCGGTGAACTTACCAATTATTGATGGTATCAAATTTACGATTATTCCATTATCCAAAACGTTTAAGAATGTGTCGCTAGTAGGGGGAAACATATTGTATCAGTCATCATGTACAGTATCATATATAGTCTCATGGTATATATTAAGGCGACAGTAGTTTCTTGTTTTGGTTCATACAAAATAAATGCTTTAAACGTCGATGCGCATCTATGGATTTACTTTCTTAAAGAACGGGCAGATCCGAAAGTGGTTAAAAATTTATAGCATAGATTGATTTAAGCTGCATACATACAACTTACAACATGTACAAAGTTCCATCATTTTTTGGCGGACAGCAATCAAGTGGTTGTTATACGTCACAATAAATCGCGACATCAAAGACTTTATCGGCTCCCCGTATCACTGGTACTGCAATGCGCAGGAATATTTAGATTACACAAACGTCAAACCAGTTGAACAAGACATATTACAGTGTTATCATTAACATGTACTTATAACATTTCAATTCTTCCTTATATATTGAACCAAAAGACTCATATGAAAACAGTCAAACTGTCTGTAACAAAAAAGATAAAATAACCCTTGAAACATTTTTGATAGTCCAACTTATAATAAGTAAATCAACAAATAATACTTAAGCTTTTTGATTGTCCCTTTCTCGTCTATTGGCACGTTATACATGTAGCTCGATGATTATTTCTGTTTATTCATTATTATTCGTTGGGTACCAATTGTGTCAATTTCGTGGGTAACGGAGACCATGAATTTAAATGTTCGACGAAGTATAAATTTTCTATAGGTTCGTATACTAGCTTTTAAAACACATGATATCAAATATCCACGAAAATACATTTTTATCCGCGATCCAGGAAAATTGGTACCCATGGAGAATAAAAACAATTAATCCACCGTACTTTCCAAAAGACACGAATAATTACATCTGATATATGAAGGTGACATATCTGGTTTTGGTCCTGTTCTTTCAAATAAGGTATTCCTAGTACATATTGTTGGTCTAAGGATCAATCATTCTGTATTTCGGAAATATCCAGATGAATTGTCGTCATCAAGTTTAAGTTACATTTAAAAAGTAAATTAACTAGTTGTAAAAATTTTTTTAAGATAGAGACAATTTAAATCAGCTGTAAACCTTGTTTAAACAAGAATGACATTAACCGTGAAGGAACGTGCAACCACAAAGAAGGATACTTATTGTTCGGTACACTTAATTTGTTAATTGTTTGCGTAATAACTGCGTATAAAAGCTACAAGCTAGCAAAGATTTCTTGAAAAGACGTTAACATAGTAAACTGTTGCATTTGCTTTAAGTAAGTTATTTTTAAGTCATTGAATTTAAACCAAGTAACGTAGCAACGTTTACAAATTATTTAGTGAAAGTGCTCTTCGATTTCGTGTATGATGTTGTACTTTTTTGTCTTCAACTTGATGATTTGCAAAGTTTTAGGGTACACCAATTTACATTACCGATGGTTTACGAATTTTGTGATGTCTTAGTGTTAGAGTCGACTACCAATTCTCTATTGTGTGATACCTTATCAGTTGCTACAGCTTTTCAACCTATTACATAGAACATGTAGGAGTAACACGACAAGTGTTAGTTGTGGCATAGATTTAGCTAACCCTTCCGGAGCACCTGAGATCAACTTCGGTTTTAGGTGGGGTTCATGTTGCTTAGTCTTACGTTTTCTATGTTTTGTTTTGTATACTTTTTTGTTTACTTTTTTTTGCCGTGGCGTTATCAGTTTATTTTCGACTTATGAGTTTAAATATCCCTTTGGTATCTTTCGCCATTCTTTTTTGTTTTTTTGGCCTCGGTTTTATGACATTTCGCAATAACGTAAGAAACATAAAAAAAAAGTAATAAGTTTATTTTCTGTGGACTTTAAGATAAATTGCTTTTGTAAGGATTTTTTTTTTAAGAATTCAGTCTATGGTTTCATGTTTAAGATCGCAAAAAATCTGTTTACTAAAAAAATTGAAATTCTGTTTAAATAGGAAATGAAATTCTAACGCAAACTAAAATAAAAATATAAAGAGACGGCAAAATGGCAAAACTTTTAAAACCACTACACAAATTAGCAGGCACAACTGTATCTCTTCATGAAAAGTATGAACATCTTGTGTACATTTTTGCAGATTCTGGAAAAGAATAAAATAGAAGAATGAAGGTTTCTATTTGTTTAATTGTCTCTCTGCTGTTGGTTGTTGCTGAAGGTAAGAACATAATATGAATATATCGGTTAACAGATACGTTTAATTTGAATCTTATTTTAGAAAGATTGGCACCCATAGAATTTAAATACAAAAGTTTGTACAGCAATAGCTGATGACTTTAATGATTCAACTAACGGGAGAACAGTTAATCTAATGACATATGGATTGATTGATTGATTGATCTTTTGTGTGATATGAACTCATGACATTAGTGTCGACAGGCTAGTGATTATTTTAAATAAACTACTCAGACCAAAAGGCATTGAGGTCCCTTATTACATAATATACATGTATGTATTTCGTATACAAATATGTATATGGCGTATATGGTTGCAAGGGTAACAAATATTCATCAAAGACTAAACAAAATAGCGAAAAAGCAACAGGTTATCATACGGCAACAATGAACAAAACTCTTCTTGTAAACAAAGCTGCACAATACCTTATGGAGAAAATGGGAAAAGGTTCAAAAGAACAAAAGCCTTTTTAATTTCAAATAAAACAAAGTGAGATACTTTGATGCCTTCTTTTAATTCTGTTGTTGGTTTGTTGTCTCATTTACTTCTTGTTACAGTCTAATATCTCTTTTATGCATATCAGTTTACATAAGAACGATTTGATTGTTTTGCTTAAAACTTTTACAGTGTTGATGCTTCATCAGTGTTGGTTTAGAATTTGTGTTTGATAATTTGATAAAATAAATTTAAAAACGTTTGGCATGCATTGAAGTTGAAATGATCAATTTTGTGTAAAACATAACATCATGCGTAATGACAAAAATCAAAATATAACAGACACCTAATAAAAACGACCAAGGAATTTCTGTTTCTGTTTGCAATGTAACGTTGTTTGTATGGACACGTATGTAGCATAGGTATCCAAAACAGTGAAGGAGCATCCAGTTCTTCATCATTGGTTAAAATTCCAAAGAAACATAGAACAGACCTATGAATATCGAGCTTCATTGGTGTCATTGGGGTAGTGTTAAGTTTCAAAGTGAATTGTCAATATCTTATGCATTTATCAAGCAATTTATGAAATTGATTTACATCAAAATGTTTTCTTGGGCTTTATCAGGGCATTTAACATATTGTTGATTTAAATATTTCCAGTCAACATGGCTAATGAAGAAATGCTGGAAGACAATGGACTTCTTGAGAAGTAAGTTGATCATATACATATAGTGGTTTATTCTTTCCTGATTTAATCTTATTTAAGGCCGAAAAAGTTTATTATTGTAGAATAAGTCAGATAATAGGTATACACTTTACATCAGATTTCAAGTTTAAATGCAAAAATGTATTTAACCTGCATACACGTAAAACTGGTTTACCAAAAAATGTATTCATAATATGTTCCTACTTTTCTAATTGATTATAGGTATGTTGTTCTACCCTGTGAAAGTAGTAGCTAATTTCACAATTAGTTCCACATCCAGCTAGCACACATGATAAATCAAACTCAAGTCATTTGCTACATACTAAAATCTGTCTACCTTAATGATATATAACCCCGTCAGAATGTATGCTCTATGGCGTTTTAAGTCGTTCTAATTGAACATCAAATACTGAAATAAGGGTTTGTATTGTGAATGTTGTGATTTGTTGTATCAATTGGTCATGTAATCATTCCTATCTCAAATGATCAACACCAAATGTTTAGATATACATCGAAATCAACAATAAAACAATATACAATAATAAATGTTTTCAACAATATATATGTCTACTGTTGTCTTGTTATAGGCTTGTCAAAAGAAGTGTTGGATGTATTGGAAGACCTTGCGGTCCTTTCAGTCCGTGCTGCTACAAACATAAATGTTCTTACGGATATTGCACCTACGGATACGGCAAATGAGTTCCAGCATCCATTACTTACAAGTACTAGAAAACCTGAAGCAACAGACTAACGGAAATTATGTTACTTTAAATGTAGGACTTGTAAAAACAAAATGAAAACTATTATAGATTTATATCATTTCCTTTTCGCATCAATGTTTATTGCACATTTTCAAAGTGATTTTGGACATTCTTAGACACAAAATAAAGGTCTAACGATTTTACAATTGAAGAATGATTTTATTCAGGGCTTGGTGTAGGTATCTTCAATTAGAAAGATTTATTTCTTATGTCACATTCATTTTCGATAGAGGGATGGCTTGATGTGTTGAATAGAAGCCTGTATATTGTTGAAAACTGAACGTTACCATCTTGATGCCTTCTTTTAATTCTGTTGTTAGTTTGTTGTCTCATTTACTTCTTGTTACAGTCTAATATCTCTTTTATGCATATCAGTTTACATAAGAACGATTTGATTGTTTTGCTTAAAACTTTTACAGTGTTGATGCTTCATCAGTGTTGGTTTAGAATTTGTGTTTGATAATTTGATAAAATAAATTTAAAAACGTTTGGCATGCATTGAAGTTGAAATGATCAATTTTGTGTACGTTATTTTGAATTGACTGGTGAGTATGTTTATCTTTTTGTATATTCCGTCTCGTTTTTATTAGAACACTTTAGGGGCGTCCACTTGTATGTACGGTTTGAACCAGTGTCTTAAAACAGCACTTACATATATTATCAGACTTTTCGAATTTATACAGGTATACACAACATTTGAATCTTACCTAAAGAAAACATAACGTCATGCGTAATGACAAAAAATCAAAGTATAACAGACACCTAATAAAAACGACCAAGAAATTTCTGTTTCTGTTTGCAATGTAACGTTGTTTGTATGGACACGTATGTAACATAGGTATCCAAAACAGTGAAGGAGCATCCATTTCTTCATCATTGGTTAAAATTCCAAAGAAACATAGAACAGACCTATGAATATCGAGGATTTCTTCCTTGGTAAGTGTCATTGGGGTATATGTTAAGTTTCAAAGTGAATTGTCAATATCTTATGCATTTATCAAGCAATTTATGAAATTGATTTACACACAAAAACGATGTTTTCTTGGGCTTTATCTGCGAGGGCAACAACATATTTGTTATGGAGTTAGAACAGATGTTTTGCAACATTTGGTTTGAAGAACAAACGATCAAAGAGCAGGAAGAATAACTGCAGTTTTTGAAATATGATTTGAAGTCACGTTTACACTTCTGATGTTAACCCAAAAGGACTTATCAACTCAGTAGTCAGTGGTTCGGTACTGACTTGCAGGTTAACAAACTTTTCTTAGATGCATTTTTGACAAATTAAGACATCATAAAGAAAAGGTTTCAACTCTCCAAAAAATTACCTAAGGTAAATGTTGCTACTTGTTTAGGTCTCTGTTGGTCATATAGTGCTTCACACGTTTACGTCTTATACATCTTTGACTTTAAAATGTTTGGGTTTGATCTATCCTGCGGAAGGTTAATTCATCAGAGCGATAGGAACGCATTTACTTAGCAAAGAGTTATTTTCATAATAAACCGTGTTTTCCAAGACCAAAATATGAATTTTGACACCATTACACACAGTTAATTTATTAAGTGTAAAGAAGTCATAATTATCTATTCGTGTTATTCTAGTTTTTGTGGATTATGTTGGTAAACGTGAAATGCAAAATTGTATGTAAATGTTGAACGAAGTATTAATTTTTTATAGGCTTGTATGCACACGCGGAAAAACCTCGAAATCAAATATCAACCTCTCTCCACAAAATTGGGTACCAACGAAAAAAAATAAATCCACAGTGAAGGTAAAGATGTTATTAATAATTTCTTTCAAATTGAATTGAAATGGATTCTTCACTGAACATGGCAATGCTGACCCAAGATGTATTTGGCAATTTTGTTAGGACTTGTAGGTCATGCATCCCTTCTTACTGTTATGGCTCTTATACTTAATTGGCTATCAAATATTCGGCTTTGAGCGTTCCCCATGATGGTGAACGCTTTGGACGCATGAAATTGATAAATTATTGTTTTCCTTTTTTACTGAGTAAGGCCATTTGAATAAAACAATAAAAAAATATATCTGCTGTGAAGGGGGCACTTCTCGTGCCCATAGGAATACCTTACCTGTCGATAAACTTTATACAATACATATTTTCAAGGTTCCGTACATAATTCTTGTCTTGCGAATATGAAACTGTGTTTTGTTTTTATTAAACGAGTGATATACTTAGTGCCATCGGAATACTAGTCACTGCCTTGTATACTGCATCTGCTAAAATGTCATAAACATAAACCAGCCAAATACTAATAGCTGTATGTACAATCGGCGTATTGTTGTATGTTTAGTATTGGATCAATAATTTGATTAGATTATAAGGTAGTGTAGAATATATATTTCAAAAATCATAATTGTCATGTGGACGCCATCCTGAGTTGGTTGATCGTTATCGAATATCTGTTTTACAAATGACGACGGATATGTTTTAATCGTCGTAAACACAATCCCGGATCTGCTTACCCTTCCGAAGCACCTAAGATAACCCAAGATTTTGGTGGGGTTCGTGTTGCTCAGTCTTTAGTTTTGTATGTTGTGTTTTGTGAGTTTGAATGTCCCTCGCGCAACTTTCGCCTCTATTTGTCAAAAAAGACAAACCGACCTGCAAAAGAACGAAGTAGACTCCGATCGCTTTTCACATAACATCTATACAAAAATATTTGACGATTTTTGGCATTGGTTGCAAATGAATTCATCATAAATACCAGGATTAAAATGTGGTACGCCAGACGCGCGTTTCGATTACAAAAGAATCACTAGTCACGCTCGAAAAAAAAACTAATTAAAAGGCCAAATAAAATACGAAGAGCACAAGTATGAAAAAGCAAACCACGTGTTGTTGAATATATATTTGGTGCATATCCTAAAAGACATTTATAAATTGTCTTCTTTTATACACGAGTGTTGTTATATATTGATTTCGCGTGATTCAACAGTGGAGCGAAGTTACCTGCTTATTTTTCGTCAATTAAATATAACAGTGTTTAGTTTTAGAAGACAACACTTACATTATTAAATTAGGGAGCTGTTGTTTGATGATTTGTCCGAAGGCTCACACACACACAACACAAAGTTTTGATGTTGTTTTAAATCTAGACACCATTTTAGTAAAAAAAAATGTTTCACGCAATTATAAACAATAAGATGATATATCTGTCTTTTCTAAAAACATCAATAATATATAGAACTTTGACAATGTTTAGAGATCTTGTAGAATCATGACCATACAGGTCATCTGTAAACCTCAATTTGTCACAACCTAAAAATTCGGAGTGTTATTTCTATTTCAACTTATAGAATAATAGTTGAATAGTTGACATTTTTTTTTCCCCTTTTGCTTTTATGTAGGTGTTACCCCATGTGTTAGATATAACAGGGGATTGCAGACAGGAGACCTCAACATCGTCGAAGACCGTGAGGTCAAAACTTTTCTTAACAAAGGACCTAAATATCGTCCTCCATCTATAATAGATTTGAAACAGTGTCGACAGGTCATAAAGATACTAGGTCTACCTACTGTAAACATTGGTGTAAACGTAAAAATCTGATAAAAAATATCTAGACAGTTATTTGAATAAAATTATGAATACTGTTGATATTCGTATATCTCATTTTGAAAACAATTCTGAAATTGATAATAGTGTCCATGATATATCCATTTCTAGAATAAAAAAATAAACTCCAAGTACTCGCAAAGCGGTTTGTGTTCGTACCGGCAGACAAAGCAGCCAATAATGTAGTGGTGGTGTGACGCATATACTACACGGAAGTTCTCCAAAATGAAATTATCAATTCATCTACATTCAGGTCTGTACGCTCCACAGAGAGTGAAATTGTAAATAAGCATGTCACTGCCACTCCACAGCTTAAAGCCTCTTCCGAACATTTGAAAGTCCCGACTATGTACTGGTTACCTAAATTACAGAAGCAACCATTTAAATTCCGTTTTATCTCCGCATCTAGTAAGTGTTCTACATAACTTGTTATTAACCTTTGTTACAGTAATAAAGCTTATGAAAATAATGGTATTAATTATATTTGGAGTGTTAAAAATTCTTTAGAGGTTTAAGATAAAATACGTGCTTTTGATGGTCCTTTTAATTCTGTTGACAATTATAATTTGTCTTCTCTCTACACTACACTTCCACACAATCTTATCAAGAAACAGTTTTCATATTTAATTAAAAGGTCTTTTGAAAAATCTCATTGTAAATGTATTTGCTGTAACTCGTTTAAAGCCTTTTTTTCTGTAACGAAAAAGGAAAGTATGCTAGATACACTTACTGGAAATGTGAAGATATGATTGAAGCTTTCAATTTTCTCCTGGACAACATATATGTACGTTTCGGCGATAAAGTATATCGATAGGTAGTAGGTAATCCTATGGGACTGTAATAGCAGATTCATTCCTATATTGCTATGAATCACAGTGTATGGCCACAATGAGTAAAGACACGTCATTGTTACATTTAGTTGACACATTCAACAATACCTACCGTTATCTTGATGATATTTTTTTCATTAAATGATCCAGAATTCTCTACATATACCACCGAATTTTACCCAAAGGACATTACTTTAAATGAATCTAACAAAAACAGCAGTAGTTGTCCTTTTCTAGATTTAGACATTTCAATTTCTAAAGGGAAACTCCATACAAAAATTTACGACAAAAGAGACGTTTTTTCATTCCTTATTGTTAATGTTCCTTTTTTTATACGGCGATGTTCGTTTGGCTCCATCATACAGAGGTTATATATCCCAACCCGTTTGTTATGCCCGTGTGTGTAGTGATGTCATTGATGCTAACGAACGTAATCAATGTATCAGTGGTAAATTATTAAGTCAGGGATTTCGTTACTCTAAATTACTTAACATTTACTAAATTCTTTCATAGAATACAAATATTTGATAAGTAAATTTGGCTGTACCAAAAATTATTAAAAATGGTATTTCACATCCTAAATTTTACGGTAATATTGTACTAAAAAGTAAAATCACAAAAATACTGAACTCCGAGGAAAATTCAAAAAGGAAAGTTCCCAATCAAATGGCAAAATCAAAAGTTCAAACACATCAAACGAATGGATAACAACTGTCATATTCCTGACTTGATACAGGCATTTTCTTATGTAGAACATGGTGGATTGAACCTGGTTTTATAGCTAGCTAAACCTCTCACTTGTATGACAGTCGCATCAAATTCCATTATATTGAAAACGATGCGTGAACAAAACAAACAGACACAATAGGTAAAAATGTCAAAAATAGGGGTACAGCAGTCAACATTGTGTTATCACCTTAATCACTATAAAAACAAACAAATGTAACGAAGAAGCACAAAACGGCATACATCAAATTTAACATCCTCATTTTGCTTATATTATACGATTTTATATATCTATGTAAAAACCACCCATAAAGGATGGAAGGTTTTAAGTACTGGCGTAAAATCGCGCGTTTGAAATTCGCACAGGTAGACATAAAATAATTTTGTCGTTCAAAGTATGACGGGATACATAAATACAGAGTCACGTAAAATGGATTTCACAAAAACAGACTTAACAGTAAAAGTAATATTAATAAATGAAATAATTGTGTGGTTCAAAGTATGACGGGATACATAAATACAGAGTCACGTCAAATGTATATCACAAAAAACAGACTTAACAGTAAAAGTAAAATTAATAAATAAAATAATTTTGTCGTTCAAAGTATGACGGGATACATAAGCACAGAGTCGCGTCAAATGGATATCTAAAAAAACAGACTTAACAGTAAACGTAATATTAAAAAAGACAAATAAAAGAATACTATAACACGTTATTAAGATGATAAACAACGTCAGTACGCAAAATCTATACTTCAAGACCATCGTGTATTATTTGTGAAGTTGATACGGAATATTTATCAACAAGTTCTTGGTACCTTCCGATGAACTTTTTTAGAAAAAGGACGAGACGTTCTTTGACATATCCCTGGTTCATCAACTTTCTGCTCAGACACTGGTGACGTTTTACAAAGTCTGAGTAGGAGCTGCAAGCTCTTGAATACCGAATAAGTTGGGAAATGTATATCCCATATGCAGGTGAAGTTGGTATATTGCTACTAAGGTGGGGGAAATTGATAATATTAAAATTAAAATCGTCTCGTTTGTCATAGATTCTGGTACTGAGATGACTGTGTATGTCAAATTCGAGGTATAAGTCTAAAAATGAGGCGGAAGAAGCCGTGTCTGTTGTTTCTTTAATTTCTAGTTCTGGTGGATATATTAATGGAACCCAATCAGAAAAGTTCGGATTGTTAATGGAAAGAACATCATCAATATATCTGAAAGTGAAATTAAATAACCTGGCTTCTTTGATCTTCTTGTTTTTGACAAGTGTCTGAAGGAACTCCGATTCATATGAAAATAAGAAGAGGTCGGCAAAGAGAGGCGCACAGTTCGTTCCCATAGGAATGCCGACAATTTGTTGAAAAAGTATACCTCCAAATTCACCAAATATGTTGTCAATAAGAAACTCTAGCATACTGATCACTTGTTCCTCTGTGTAGCATGTTTTATCCTTTTGTTCACTATTAACAAAATATGCCTTATGGTATCCCAAAGTAATAAATTTATACCATTTTTATGACGAAAAGCATTGTGGATTATTTCTTTTAGACGGTTTTTCAATTTCACATGGGGAATGGTGGTATACAAGGTTGAAAAATCAAAAGTTTTGATAGAACTTATTTCAGAAAAAGACCGAGATTTAAAATTATCCAGAAGTTCTTTAGAGTTTTTAAGAATCCACATATGGTTAATACCACTACGTAAATAAACAGTTTCACAGTATTTCTAAAGACCCTCTTTCACAGCGGACAGAATTTTAGTCAATCTAATGGACAATTCTTTAGAGGAACATACAGATGAGCCGGCAATGTACCGTTGTTTTTACGGAATTTTGTGAAGTTTAGGTATCCAATACAAACAAGGTAAGTCCTCCGATTTGTTGTTCAATGCAATGTTCATTGAAGCCATGAAGGACTTTTGATTCGCCAAAATCTCATCCTTGTCAAATGATATGTTTTTGTATGTGGGATTACCTGAGTGCTCATTTATTCTTAATTCTTTTACAAGACACTCGTAGTAATACGATTTACATATAAAGACAATATTATTTGAAGCTTTGTCCTCAGGAACAACAACATACTTATCTTGAAGAGATGATAGAAATTTCACAGCCTCTTTGTCTCTGAAAACAGACTTAGGTCGATCATTCACACAGTTTTTCATCTTATGAATGCGACGTTTTATCAGACACCCGATTGTTTTGACCCATTCTGACAAAGTGTCCAGTTGAACTTCTCGTTTAGCCCATGCTCTGGCGTAGTCCTCAATGGAATCAATAATGATTTTGAAGTTATGGTTCCAATTGATGTGTTGGGGTTCTCTAAACTTAGGACCATGAGAAATCATCTTTCGGAGATTTTCATGTTGAATTATGTTTAGATCCCCAGTCATAACATGGCCAGAGGGGCTAAAAGCGCGGAATCACTATGTGATCCGTGTAAACTTATCGAACCTTTAAACAAACTTTAGTAAAGGTTATCTTATTAATGTTGTAATTAGATCTTTGAATATAGTTTACATTGGCACAAATATCGATTTTGTCATCAGCAAATTAAAACATAACTAAATTTGTATTCTTTTCAAACGGTTTTTTTTATAAATACACATCCACGTTCATTTTCTATATAGAGATTACTATATCTATATATAACATTATTCATATTTATTAAAAGGTTAACTCCTAACTATCCTACTTCCTGTCGATACTTTTATTTTGGCATTGCACAAGTGATGTCTACTTTGACTGTCCATGTCGTTAAAACACTAAATCCCTGGGATGTGTTTTAGTTGATTTTAGTTTCTGATGCATGATCTTTTATTATTAATTATTTTTGGCTTTTAACTAGCTTTCAATAACTGCGAGTACTCTCAAATCGTATACTTTCGTGTTAATCTGACCTGTTGATACAATTTGTAATGCATTTTTATCACTTAATGTTTACTTATTTAGTGTTATATCTCGTCTCATTATTTTTAATATATACCACCTTTGATAAGTGTTTGGTATGACGATAAATTTTCACTTCTGTTCTCGTACTATGAACAACAAAATTATTTATTTTGTAAAAAAAAATCTATTTTTTAACCTGTGTACGTTATTTTATTTGGCGGCATTTTGTCGAAGGTTATGGTTGTCTTTCTGATATTGTTTTACATCTAACCCCCCTTTGTTTTATTAATTTTGTATTTACATTGGGTCATAGATCAAATTTATTTGTTCAGTGTATGGTCACTTGTTTTTGTTAATATATCTTTTGATTGAGTTAAGCCATTTCAATTGATATTTTATAGTGTGTCTTTCTATGCTGTGATGTTACATTATTGTTTCAGGTTAGGGTGAAGGTTAGCGCCTATTAAAACGTTTAAACCCGCTGCATTTGTTTGCACCTGTCCTAAATCAGGAACCTGATGTTCAGTGGTTGTCGTTTTTGATGTGGTTCATAAGTGTTTCTCGTTTCTCGTTTTTTAAAAGATTAGACCTTTGGTTTTCCTGTTTGAATGGTTTTACACTAGTCATTTTTGGGGCCCTTTATAACTTGCTGTTCGGTGTGAGCTTAGGCTCCGTGTTGAAGGTCGTACTTTGACCTATAATGGTTTACTTTTACAAATTGTGACTTGGATAGAGAGTTGTCTCATTGGCACTCATACCACATCTTCTTATATGTATTTAGTGGAGAAGCAGCAAATACCAATTTTAAAGTCTTTGATTTGATCCGGCCGGGGTCCAGGCCACGACCTCCTGCACTCGAGGTAAACACGCCACCACGAGACCACGGAAGCGTTATGAACAAAGTAGATAGTGAAATCCTATAGTGTTAAAATAATGATAAAAGATTATTAAATTAAGAAAAAATTGATGCAAGCTAGACTTTATAGTAGTTTTAACATGGCTAGGCACTATATTCGTGGACACACATTTTCAAGTCAGTTGTCAATTGTGGCAGACGTGCAAGGGGAATCAGGTAAGTCTTTTTATTTACTAAATTGATTGTAAGTGTGCCGCAGGAAATTGTAGCGTTGCTAAATATATTCGTATCTGATAGAGAATTCCTTCACACAGTAGTACTGACGTTCGCGACTAGGGAGGAGGGGCCCTTTGACAAAATTCATTGCAATTGGCATTACTTGCGATAGCTACACCCTGCAAAGTTGATGAAAGGTCATCTGGTGGTCCAGCAACGTAACTTTCTAACAATATAATGTTTCTATTACACGTTACTGACATAATAGTTAAATCATCGACCCCAGCGCGTTTCAATCCAGTACCAACAGTAGCTTGTATACAATGGTTGGCGTATCTGTAGGAAAGGCCAGCTTCATTTGAAATCCTTGGCATCATTTGACTCAATTTGTTTTTCCCCATTCCTTGATAAGCATACCAGCAATTTGGTTTTGGATAAAGCAATGGCTGCTGAAACGAAGCATCAAATTTAGGACTCAATTTAGAGAAATTTAAATTTAAACTTTTCTGTTTTCATGAGAATCAACTACGTGGTGTGTTTTATTGGCCTCGTTATAGGTCATTTTGTAGTAAAGGTGACCCCTTGTCATCTCTGAATTTACCGAAAGATGATTTTTTTTAGAGCTATTAAGCCCCTCCTGTCCTCGTCTTCCAAAATGGAATAACAGAAAATTTTGTTTTGTAGTGTAACTGGTGTGTCCATGTTAAAAATCTCACTTAAATACATCCGCTGTATGTCGCCTTTAGCTACAGGATTTTGTGCACCGTGACAACTTTGCTGGCACGCTTTAGGGTTTTAATCATTCCGGTTATTACATGATTAGACGTCATGAATGAGTTATCGTTCATCAAATTAACATTGTGATAAAATGGTGGACTGGTAAGATGACGCGATATTGCGGCTTGAATGCTAACTAATGCGGATTTCGAATAATCTGTCCCTTTGTTCGTTTGCAGACTTGGATAGAAATAGCATAATTTGTCAATTAATGTTGAGCTTTCGAGTTCCTCAAATTTATTGTCATATCTGTTTTATGTCAACCATCCTGAACTTATTATAATTTCAAAATTCATTTTACTAAGTTTATGTAAATATTCATTTTTATCTACTGAAGATTCGGAAAAGAATATGATATTTTAGGCCATTATTCTCTATTTTATCGGTTTACAGATTTTTCAACACTTTCAGAAAAAAGAACTTGGAATTTCATGCTTATTTTTATTTTTTGCAACCCACAGGCTTCATCTCAAATTAAAACATGTACAAGTGACTTTCAAACTTTGTCAACTTAAATGCTAAAATACTGCTTTTACACAAAAACTTTCAGGTCGGAAATATGTAAGCTGACAAATTAAAAAACAATAGTCTTATTAATGTGAATAATGTAGCAGTTGTGTCCTCCCCCATAAACATCACCGGCATACATGTACATTGTACAAGTACAATTTATTGTTTGTTAAATTTTTTTTTTTATTATTTACATACTGGTATCTATAGTAAATGTGTAAAACCTCATTTATGAAGTCAACAATATGGTTCCATGAAACTTAATTCATGTCATTTATGGTGTCGTCAGAGGTTTTAGATTAACTTATTTTTTATTACATATGCAGCAATTTTGCCATTTCAGTACTACAGTCTTAATTACCTGTACTTCTCTTTCCTTTTTTCAGCATTTAAATTAATCAATTTAATTAGATTGAGTACAATGTGATTTAAGTATCCCGAATTTTAATTTATCATGGTTTTATTCTGGTTTTTTTCTACATGTCACTTGTCAATTTACATGTTTGTTATTTTAATTTTTTTTTTATTTAGTATATTGTTGTGTATGTGAATTTTATTTATCCCTGAAAAGGCACACTCCACAAATTGTTTCTTAATTATCTTTCCAATCTGACCTGAGACAACACATCTATGTGCTCTCTGCTTGGCATTTCTTTGAACCTTGGTTTCTTTGTAGATAATAGGTTACAATACATGTATGCAGTTATTATGGGCTAAATCTATATTACTTATTTCTACAGCATTATTTGAAACATCAAAATTCACCAAAAACATATAAAATGATAGTACTGCACTAGTCTTACTTAGTATATAAAATTTTGAAAACCAAATAACAGGGAAAGAGAAAGAATCACTTAATATACTCACAAAACAATTTCAAATTAATAGTACTGTACCTGTTCTTGAAGGCTTGACTATGGATTAAAGTTATCACAAATGCAATTTTTTGTTAAAGGTTGAAAATAAATGTTTATGCTCGTTATGTATCTGTTGATTATCTTTTCAACTTAACACTAAGTAAAATAATTAATTCCAAAACAATGTAACCAGAACATATAATAAATAAGGGTTTATAGAATATCCATTCTGTTGAGCTTCCTTTACGAATGATTAAGGATACTTCGAACCATTTAGCTAAGCTAGCGTTATCAAGCCCCAATTCCTTGTGAAATTAAATAGCGAATCCACACTGGGTCAATTAAAATCATACCACGTTATATAATTACAATAACTGAATTTAATTATTATTGAATTAAATTCTATTATTGTATATATATATATATTTATATATACACACATAGATTGAAAAGGGGGCCTAGATAAAATGTAAGTGTACTTGTATTGTATAAATTTGTATTCTCATTGTTTGACCTCATGATGTAATGAATCTAACAAATAAACTATGAATCAAAAGCATTAAAGAAAATAAGATTTATTTGGCTGTAAATTTGTCATGGCATTTATTGCAACAAGGAAACACAACCAACTTGTCAATCAAAACTTGATGACGATTGAATTACTGAAGGGCGATCCAGCAGTAACAAAGTTATATCAGGAGCCACTGGGTAATCCATAGCAGCTTAAAGTAAATTCGGTCAAAATTACCAGTTGAGTAACTAGTTGCGCAACTGGTATTCCGCCATAAAAATTTACCGCATGACCAATTTAACAGCAAGAATCAACAAATTTCAAATAACATCAACATCAACATCAAAATCAACATCATTATCAACTTCAACATCAACATCATCATCAACATCAACTTAAATTCAATAATGTAAACGTCATTAACATTTTAATTGATATATCAACATCAACATCAACTACAATTTAAATTCAATACTGTCAACATCTAAGCTATTTTATAAATTGTAAGGGAAAACCAACAATGAGGAAATTTAAAAAAACATTTCCAGAGCTCCTTGAATCTGATTTAGGAATATATCATTGCCGATGAAGGAAAGATGAGCCCCATCGACACTAAAAAGGCCAACATGTTTATCCTCAAAATCTGTATGTTTAATAACGTATCCTATTTTCAGCAAATAATAACGCATCTCCCTATTTATTCTCCGTCTAGTAGTTTCCATAGCTCCAGTATTATTTGAGAACCTCCATTTAAATCTAGGTAAAATACTTGACCACACTAATGCAGTGTCAGGGTAACATCTTTGGGAGAATGGCTATGGTAAACTTCATATGGTAGAGTAATTCACCACATGGTGTGTCTCCAATGTCATTACCCCCACAGTGAATAATAACAGCAAACGGAATACTTCTCCAATTAATAATACTTTGTACCAAACTTACCAAATTCTGCCATTTTATACCCGACATACCGATCCAAACTAACTGACATCCATTTTTTTCTAATCCGAGCGATGCACCTATAGGCCTAATACGAGCGTGATCACTTGCTCTTGTGACAATTAAAGAGAAAATTACCCAAATATCTTAGGCCAAGCTAAATATGACCATTTCCCATTAAAATATATACCACATCCTCCTCCTATTCCTCAGCACTATCGGTAAAGACATTTAAAAAAACAGAACTCGACAACCACTCGTCGTCCAAAATATGAGAAATCCCATTATAATTTTCTAAAAAGATTTTCCAAATCGAAATATCATTCAAAAATCTTTTGATATTCTGATTAAGTGATGTGGTTTTTTCCCTCGTTGACATGCAATATATAAACGTCTGTTGAAAGCACGTCCAGCTGGTAAAGCCCTGGCACAAAAGGCCAATGAACCACATAAAGATTGTAATTTTTTTAACGTTATCTTTTTACGATTACTGGTATCTTTCAACTTTTGAAGCAATTCAATTATTTTGTTTTCTGGGATTTGAATTTGCATTTTTTCTGTGTCAACTGTTATACCTAGATATGTTATTCTCGTGCTTGGCCCTTCAGTTTTGTCCTCAGCTAACGGAACCCCTAATTCAACACATACATTGCAAAACGTGCTCAGTAATTTCCGACTGTTGTCGGTTTTTTCCGCTCCAGCAAATAAAAAATCATCTAGATAGTAATCAATATCAGTAAATCCCGATTTTCTTTCTACGGCCCAGTGCGAAAAACGATGAAAATCTATTAAAATGACTACAGGACACCGATAATCCCATGGGCAACGTTTTCTCTATGAAATACCAATCTTCAATTTTAAAGCCCAATAAATCAAACTCGCCAGGAAACATTGGCAATAATCTGAAGGCGGACTTTATATCCATTTTTGCAATTTCCGCTTTAAAACCTAGCTTTTTTATCATGTTTACTGTATTGTCAAAAGTTGAATATTTTACTGAAGTATAGAATTCATCGATAAAATCATTGACACCGCCATTAGCTGGTGAAAACAAATGCGTTATTAAACGAAAACCACCCGTTTTCTTTGGCACAATATGAATGGGAGAAACTCGTAGATTTGAAATAGGTCGATAATAAAAGGGCCCGCAATTCTGCCATTTTCCACTTCACCCATGACTTTTCTCGAAGCTAAAGTTGGATCTTGTAAAACAGACTTTAAATTCTTATTTCATAAGCAACCCTTGGGCCTGTAAAATGTGTTCGAAAACCATATTTAAAACCATTATATAATATATTTGCCGATATTTTATCGGGGTAGTCTTTCAACATATTCCCTAAAACCGTAGTATTAATAGAGGTAAAACCCAAACAACAAATATCATAATGCTGATTGGAAGCTGTAAAAATTGAAATTTGAAAATATTAAAATTGCATCCGTGGAACGTTTGCCTGGTGACCAGGAAATCTATAATTATTGATTGTAAAACGAGTATTTTGGTCAAAATTTCTATGTGGGTTCAAAAACCTATTTGACTGCGTTGTACCTTTAGCACTGGACTGATACCTTGGTGCAAAATTGTGTGTAACAGGTGCCCTAGGGTAATTTTGATACCTATAAGCATAATAGTGCAAAGTTACAGAACTTCGAGGATTATTCTTGTTATATGAATAATTTGTACAGTACATCAAAGGATGGAACTGGCTACATCTTATACATGAATGGCTGTATACACAATTCACACGAGTACAAACGCCCTAAAAATTATAATCGTAGCAAGGTTTGTTAACAGTGTGAGATGTATAAGAAGATTTCTGTTGGACATGATTTATGCCTACTGCAATAAACTGAAGCCATAGCTGCCCATCAATGATGTCCCATGCACGCATATGATCTCGACCTTTTCTAAGTCGAAATTGCTTGTTATATTTATAAACGTTCTCAAAAGGTACACTACCCACCTAATAACAGTCATGTAGCTAATCAATTCATTTGCCAAATCCGGAAATTCTTGTAATACAATTCTCATATAATTCAAAAAACCTTCAGTCCACTCACCAATGTTAGATAATGATTTTACTTTGCAATATTTCAATTAAAATGTCCCCATCTTCATCAAAACCTAGCACTTTTTTCGGTTGATCAATATTTGAAACAAAATCTTTGTACAGTAATTGGGCCAAATCAACATATTCTAAATTCCAAATTTGGTTTATAATTTTTTTGTGGTACAAACACATCAACATCATTACGTGTAGGTATAACTAAAATCTCACCATTTTTTACAGTATTACGAGCTGTGGGCTGCCCTGGTTGTTCACATCCCTGACCCGGAACTTGTTGTTCAGCGGGCTGCTGAGGGACGTTTCGAGTTTAAATCTGTTGTGGTGGTAGAATTGGCTGTTGTGGCAATTGTGGTGGCAAAAACTGATGTGGTGGCAATAACTGATGTGGTTGCCTTAATGGCTGTTGTAGTGGCAATAATGGCTGTTGTGGTGGCATTAATGGCTGTTGTGGTGGCATTAATGGCTGTTGTGGAGGCATTAATGGCTGTTGTGGATTGGCTTCATTTGTCCAATAATTTCAGCTCTCCTTGTGCGACACCTTCTGTTTACCGGTAGCTGTACATGATTGTCCTGCCTGCGTGCAGCACGGTTTGGCGGTACCCTCTTCCCATTTCCTCTCGGCATACTGGCTTAAACAAATAATGACAATGTTAGTCAATGCATTAATAAAATATTCTATCATTTGTCAATGTTACATCCCTAATTAAACAATTGAATCAATATGAAAAAAACAAATATTTCAATATGTTCATTGACTAATTAGTATTAAGATACAATGTCAATCACCACGTAGAAAAAAACGAAAGCGCAAGAACTTGATTGTTCCTGTCAATGTCCAGTGGCAGATATTTCAAGTATATTCATAATGATAATATCAAACATATGATAACGAAAGTCATAAAAAAAAATAATTGAGGTATCCACCAAATATCAAATGAAGTGGCCTTCATCAATGAGAAATTTTCATACCCTATAATCGGCTATAAAACATGAAAACTATGAAACAATTCAATCGAAAAGTATATTTATTTAAATTTATTAACTAACATCCTTGATGACTAGCAATAGTTTACGAAAATAATGATTGATTGATGGTTGCCTAACGTCCAGTGGCACCTATTTCATGCATATTTAGGACGAAAAAGAAATTATATATAATTTCATGTTGAAATTGATATATGGCGTACTCACCGGTTACTTAGTACTGCAAGATTTAGGATTTGGATTAAAATTAAATAACATGGGAAATGTTCATGAGCATATTAAGACAGTTAAACAATTGGTTATAACAACTCGCACTATAATTATAACTATCTACTCAATTTACAAAAAAAATATAAAATAATATCCAAGAAAAGATTATCGACAACTCAAGCAATAACAAAATTTTAATTCAATTAATTACACCAAAGAAAAAGTTAACGACTATTTAAGCATTTAACAAAGTTAGAATTATCAAACAAATGAAATACATATTTAACAGTTTAAATTATTGAGCTACTATTCTTTATAAAACATTGCTTAATTTTAAAACTAAAACTAAAATAAAAATACTCATCTTTTCTTCTGTGTAGAATTTAGTTTTAAATTCTATAGCTTTGGTCAAGCTCCGTGTAAGATTTGAATCCAAATGACCAAACCACACGAGGTAAATTGCACGGACTAACATTTCGCGGGCTAAACTAATTAGCATATGGGAGTGACCAGTAAAAAATGAATCGAACACACCGTCAATTAAAATCATGCCAAGTTATATAATTACAATAACTGAATTTAATTATTATTGAATTAAATTCTAGTATTCAAAACTGATTTTGTTCTAGTTTATAATTGTAATTTGGTGAAGAACAATATTATATATTCTCAATAAGTCACTAAACATATTACAGTGTTGATCAAAGTTAACCATTTTCGACTTAATGCTAATTTTCTGTACTAAAAACATTTTACAAATAACCTTGCAGTATTACGAAACTTAAGAACTCGTTGGGTCCTTTATTAAACGATCTTCACAACCAAGTCAATTTCATTTCATGCTACGTTTGTTTTTGCAGTCAATAATATTTTATGATTGATATATATTACGATATTTAGAAAGGTTGATTATAAATCATGTCAGTACTCATGTAAGCACTCATGTCACCACTCCTAAATGACGGACTAAAGACTGAGCAACACGAACCCCACCAAAAACTAGGGGTGATCTCAGGTGCTCTGGAAGGGTAATCAGATCTTGCTCCACATTTGGCACCCGTCGTGTTGCTTATATTAGTACAAAACCGGTAATTAATGTCGGTAAGGGTGAGAGTTAAAATTAAAGAAATAATATAGTTATGTTCTGCCATGTCATAAACGGGACAATTGTTTACCAGGACCACACCTATATAAATAACTTAACTGGAAGCAATTTGTATACCAGATACTTGGGTTGCTATCTCGTAAATGTTTATCCCTCATTTCCTTGTACGAAAGAACAAATCGGCCATAACTTTGACTTAGCAGTTAGTTACATACCACCGCGCTGAAGTACGTCTATTATTCATTTTTCATTATTCAAAATTCAATAATGAATAATGAAATAGTTCACTATTCACTATTCAATGTAAAGTGATGAATAATGAATAATGAAATAGTTTATGTTTCATTATTCAAGTTGAAGCGGTGAATAGTGAAATAAAAATAAAAAAATTGACTGTGACACTATAGCTATATCCCGTATTTCTAAATTAGTCTTTTTGGTGTTATCTAACAAATATTCAAATTGATATCAGAAAAAATAAATAAAAACACTCTTTAAATTTTAATTTGATTTATTTATCTGGTTCCTAGTTTCGGAGGATAAACTAGTGGGTTTTCCTAACTATTTTTAACAGAAATTCCTTGGTTCAATGTATGGACGACCTGAATACCAAAACATATATATATAAATTGAAATACTCTACGTGGTCTTTTTTTTTTTTTTTTATTTTCACTGAACCTTTGCTATTCTTCATCCTCTATTTATAGATATAACAAGTCGATTGTTCAGCAATGACCATTAGAGGGGTTACGGAGGACCTAAATGCCAAAATACGCGTGAAAATTAAGAAATAGCCAATTTTGAATAATGAAATGGATATTTTGAATAATGGAATGGACTGCTGCGACCCTTTAGCCCCTAATTATAGATATACCGTATACCTCATTCGAAAGCTTATTAAGAGAGAAACAAAAGGTATATAGTCAATATGTTCCACAACGCATATTAGAGGAGTAACGAAGGACCTAAATATCGAAATACGCGTGAACATTAAGAAATAGCTTATTTTGAATAATGGAATGGACTGCTGCAACCCGTCCGCCCCTAATCAAGGAAAAATTTATAACTAAATTAAAGCTTATTGATAGAGAAATAAACTCAGTATAAACAATATGTGCCGCAATGACCATTTGAGGGGTTACGGAGGACCTAAATGCCAAAATACGCGTGAAAATTAAGAAATAGCCAATTTTGAATAATGAAATGGATATTTTGAATAATGGAATGGACTGCTGCGACCCTTTAGCCCCTAATAATAGATATACCTTATATCTCATTCGAAAGCTTATTAAGAGAGAAACAAAAGGTATATAGTCAATATGTTCCGTAACGCATATTAGAGGAGTAATGAAGGACCTAAATATCGAAATACGCGTGAACATTAAGAAATAGCTTATTTTGAATACTGGAATGGACTGCTGCAACCCGTCAGCCCCTAATCAAGGAAAAATTTATACACCAAATTAACGCTTATTGATAGAGGAATAAACTGAGTATAAACGATATGTGCCGCAATGACCATTAGAGGGGTTACGGAGGACCTAAATGCCAAAATACGCGTGAAAATTAAGAAGTAGCCAATTTTGAATAATGAAATGGATATTTTGAATAATGGAATGGACTGCTGCGACCCTTTAGCCCCTAATTATAGATATACCTTATACCTCATTCGAAAGCTTATCGATAGAGGAACAAAAGGTATATAATCAATATGTGCCGCAATGCCGATTAGAGGGGTTACGGAGGACCTTAAGGCCAAAATAGGAGTGAAAATTTTGAAATAGCCAATTTTGAATAATGGAATGGACTGCTGCGAGCCTTCGGCCCCTGATTAGCGAGAAACCTTATACACCATTCGAAAGCTTATCGATCGAGGAACAAAAGTTTTATAAACAACATGTGCCGCGATGCCGATTAGAGAGATTACGGAAGACCTAAAAGCCGAAATAGGCGTGAAAAATTTGAAATAGCCAATTTTGAATAATGGAATGGACATTTTGAATAATGGAATTGACTGTTCAGACCGTTCATCCCCTAATTACAGAGAAACCTTCTACAGCATTCGAAAGCTTATCGATAGAGGAACAAACGCTATATAGTAAATTGTTTGTTTTTGTCTTCCGAAAATGGTTGTAGGATTATTGTAACCTGATTTGAATGAAACATTTACATATATGGGATTCCCCAGAGATATCGAAGTGGGAAGGGAAGTTATATTTGAATAAGGAGATGTTGTATGCTTGCAAATGAGACAACCACCAACCAAAGTTCAAATGAAATGGATGATCGCAATTATAGGCAACCGGACGGCCTTCAACAATGAGAAAAACCCATACCGAATACATAAATACATAAATTGTGTTCATTGAAATCTAAAACGCGACTACAGACACGGGCATAACGAACAAGTTGTGACATATACACACCGTAAAAAGGAGTGGAACACCACCGTCTTAAAGGCGAAAATAAACAATCAGGAACGAAAAATCGTCTCTTTTGTCGAAATATTTTGTATAGAGTTTCCCGTGTGAAACTGAAATATCCAAACCTAGAAAAGGAAAAGTATTGCTGTCTATATTGGATTTTTTTAAACTTATTTCTTTTGGGTAAATTCCGGCAGTAAAATTCGAAAATTGTTGATTACTAGTATTTAAAGCAAAAATATCATCAATGTTGCTGCAAGGGTTTTTAGATTTATCAATTAAATGTAATTTAGACGGAGTTTACCCATAAACCGTGATTCATAACAGTGCAATAACAAGTCTGCTATTAAAGGCGCGCAATTGCTAACCAACTAAATACCTGCAACCTGTCGATAAACTGTATTGCCGAAACGTACATATTTACGTGTTGTCAAGAAGAAAAATTAAATTTAAAGCTTTAATCATCTCATCACAGTTCCAGCAAGTATATCTAATAGAAAATCAAAGGATATGGGTTATCCATCCATGACACAAAGTCAGTACATGCTAAGCAAAAAAAAAAAAAAAAAAAAACAACAAAAAAAAAACAACAAAAAACAAACACACAAAAATCAAAGGAACAGCGCTTTTATTGCTGTTCTTCATCTCAAAGTCACAGTGAGGCATTCAAAACCGAACAAAAACAAAAACAAAACTTTCATCTCACTGCAAGTTTAAGACGGCCCCTATCACCAGTTTGAGCGGAATTCTTTGTAAAATAGTTCGGGTAGACTTTGTAAGATGTAACACCACCAAATCGGGCCCATTAAAAAAAACAACATACTGGAAAGTAGCATATTTCCCGTTGTCATTAAAGAAGAAGACTTCATATAAGTTTTAGCAAATAAATCTAACAAATCTGCAACCAGATTTGTTAAAGGACCGTTTAAATAAATTAGAGAGCATCTGTTTGATAAAAAAAAATCCAATTACGATACGATTTTGTGATAGTGTAATTTATAGAGTTGAAAACTCAACTGTCAACCGAATTGAACGGATAATCAAAAGCACGTTATTTATCCAAACATCCAAATACTAGTAGTTAATGACACTTCAAAATAGTTTATTCCATTATTTTCATATGTTTTATCATAAAAATTAATAACCAGTTTTTTTGATAGAAGTAAGGGAACTAGTTAAAAGCCGAGAAAGATTAGCAGTAGAACATTTACTTGAAGCTGTGAGGAAACGAAATATGAACGGGTTTTTGTGTAGTTAAGGATGCCAATACAATGTAAGGACTTTCAAATTTTCAGAGGAGACCTTAAGCTGACCTGTGTTAGTGACATGATTATTTTGTATTTGACTCTGTGTGGAGCGCACGGCCTTGAATGTAAATGTAGTTGAATAAGTAATTTCATTCTTAAGGACTTTCGTGTAGTATTTACGTCATACCACCACCACCACATGTTGGCTGCTTTTTAAAAATAAGGAGATGTGGTATGATTGCCAATGAGACAATTATCCACCAAAGTTCAAATGAAGTGGATGTAAGCAATTATAGGCTACCATTCGGCCTTCAACAATGAGAAAAACCCATACCGTATAGTCGGCTATAAAAGGCCCCGACACGAAAAACGTAAAACAAATCAATTGAGAAAACTAACGGCCTAATTTATAACCAAACAATTTACGAAAAACAAATATGACAGACATAAACCAACGACAACCACAGGCTCCTGACTTCGGACAGGCACCTATAGAACGGAGTTAAACTAGTTTGTTGGCGCCAAACAATCCCCTGGGACAGTGGTGTAACAATACAACATAAGAACAAACTTTAAAAAATCAGTTGAAAAGGGCTTATCTAATCAGAACGATACATACCAGAAAACATCTAACGAAAACATAGACCGGACGTGGCAGCGTATCTATACATCCCACAACAAAAAGACACTAAGTAAAGATCTGAGAATACTCGCAGTTATTAACAGCTAGTTCAAAGCCAATAACAACTAATTAAAAATTTTAAAAATGTATCTAAGACTAAAATATCAATCAGTTCACATCCATCGTCAAATGGATTTAGTGTAAAGACGTCATTAACAGTCAGAGAAAAACATGACCTTATGCAATGCCAAAATATACATGTAGGTATCGACAGATAGTTGACGACCGGTACGAACACAAAACGCTTTTAGAGTTAGATTCATCATATCAAAGAATCCAAAGATTTCAATTTTTGTTGAAATCAAACTAAGTTTAATTTTTGACCCTTTGGACCTCAATGTGAACCAATTTAAAAACGGGGCCCAAAATCCAAAATCTGAAAACACGGTTAGATTCGGCATATTCAACATGTTAAAGAACCCCGACATTTCAAAACCTTGAATTAAACCCCATTGAAATTGGTCAAGAAATATACAATTCATACAAAGTATTATAAAAGTATTGTTTTGGCTCCTTTTTGGTCCTTAATATTTAAACAGTTCGGACAATAACCCTTAAAGTCAATCCCAACCTTCCTTTTGAGGTATTCAACCTTTTGGTAAAGTTTTATAGATATCCATACACTTATACACAAGTAATTTTCCCAAGACGAGAAATATTCTTGTTTTTGGCTCCTTTCTGGCCGCTAATTCTTAAACAGTAGGAACAATTACCCCAAAATCAATCCAAACCTTCCTTTTGTGGTATGGAACCTTGTGGTGCAACTTCATAGAGATTCATACTTTTATAATGAAGTTATTGTCTGATAACCAAATGTCTTCGGACGACGACCACGACGACGACCCTGACGCTGACAATGACAAAACATCATAAGACCGATACAATTTTGCGGTCGTATAAAAATGGTATCCAGATATAAGAACGAGTTGATATTGCTTGATATTGAGATTTTGGATTTAAGGTCTTCCGTAACCCCTCTGATAGGCATTGCGGCACATATTGATTACATACCTTGTTCCTCTATCGATAAGCTTTCGAATGGTGTATAAGGTTTCTCGCTAATTAGGGGATGAAGGCTCCCAGCAGTCCATTCCATTATTCAAAATTTGATATTTCAAAATTTTCATCCCCTATTTTGGCTTTAAGGTCCTCCGCAACCCCTCTAATCGGCATTGCGGCACATATGGAAAAATATCGTTTGTTCCTCTATCGATAATCTTTCGAATGGTGTATAAGGTTTCTCGCTAATTAGCGGCTGAAGGCTCGCAGCAGTCCATTCCATTATTCAAAATTGGCTATTTTAAAATTTTCACCCCTATTTTTGCTTTAAGATCCTCCGTAACTCCTCTAATCGGCATTGCGGCACATATTGATAATATACCTTTTGTTCCTCTATTGATAAGCTTTCGAGTGGGGTATAAGGTTTCTCTGTAATTAGGGGATGAAGGGTCTTAACAGTCCATTCCATTATTCAAAATGTCCATTCCATTATTCAAAGTTGGCTATTTCAAAATTTTCACGCCTATTTTGGCTTTTAGGTCCTCCGTAACCTGTCTCATCGGCATCGCGGCACATATTATTTATAAACCTTTTGTTCCTCTATCGATATGCTTTCGAATGGTGTATAAGGTTTCTCGCTAATTAGGGGCTGCGCAGCAGTCCATTTCATTATTCAAAATTGGCTATTTCAAATTTTGACTCCTATTTTGGCTTTAAGGTCCTCCGTAACCCCTCTAATCGGCATCGAAGCACATATTGATTATATACCTTTTGTTTCTCTATCAATAACCTTTCGAATGGGATATAAGGTTTCTCTGTAATTAGGGGATCAAGGGTCTTAACAGTCCATTTCATTATTCAAAATGTCCATTCCATTATTCAAAATTTGCTATTTCAAAATTTTCACGCCTATTTTGGCTTTTAGGGCCTCCGTAACCTATCTCATCGGCATCGCGGCACATATTATTTATAAACCTTTTGTTCCTCCATCGATAAGCTTTCGAATGGTGTTTAAGGTTTCTCGCTAATAAGGGGTTGAAGGCTCGCAGCAGTCCATTCCATTATTCAAAATTGGCTATTTCAAAATGTTCAACCCTATTTAGGCCTTAAAGTCCATCGTAACCCCTCTAATCGGCATCGCGGCACATATTGATTATATACTTTTTGTTCCTCTATCAATAACCTTTCGAATGGGGTATAAGGTTTTTCTGTAATTAGGGGATGAAGGGTCTTAACAGTCCATTCCATTATTCAAAATGTCCATTCCATTATTCAAAATTGGCTATTTCCAAATATTCACGCCTATTTTGGCTTTAAGCTCCTCCGTAACCTATCTCATCGGCATCGCAGCACATATTGTTTATAAACCTTTTGTTCCTCTATCGATAAGCTTTCGAATGGTGTATAAGGTTTCTCGCCAATTAGGGACTGAAGGCTCGCAGCAGTCCATTCCATTATTCAAAATTGGCTATTTCAAAATTTTCACTCCTATTTTGGCATTTAGGTCCTCCGTAACCCCTCTAATGGTCATTGCGGCACATATCGTTTATACTCAGTTTATTCCTCTATTAATAAGCTTTAATTTGGTGTATACATTTTTCCTTGATTAGGGGTTGACGGGTTGCAGCAGTCCATTCCATTATTCAAAATAAGCTATTTCTTAATGTTCACGCGTATTTCGATATTTAGGTCCTTCGTTACTCCTCTAATATCCGTTGCGGAACATATTGACTATATACCTTTTGTTTCTCTCTTAATAAGCTTTCGAAATAGGTATAAGGTATATCTATAATTAGGGGATAAAGGGTCGCAGCAGTCCATTCCATTATTCAAAATATCCATTTCATTAGTGAAAATAAAAAAAAAAGACCACGTAGAGTATTTTAATTTATATATATATGTTTTGGTATTCAGGTCGTCCATACATTGAACCAAGGAATTTCTGTTAAAAATAGTTAGGAAAACCCACTAGTTTATCCTCCGAAACTAGGAACCAGATAAATAAATCAAATTAAAATTTAAAGAGTGTTTTTAATTTATTTTTTCTGATATCAATTTGAATATGTGTTAGATAACACCAAAAAGACTAATTTAGAAATACGGGATATAGCTATAGTGACACAGTCAATTTCTTTATTTTTATTTCACTATTCACCGCTTCAACTTGAATAATGAAACATAAACTATTTCATTATTCATTATTCATCACTTAGTGAATAGTGAATAGTGAACTATTTCATTATTCATTATTGAATTTTGAATAATGAAAAATGAATAATGGACGTACTTCAGCGTGGTTGATATTTGTTAGTAATAATTTCAAGATGGATTGAATATCGTCTGAACCTAAAAGCTTTGAACCGTGATATAAAGAATAAAATCCCCCTTATGAATGACGCTTGTCTATGTTTGACACGTTCTCAACAAGGTCAACGTTCAACTCTAAGTAAAATGATAGACACAAGTAAAACATACAGGTGTAATTTTTCCCACAGTAGATTGTACAAAAAAATACAACATTTAATGAGCATACATTATTTGTAAAACATTCAATCATGAAAAGATCGATACTGAACCAAAATGCTCATAAGATATAGTTGACAAAATTCCTAAATGAATTATAGTTAAAAAAGACGCCAAACATCTTATCTTAGTTGATTGAAACACTATATCCTCTATGTTCAATCAAAATTGTATTCAACTTTCTCGTGCAAATAATGTAAAAGTTTGTTTCGAATTTGAATGTTGTTCTTTGAAAAGTCAGATTTGAAATTAGATATTGATTCTGGTTTTCGTATTGAGGCTGAGCATTAAGTATTTAAATGTTTAATTGTTGATACAGTACGTTATTCGGAGTTGAGAAAAACTATTTGTTGTCCATTTCGCAAGGGATACAGTTTTATATTGTAAATGTAAGTATTGATAAGACCACACAATACTCATGGGCATTTTTTTCTGGATTTAATAACACATATGTAGTTTTCTTCTTTTTCCCGATTATTCTTGGATTTCCATCTTGCTATATTTAAGCTTTTCGGTACAATTTTGCCTGTTACTATAATAAAGGTTGAATTTCTGACTATTCTTTTTATTTGTATTTTCTTTTTCTACTACTTATAAAATGATGAGCTGATCCATACATTCGTTATGCTACGCCTACGATTCCTGTTGATAGTATAAAAGTTCTATATCTATATTCACATTAATCAATTAATCATAAGTTTGATGGGATGCGCTCAACATAGCCACCAGATATAAAACTTTTAAGTGAGAGAAGGTCATCTTTATAGCGTAAATGGGGAAAAGTAAAAAAAAACATACTTTCAAAAGACTGTATTGGATACCGTATGTTGATCATTGAGACACTTCTTCCTAAGTTATCGTCAAAATCAATGAAGCTTAGGTATAAAGTTAATGCTAATTATAACAAGGAAGCTATTGTATCAAGGCCGAGTTCTAAGTAGTAAAAGTGAAGTCACGCCTTTGAAAGTTTTACAGACTCCACCATGGTTTTGTTGACCGTTATTGATTATCTACGATTATATTCCACTTGTCGTTATCTCTATGCCGTCTTCTTCTTTTTGATGGTACCATTATTGAAAGCGATGTATTACCGGATTTGTACATGCTTGAGCAACACAACGGGTGTCAAAGTGTCAAATGGTGGGGAAAAAATGGGGGACAGGAACTACTTACCCTTCCTGAGCACCTCGGTGCATCTCCAGCTTTTGTGGGGTTCGTGTAGCCCAGTCTTTAATTCTATATGCTATACTGTTTGTTATTGTTGTTCTTTTCGCCGTTTTTATTTGTGCTCATGATGTTATTTGTTTAATCGGACTTTTTTTTTGTATTTTCTTTCTCTTTTTTTCCTGACGCTGACCTCATTTTCAAAAATCATTTAAATATTCAGTGTATGTGATATCTGTAGTAAATTTTTGATCGTAAAGCATTGTAACATAACATTTACTCTTGAGGTATAAAGCCGGCAAGACAATTAACCATGTTAATAATTGTCTAGTAATTACATACAATATAAATTTGTGAAACTCAGACAGACAGTTACATTAAAACAAACTGTTAGGGCAGCTTGAAAGTTCCCTCACGAATTCATGGATCATCAACAGTTAATTCATCAATACATGTTATTTTACGATTGATACAGAATCAATCATTGAATGAAAACGGCATTTACAACATGTGCACTCCATGTGAAAGAACATTTAAACAAATTAGACGACACAAACTGTGAACCCATGTTTACTCATATGTTATCTTCTGCAATAGCATGATAACTGCGCGTTTCTATTTGGGTTCATTTTAAACGCACATTTTCCCATTGTACTAAACGCGAGTTACACGTAACACAATTCATAGTGGGAAACTGGATACATGAATTCAACATATCAAAGGATAAGTGTAATTAAAATGTCCACAATTCGGCAAAATCAAAAGCTCAAACACATCAAACGAAAGAAAAAACAACTGTCATATTCCTGACTTGGTACAGGCATTTCCTTATGTAGAAAATGTTGGATTAAACCTAGTTTTATAGCTAGCTAAACCTTTTCACTTGTATGACAGTCGCATAAAATTCAACTGTAATTGACAACAATGTGTGAACAAAACAAACAGACATAATAGGTAAAAATGTAAAAAAATAGGGGTACAGCAGTCAACATTGTGTTATAAACTTAATCACTATGCAAACAAATAAAATATGTCAACAAAGGAAAACAAATGGCATATAGACAAAGTACATAAGCAACAATTAAAGACAAGAATTAAAAAAATGCCCACACCACAACAACACAATGGCGGGATGCATAAGTACCGAGCCACGCCAAAAGGATATTATCAGACATGGACCAAACAGTAAAAGTTAATAATTTACAAAGACATATAAAAGAACACTATAACACATGCATTGCATGGAGAATTTATTGCATGGAGAATGCATTACATGGAGATACTAACATGTAAACATATGCAAAATATGCATACATTATTTGTGTTCATGCCTTTTCTAGCCATTTCGGATTAGTAATGCAAGAAGAAATTATATTTAGAAGTTTGCATTCAAAATAAATATTATGTGTTCATTTTTTTTTAACACGGCCTTTCTTCATGACCTTAGCGCTTAGTGTACTTAAATATTTGTCATTAAACTTCTCACAACCAACAATCAATCTAGGCAGCGATCTTTTTCCTGTTGCCGGGAAAGGAGGAATTACCTTTAGAACAATATTTTATATTCTCTTGTAATTATATTTTCCCTCTCATAAAGTGCATTTTTCCTCACTTTACCAGCAATATATCACCTTCACCCGCGTATGAAATAGACATTTCTCAACTCAAACGATATTCAAGAGCTTGCAGCTGCTGCTATGACTTATAAAAAAGAGTCATCGGGGTCTGAGCCAAAAACTAATGAGCCAGGGTTTTGTCAAAGAACTTTTAATTCTTTTTTCTTAAAAAGTACACCGAAAAGTACCGAGAACTTATAAATAAATATTCAGTTTATACTTCACAAATAATACAATAAAATTGAGAATGGAAATAGGGAATGTGTCAAATAGACAACAACCCGACTAAAAAGCAGAAAACAGCCGAAGGCCACCAATGGGTCTTCAACTCAGCGAGAAAATACCGCTCCTGGAGGCGTGCTTTAGCTGGTCTCTAAACAAAAATGTGTACTAGTTCAGTGATACTGGACGTCATACTAAACTCCAAAACATATAAAGGAACTAAAATTAGTCTTGAGTTATAGATTATAGATGCTGAAGTTGTGTATCCTCTTATTTACTGTACCGTTTTCGATTTAATTGTATTTGTGCTATTGTGTTTCTTTTGGTCGTATGAATTTTGACTTGACTTAGTATTTATGCATCCCGATATCGGGATTTCCTACGTTGGGCGTTCCTGGAGCAGGTTGGTCCTGACGTGCGATTCGGACGAAAGCAGATTTTACAGTGTTGTTTACCCTTGTATTTATATTTTACTTAATTTATACTTTTATTGAGAAATTGTATGATATATACGGTATGTACTATCAAACACAAAAACTTTTTTTATCAGCGTCTTTGTCAGTTTACTATCAACTACAACAACTTTTTTGTTGGCGTCTTTGTTAGGTTTATTGATATAAAAATAAGGAGATGAGGTATGATTGCCAATGAGACTACTATCCACCAAAATTCAAATAAAGTGGTTGTAAGCAACCGCACGGCCTTCAACAATGAGAAAAACAATACCGTATAGTCGGCTATAAAGGCCCCGACATGAAAAATATGAAACAATTCAATTTAGAAAACTAACGGTCTTTTATATAACAAAACAATTAACGAAAAACAAATGACAGACATGAACCCTTTTTTGTTGGCGTCTTTGTTAGGTTTATTGATATAAAAATAAGGAGATGAGGTATGATTGCCAATGAGACTACTATCCACCAAAATTCAAATAAAGTGGTTGTAAGCAACCGCACGGCCTTCAACAATGAGAAAAAACAATACCGTATAGTCGGCTATAAAAGGCCCCGACATGAAAAATATGAAACAATTCAATTTAGAAAACTAACGGTCTTTTATATAACAAAACAATTAACGAAAAACAAATGACAGACATGAACCCCCCACAAAGACAACCATTAAACTACAGGCTCCTGACTTGGGACAGGCACATAAAGAATATGGCGGGGTTAAACATGTTTGTGAGCGCTCAACCCTCGCCATAACCTGGGACAGTGATGTTTGTATGTTTGTTTGAACCTTTTAGTCAGTTGTGTTGTATGTCTGTGATGTATGTTTATAGAGTTTTGGCTGCTGGATCCCAATTATTGTCACATTAACCTATAATGTCTTTTTGGGCTGCCTCACCATTTACCAACTTACCATTTTCTTCGGAAAAAAACCTGTACCAATTAGGAATATGACAGTTGTTTTTCAATTGTTCCGTTGGTTGATAGCGATTGATTTTGTCAGTTTTTGTTGACTTACCTTTTTTGAAATCACCTTTGAATTCGGTACTTTTATTATACTTTTATTCGAATACAAAGCTACATGCAGTTTACATTCTAAGGGAAATAACTAAAATTATTTCACGTCTATTTCATACAGCTGATATTAAACATGATAAACATTGGTCATAATATAATAAATTATTACATGTGTTATGGTGAAAATTATGCCTCTTGTAGGATTGTTTAAGTGTTGCTTCCTATAATAGGGATCCACAAGTTAACCTTTTGATATTTATCATGTCTGACAGTCCTTTTGCTTCGGTTGTGCAATATTGAGTTATTTATATGATTGGCGTATAAACAATATATAAAGCTGAAAGGTAATACAAATACTTATAAAAAATAAATGAATAAATAAATAAATAAATAAACGAATAAACGGGCTGTCAATTTGAGTGATCATCTGCTGTAATAAACATATTGCAGTACTTTCTATATTCTAAAAAAAAAATCTTTTGCTGTTTGTAATAACATTTGAACAACAAGTACTTATTTTACATTTTTTTTATAATTCGTAAATCCCCTACCATAAAGAATATTTGCACATCAAAGTTGATAGCAAGTTTTTCAAAATCATTTTGAAGTTGATGTCTAAGCTGGGTATAAAAAAAATACTTGGATTTTCAAATTGGTCAGCACAGTGCTTGCACTGAGATCTGGCAGACAAAAATGAAGCTGCACAAGCAAATTTAAATTGCTGGCTTCATTTCACATCTGACATAGTATGATGTTCTTTTTCTTCACGGTCCTTTGCCTAATATTCAAGTGTGTTTTTGCATGTTTTCTAAATCTGAACTGAATTTCCGTTTAACTATATCATCAGATGATTTAGTTTTGCTGATGAAGGTAACGTAGTATATAGGCGAACAGTACTTAGAAAAAAAGCTCTCATACTGATATTGTATTACAACCCGGAAGCCTAAAATTACCCAAAGATGTTTTTGGGCTTTGAACACATGATATACATTCTTCATCGAACAAAACTTTTCAGTTACCCCTCAATAATTAGATTTTAATAAAAAGATGAACAATTTTCAATAGAATAAATCGTTTTCAGGTCTATAAATTATTGAAATATCAGGGCAAAAAATGCATTTATATCTGTAATACACACAGATCTCTACCGAACACAACTTCTTTAATGTGCAGTATCTGAAAATTAATGACGTTTGACGTAAATCATATACATGATATGTTTGCGCCATTTCAAATTTCCTTGCTGTTGTTTTTCGTTAGTGATCGTCTGACCTTCGCCATTAAATATTCAATTATCATAAAGCCGCGCTTCTCACGCATTAAACACTTTTTTGTCTAAAGGTGTGCTATATATATCTACAACATGCTCATTAGTATGTAATGAATCAGCTGAGTAAATTCACCTGTTTTCGTTAAAATATAGATAATACCAGTTTCAAAGGAAAACAATCAACTTTTACAGTATATAGCGAGAATTAGTGTCAATATTTGTCTCAAAATATGTCAACTGTCTCATGTTAAAGACTTATGATACCTTATTGAGTCTGTTATTGAAAACAAGACATGCACTTTAACCAGAAACAGAAACTTGTAATTCATTAAAGTAACCTTGGGTTATTCAAAGTTAAAACTGCATATTTATTTGATTTTATTTAAGGAAAAATGAAAGCAGTACATTTTTTCAAATGATCTAAAAGCTAAATATTTTTATTTTATATTTAACACTCAGACTTGTACATGTTTTGGGTATATTTTAATAACTGACAAACTTCATTACGCATCGATATCATTTGATAGGTCAGAGACCATCCATTAATGTGTTGTTCGAGAAGCATTGGTTGGCCGTGGCTACCTCTACATGTTTTTGACTGTGATCTGTCATTTTGTATCTCGCCTATCTTCTTAAAAAATACTTACAATAACTAATAAAAATAATTCAATTACTCCAATCAAGTAATAAAATTTATCAAAATCATCGATTATGGGTAGTAATTACTATTCAAACTAGAAATTTATTACTTGGTAATCTGTTGAAATTTTAAGTAATTTATTTCAATCAGTAATTTCATTTGATCAATATTGGTAGTTCCTAGTACTTCTATAAGTGATTACAAGTGATATTTAATTAATTTCAATCAATCCTATTGGATGATTCAAAATAAATTGAAATAATGTTTTCGAAATTCTTATACGTATCTATAAGTAATAACTAATACTATTACACGTAATTCTAAGTGATAACCAAATTACATGTAAATAATTCAAAATAAAAATCCTAGTCATTCAAGTATAAATTACGTTGATTATTTTATTTTTATTAAAGCCTTTTCATATCAGTCAGTACACATATTTGTAAATGATCCGATTAAAATTATATTGAGTAAGGACGCAGTTTGAAATCATAATACTTTCATTGGTCGAAAAAACATCTATTTACCGATATGAAAAGGTTACAATGGTTTCATTATATTATCATGATATCATATACTTCACAGTTACAACACCTTATAAGATTGATATTTCAATATGTTCTGTATTTAACGCATTTCTTTTCTCATTTGCTGTTTTGGTAAATTTCTTCCCAGAGGCGGATCAAGGGGGTTTTCACCGGGTGCAACTGACATCCCCTGAGGTTGGCAATAATGATGCACCGTATATGGTATATTTAAATTTTGAATAATTTAGCAATCAGCACAGACTTACAACTTCTAGTCTAATCATGTATATGTAAAAGAATGATAATTCTTTTTTTTTCATGATTTAGTATGAGCGTTATCGAGTACTTATCACGAAGAAAGGGATTATCATTTTTTTTCAAACTTAGAATATTGTAAAGAGCTGAAGGCTCAAACGAGCTCTTAAATGTATGTATGTACGTGACGGATGAATTTTATCGTATAACAGTTCTATTGTAATTTCAAAAGAATTGTAACCGGTTTTATGAACCTGGGTATATAAATCAGGTGGACTCGATTTGAAAGTATCGACAAGGCCGTTGACCATTCGCCAGTGTACACATATTTTTGTTAGCTGTAACTTTCGAAGTCTGTCACAGTAATTACATTTATAATGTCTGATATTTAGAGGGAAACTTTAGAATTAACAGGTGAACTGCAAGGTACGTTCACTAGTAAGTCTTACGAAATGATAAGTGCTGATTTATTTTCGCTCCTAACTTCTTATATGGACAATAGGTTATCTGGCATTGAAACTTCTTTCACTGATACTACGCAAACTTTCGGGAAGAAAGTAATAAAGGCAGTAAATTCCTTTATATTCAAGGGACATCAAACACAGGACGAGCTTAATGTTGATTTGCAAGACCTGCCACTGCTCACAACGCAATCCTCGTTCTGTTAGCATGCCGTCCTTTCGTGGGAGCAGACTTGGTTATAGAAACCAAGTCAAAACGTTAAGAGAAGAAGAGATGTGTTACATGTGTGGACTCTTTGGACACTGGGCTTCAGGGTGTATAAAAGACTCAAAGACTGAATTTGGGGCTCCCAGAGGAATTTTGTAAAGACGTACGCGCTTATGCGGTCACTCTACAATTATAAGATGTTTCTGAATATCCAAAGGGTTATTTTGATATTAAGATAAAAGACAAGCTGGAAAAATCTGGAAACTTTTGGAAAAGTATTAATGCTTTTAGTTTAAGTGTTGATGTTGTCGAAAATGGTTACAAAATACCTTTGTTAAACGAACCTGAAAACATATATTGGATAAATGATAATTTTGCGTTAGAGCATGTAGATTTAGTGTCAAGTGCAGAGTTTTTATCAGGTAAGTTAATCGGGTACCGATTAAGCCATACATTGTAACGAAAACCGAACAGTCGAACCTTAGTGTAATGCTATAAGAATATTTTTTGTAATATCCGTCATCAAAAGTTAAATCACAAAAATACTGAACTCCGAGGAAAATTCAAAACGGAAAGTCACTAATCAAATGGCAAAATCAAAAGCACAAACACATCAAACGAATGGACAACAACTGTCATATTCCTGACTTCGTACAGGCATTTTCGTATGTAGAAAATGGTGGATAAAACATGGTTTTAATGCGCTAAACCTCTCATCTGTATGACAGTCGCATCAAATTCCATTATATTAACAACGATGTGTGAACAAACAAACAGACACAATAGGTAAAAATGTCACAAATAGGAGTATAACAGCAACACGAACCCCACCAAAAACTGGGGGTGATCTCGGGTACCCCGGAAGGGTAAGCAGATCCTGCTCAACACGCGGCACCCGTCGCGTTGCTCATGTTATTACAAAGCCGGTAAATAGTCTAACGCGGTAGGTCACATTCGTGAAAAGGGAACGGGATTGTAGTTACGACATAAGGAACACATCCGATATAATCTGTGAAACGGATATTCCACAACGATCAACCAACCCGTGATGGCGTCCGTAAAATTTACAAAGTGATGATTTCAACTTCACCATTTGGAATTTGGTCAAAAAATGAAAATTTACATTTGGGAAGCCGAAATAATCTCTTTTGTCGTAAAGTTTTGTTTTCAACCGACCCTCATAGTCAATATCTAGATATAAGTCATAATAGGGAATAAAGCATTACATCCAGTATCTCTTTCTTTGGTAGCGTGGTACTCTAGAATTCCGTATACACCCTGGTATGGTTGGTTCCTCTGGAAAGGTAACAGTTCGGATAAATAGGTGTAGATTGGGATATAGGATTGTTTTGGCCAATGAAAGTGTGTGGGTTTGTTTGGTAACTCTCCGTATTCATGCTTAAATGAATAACAGACTCGTAAAACTTATATTAACGTTAATATGCATTAAATATCCTCAATACATATATATTTTAATAACTTAACAGTGTTCAATTCTAATAGACTTATCAACCTTCTTTCGTAACATATGATTAAGAAAATGGATAGCGGTAAAAAATATACCTAGAAAGTTTACTAATTGTAATTTAGTAATCAGAAAATGGTAAAACTTGATACCAAAATATTCGTTATAAAGCTTAATTTATAAAGTTATTTTCTAAGTGTAACTTCTTAAGGAATTAACTGACCCCTCTGACATGGTAATATGTCGTCTGACTGGTAACTGGTATCTATATTTCATAAATTAAAATCGCTTGGAATTAGATAGAGTTACTTGTTCATGGTAAAATCGTGCTGAAGACTTATTTGAAGTATCCGCCGTATTTATGCTTAGGTAAACCAATTTTCCGATTTGGTTTACAATTTACCATTTAGACAATACCTACATTGCCAAAACCAGAACTGGTAATTACCAAAAATAAAATTGATAAAACGTTATTGTACCTCAATTGAAATAAACAGTTAAGAGGTGTTCCGAATGTAAAAACAAAGGCAAGGATAATAAAAGTTTTAGAGTTAACAATGTTTAATCATACTTATACAAGAAATATATAATAACAAAAGTTATTTATCGGTACGATTAAAACAACGTCATCACACAATTCTAGGGGAAACAAGTTCCATTTCATGGAACCGACATTTTGTCACACTTCTCCCACCTTTGAAATTTAATGTTTGTCCCCAAACATAAATAGGTATTTCCTTGAATTTGAAATAATTTCTTCAATATCATTCATTAAGATATTCCATAACATTCATATGCAACAATATAAAACAATACTTGATCAAATTTAATACAATCTTTGGAATGTTCATTGCTCATAATATTATACGGCTTCACGCGAAGCCTGAATTCACAGTCGTTTATGATCCTCTTTTTTGATAAATGTTCATGTAGCACCAACATATCTTCTCCGCATTATTTATAAAACACGAGTTCTGTTTATTTTGACGAATGTTTATTGAGCACCAACATGTATTCTTCACCTGAAGAATGTTCATAAAACACAACGTATCCTGTGTATATAATGTCAAATGTTTATAGACCACCAACATATCTTCTCGGCTGGATAAATGTTCATAAAACACTACTAACATTGTACAAATGAATGTTCCTGAAAACAATTAAGATATCTAAACAATCTATAAATGTAAACAATATTATTAAAAAGTTGAAATAAATTGACGGTCAATTTCAAAAGTCCTGTTTTCCCATACACAATATGCATGAACTTTTATCTAAAAAATCAAATTCAAATATCATTGGTATATCTATATCTGCAACAACGAGCCTGTGATACACATTTGTATTATCCGACTGCGCTGGTTATACAGCAGCCCCCACCGGTCTAACTACACTGCGTAAACATGCGTAAACAACTACATGCATTGGATAACACTGGCTTTAAACTCTAAGCCATGGTATTAAACATGGATGATTTAAGAACACTAACAGGGGAGCCTGTGTCAATTTAACAATATAATTTCATGTAAAAAACAAAGATGAATACATATAAACAATCAGGATTGGTTGTAATAATTTTACTCAAATTATCTAAATCATTGTACCCTTAAAAATCAAATGCAATTTCAGCTGGAACTTGGTAGTCAGTTTCAGCCACTAATAGTTTCCTGTGCCAGGCATTCGGTCTGCCTTTTTTTTTTTTTTAAATAGGTTGATAGGTCCATTACCTTGGAACTGTTGGGATCGGTTATTTAGTAGTGGACATTCTCTTTTCAAATGCCCGGAAACCCCACAATTGTAACAGGAAAAAGTGTTCTTATTAATTTCATTATTTTCTATTTTTGCAAGACGACCCAAAATATCATCAATTTTATGTAAACGTAGTTGGTCTGTACTTGAGATTCAGTTGATTTGTACGTCAAGTAGAAAAAAACCTGTCAAAATTGTTGTTGGAAATAGACATTCATGTTCATTTGGTTCGAGTGTATGAAAATTGAATTGGGGTCTGTACTTGAGGTACAAATGATGTGTACTGCATGTAGACAAAGCCTGTCCAAAGTTTTGATGGTAACATACATTAATATTTATTATATTTGGGTGTATGTAGATTGAATTGGTCTGTACTTGAGGTTCAGTTGATGTGTATCTCAAGTAGACAAATCCTTTCGAATGTTTCAATGCTAACACACATTAGTATTCATCAGGGTTAGTTGTATGTAGATTCAATCGGTACAGTTGATGTGTACCTCAAGTAGACAAAGCCTTAAAAAGTTTTAATGGTAACGCACATTAGTAATCATTGGGGTTGGTTGTATGTAGATTCAATTGGTCTGTACTTGAGGTAAAGTTGATGTGTATCTCAAGTACACAAATCTTTTCGAATGTTTCAATGCTAACACACTTTAATCCTTTCAAGTTTACCAGAGATAACCAAATTAATCATATGTGTAAGGTGACCAGAACATCAGTGTAAGGTAACCAGAGGTAACCAAAGTGAATTTCTGTGTAGGGTGACCAGATGTAACCAAAGTGAATATATGTGTTAGGTGACCAGAAGTAACCAAATTAAATATTTGTGTAATGTGAACAGAACATCAGGATACGGTGACCCGAGATAACCAAAGTCAAAATTTGTGTATTGTGATCAGAGGTAAAGAAATCGATATCTGTGATAGGTGATATTGTGTAACTAAAGTTAACATCTGTGTAAGTAAGGTGACCAGAGATTACCACAGTCATATCTGTCTAAAATGAACCAGATTATCATTGTAATATGACCAGGGGGAAGCATAGCCAATATCTGTGCAAGGTGACTTGAGGTTACCAAATCAAATATCTGTGTAATGTGACAAGAACATCATTGTAAGGTAACCACAAGATACCATAGTAAATATCTGTGCAAGGTGACCAGAGGTAACCAAAGTCAATATGACTAGAGGTAACCAATGTCATTATATGTGTAAGGTGACCAGAGGTAACCAAATTGAATAATTGTGTAATCTGACCAGAGTATAATTGTAAGGTGACCAGAGGTGAACATAGTCAATATCCTTTCAAGGTTGCCAGAGATAACCAAATTAATCATATGCGTAAGGTGACCAGAACATCAGTGTTAGGTAACCAGAGGTAACCAAAGTCAATATATGTGTAAGGTGACCAGAGTTGTCCAAAGTGAATTTCTGTGTAGGGTGATCAGAGGTAACCAAAGTGAATATTTGTGTAATATGAACAGAACATCAGGATACGGTGACCAGAGATAACCAAAGTCAAAATTAGTGTTTTGATATCAGAGGTAAAAAAATCGATATCTGTGATAGGTGATATTGTGTAACTAAAGTTAGCATCTGTGTAAGTGAGGTGATCAGAGATCTCCTGGACACCATTTACTGTGAAAGTATTTTTATTCGTGGGTATCAATTTTCGTGGTTTCAGCAAAAGTTACATGTTCGTGGGTTCTTAAATTCGTGGATTTTAGTTTTCTGAAAAAAAAAAAAAATTGAGTGACGAATTTGAAGACTTCAGAATCGAATATTCATGATATTAATCATATGTTGTTTTATAATGATTTGTGGGGCATTGTTAAATAAGGTGTTCATTTTCACTCACTTGTTCGTCCTTCATTAATAACAAATTCATAATATTTTGAATTCTAGAATCAATTATTATGACATAAAAAAGCAAGCCCAAAATGAAATCAGTATTTTTTTTTCGTATGAGAATTATGGAAAAAGGATTATTTCATTATCGCACATCATCACCGGATATCTGACTTTCATCGATAAAAAATTATTTCTCATGAGAATTAAAATGTTAACAGTCGTACATTTTAGATTTTTTAAAGATTAAATGGGTAAAATCCGGTCGGAAGTTGTACGAAATGTATATTTAGTTCATAGTACGTTGGTTTATATGACCGTATCCATGTAATCAAACCTACATGGGGATCTGTCCATGTCTGGAATTGGACAACAGTTATTATATTTCGTTGGACAGTTAAATTCGTGGATAAAGCCATCCACGAAAACCACGAAAATTGGTAACCCACGAATAAAAGTACTTTCACAGTAATATTGTCTACTTCTTTTGACGCCAATGATTCAGCTATAACTGTAATGTCAATTCTTAGCACTTGTCCTCTACGAGTTTATTTGAATAAACAACTAAAACTACACTTTTATTGTCAATGTAAGCTACGATTGGTATAGTCTGATGTTTTAATCCTAAAATGTTTTCAATTATTCAACGGTGATAGAAATAAGACTTTAACCCATCTTGTAGGATTAAAGCTTCTGCTGCAGTTGTGGATCTTACTACACGTTTGACTTTGCCAAGTTATCGGACAGCTATTACTTTCATTATCAACTATCCAAATTACATGAGATTCTGTATTACCTGTTCCATTACTAATATTTCCCAGAGAAGCGTCTGTTAAAACGATAATGTTCCATTCTTTTATATCTTTATTCATTTTTGGAAATGAAATTATTGATTTAATTTCCTTAAGTCTATTACCTGCTTTGATTGCTCTTATCAAATGTGCCACTGTCCCATCTGTAAGTTTAGTACTCATGTCTATCATTTCAAAAGCCATATCAGGTCTTGAAACTTGAACAGTCCATTTTTTTTTAGCCAATTAACTTCCTATACAAGGTTTGCTCATTTGTATTGAGGACATTTTAAACGTGTTCCACCTCCAACTTTAAATACTTTGTTGCCATCCTCCTTGAAAATCTTTGCTTTATCCTTTCCACTTAAAGAGTCAACATAACTCCTCATCCATAATTGTCCACAAACAGTGCTACTACATGCACTATCAAGAACAGCACAGTTTCGTGCATTCATCCCAAAACGAGTGATATCCTCATGCACATTTCCTGCAAACATGACTACTTCATCTTCCTCTATTATATTAACTCTCTCCTGCATATTCTCTCAGCTATCTGGACAGTTTGCCATCACATGTCGGAAAGATCCACAGGAACTACATGTCATTAATGTGCCGTCTGCACCTGTTGGATTTATAATCTTCTTTAATGTAGAGCTGCTTCCCCTTGTCCAATTTGTTTGTCCACCCCGTTGACTTTTATTAAATCCTCTACTATAGAAATTGCCTCTACCTCTTGCAAAATCTCCCTTACCATTATAATGAAATGGTTTCTGTCTATTTCTCGTATACCCTGCTGCCAGGAGGGCTTCTTCATTCTTAGCCAAAAATGCAGGGCATTTTGTCCACCTTTGTATTTTCTCTCCACTTTAAGCTCTATTGTAATACACTCTGATGTCTTTTCTTTTCAACCACGCTCTGCTACCATTTGTTATTGCACTAAGAAAGACATCAATAAGTTTTAATACTTTAATAACTTTACCACATGTTGCACAATTGACAGGAAGAGGACTCACTTCAAAAGGAAGTGAGTACTTGTAGAAATACAAAATAGAGTTATCTCTCTTATATAGCCAAAGTAACATCAGATTAACAGTGAGTCCATGAATTTTACTTTTCATTTGTGCCTTGTACATTTCTGATTGGTTTTCTGGTTGAAAACAAGATGCTGAGGCGGCTGTCAGTTGTTTAATATTGGTCCGTATCTCTGGTCTTAAATCAGTTAAAATACTTTGGGCGGTTCCTCTTAAGCTTGTAGATAGTTGTAAAGCTTTCTCTATGTCAAACCATTTATTAATTGCTGCAATTTATTCAAATTGAACTATATAGTTTTCCCAAATACTCTCTCCATCATCTAGTGCTGGTTTCTTTATTTTATTATATTTTGTATTTTGTAATTAATATTATAATCACGCTCCGAAACTGGTTCATCACTAATTCTAGTGTAACTTCTTGAGGAATTAACTGACCCCTAGTCTCCTCTGACATGGTAATATGTCGTCTGCCTGGTAACTGGTATCTTTATTAATATATTGAAATCGCTTGGAATTAGCGAGAGTTATTTGCCCAGGGTAAAATCGTGCTGATGACTTATTTGAATTACCGCCATATTTATACTTAGGTAAACCAATTTACCGATTTGGTTTACCATTTACCATTAAGGCAATACCTACATTTCCAAACAGGAACTGTTAATTATCAAAATTGATAAATTGTTATTGTACCTTAATTGAAATAAACAGTTAAGAGGTGTTCCGAATGTAAAAAGAAAGGCAAGGATAATATAAGTTTTAGAGTTAACAATGTTTAAACATATATATACAAGAAATATATAATAACAAAAGTCATTTATTGGTACGATTAAAACACACAATTTTAGGGGAAACAAGTTCCATTTCAGGGAACCGACATTTCGTCACACATTATTAACCCTTTAATCGTTTCAGTTAACGGTAACGGTAAACAGAGATTGAATTTAGACTTAGACATATACATACACAGGTTATTGTTAACGAAGCCAAAATTGAAGATTGGAAAAACTTGTCACAATATGTTACTTTGTGTTTTTATGGGTATGTCTTTGATTTGATGCCAGGATGTTTATCATTTAAACTTTTTGAGCCACATCAAGAGTATTTACAGTTTTTCGCGGAGAGGAGAAAACGGTATCTTACACTTTTATGTGTTTACTGCATTGTCGTTTGGTTAAATCTCCAGTGCCTATGTTTTTACTAAGGCTGTTTGACAATTGGTCAAGCACTGGCAAAGATCTAGCATAAATGTAGCTGTTTAATTAGACGAAGGTTTTTTGGGGGTTGAAGATAACTCTGAAATTTGTGAAAAGCATGCTAAACGAATCAGAAAATACTTAATTGCTTCTGGGTTTTAGCCAAATGAAGATAAGTATGTATGGTTAAACAGTGCTACTACATGCACTATCAAGAACAGCACAGTTTCGTGCATTCATCCCAAAACGAGTGATATCCTCATGCACATTTCCTGCAAACATGACTACTTCATCTTCCTCTATTATATTAACTCTCTCCTGCATATTCTCTCAGCTATCTGGACAGTTTGCCATCACATGTCGGAAAGATCCACAGGAACTACATGTCATTAATGTGCCGTCTGCACCTGTTGGATTTATAATCTTCTTTAATGTAGAGCTGCTTCCCCTTGTCCAATTTGTTTGTCCACCCCGTTGACTTTTATTAAATCCTCTACTATAGAAATTGCCTCTACCTCTTGCAAAATCTCCCTTACCATTATAATGAAATGGTTTCTGTCTATTTCTCGTATACCCTGCTGCCAGGAGGGCTTCTTCATTCTTAGCCAAAATGCAGGGCATTTTGTCCACCTTGTATTTTCTCTCCACTTTAAGCTCTATTGTAATACACTCTGATGTCTTTTCTTTTCAACCACGCTCTGCTACCATTTGTTATTGCACTAAGAAAGACATCAATAAGTTTTAATACTTTAATAACTTTACCACATGTTGCACAATTGACAGGAAGAGGACTCACTTCAAAAGGAAGTGAGTACTTGTAGAAATACAAAATAGAGTTATCTCTCTTTATATAGCCAAAGTAACATCAGATTAACAGTGAGTCCATGAATTTTACTTTTCATTTGTGCCTTGTACATTTCTGATTGGTTTTCTGGTTGAAAACAAGATGCTGAGGCGGCTGTCAGTTGTTTAATATTGGTCCGTATCTCTGGTCTTAAATCAGTTAAAATACTTTGGGCGGTTCCTCTTAAGCTTGTAGATAGTTGTAAAGCTTTCTCTATGTCAAACCATTTATTAATTGCTGCAATTTATTCAAATTGAACTATATAGTTTTCCCAAATACTCTCTCCATCATCTAGTGCTGGTTTCTTTATTTTATTAAATTTTGTATTTTGTAATTAATATTATAATCACGCTCCGAAACTGGTTCATCACTAATTCTAGTGTAACTTCTTGAGGAATTAACTGACCCTAGTCTCCTCTGACATGGTAATATGTCGTCTGCCTGGTAACTGGTATCTTTATTAATATATTGAAATCGCTTGGAATTAGCGAGAGTTATTTGCCCAGGGTAAAATCGTGCTGATGACTTATTTGAATTACCGCCATATTTATACTTAGGTAAACCAATTTACCGATTTGGTTTACCATTTACCATTAAGGCAATACCTACATTTCCAAACAGGAACTGTTAATTATCAAAATTGATAAATTGTTATTGTACCTTAATTGAAATAAACAGTTAAGAGGTGTTCCGAATGTAAAAAGAAAGGCAAGGATAATATAAGTTTTAGAGTTAACAATGTTTAAACATATATATACAAGAAATATATAATAACAAAAGTCATTTATTGGTACGATTAAAACACACAATTTTAGGGGAAACAAGTTCCATTTCAGGGAACCGACATTTCGTCACACATTATTAACCCTTTAATCGTTTCAGTTAACGGTAACGGTAAACAGAGATTGAATTTAGACTTAGACATATACATACACAGGTTATTGTTAACGAAGCCAAAATTGAAGATTGGAAAAACTTGTCACAATATGTTACTTTGTGTTTTTATGGGTATGTCTTTGATTTGATGCCAGGATGTTTATCATTTAAACTTTTGAGCCACATCAAGAGTATTTACAGTTTTCGCGGAGAGGAGAAACGGTATCTTACACTTTTATGTGTTTACTGCATTGTCGTTTGGTTAAATCTCCAGTGCCTATGTTTTTACTAAGGCTGTTTGACAATTGGTCAAGCACTGGCAAAGATCTAGCATAAATGTAGCTGTTTAATTAGACGAAGGTTTTTTGGGGGTTGAAGATAACTCTGAAATTTGTGAAAAGCATGCTAAACGAATCAGAAAATACTTAATTGCTTCTGGGTTTTAGCCAAATGAAGATAAGTATGTATGGTTATTTTTACAGCGATATGAATGGTTAAGTTTTTTGTATGATTTAATTCCCTGTAAGTTAGAAATTCCCAAGAGAAAAATAGCTGACATACTGAATTTGGTAGCTTTTATACTTATAATCTAGTTACAAGGTAAAAAGGTACAACAGTTGGCCAAATCTGCGATAAGTTAAATCAAATTTGCTTTAACGCCAGCCTAAGGTTATGTTACTCAGATCACGGCAAGATCCATTTTTGCAGTGATTAATATGAAAGGCTATTAGGATCAATATGATAACATTGGCAAGTATCTTAATTGTATCATTGAGCTCATTTTCGGGAGAGAAAATATGTCGTTCTTAAAGGCGGTGGATCTGGTAAAGAATATTTTAAATTTTCATGTTTTTCACATTCGCAAGCTTAAACCAGGACTGCTGGTTACATACAAAATCCCTATGAGATTTTGCACAAAATGTGACTAGAAACAGAAAGAGATACATGTAGAAGCTCTACATAGCGAGAACTTGAAGCAATTTAGTTGTGTGTCGGTGCATTTTCTAGAGTCTTACAAAACAGTTTTGTGACTTTTCTCATAGATGACAAGAATGCCATTAGCATTATAAATAAAGGTAGCAAAGTACAATTGTTTAAAATTTATAGGTGTTGTTTACCTGAACATGTTGAAAACATATCATTACCAGAAAAGATAGAGAGAAGGCTGATGTGTCGAGTCGGAATATAAACATTGATGACTGGGGTCTTTCTATAGTGTACTGTAAATTGTGAGACGCCCTCTGGGGTCATCATTCCTTTGGTAGTTGTTTTGTATTGGAACCCTGGTTCTTCAACTGTAGACGCATTCTCGTGCTGTTTGTGCATAATAAAACAATTTATCAGTACCACCAGTGTCTTTCGTTTGTAAATTTATAAACTACTTGGTTAGATGCAAAGCCGTTGGAACATTGATAGTTCAGATGACCGTCTTCTCCATACTGTCCATTGATATTTGATGATAATTCAGGATACGAATCATACGTATTATACGTGCTTGAACGAGGTAGACATAATTTGAGTGGACAGGAAATAAGTTTATTTCAATTTTTGCGAATGGAAAATTTAACGGTAGACTTTTATCTATTTGTTTAAAAGACACTTTTCTTATTATTTGAATTATTATATTTGTTATATTTTGCAGGTTTTAGATATTGAATGTTCCTTAGTTCAGAGACATTAACTTACTGAAGCTTATTGATAATGATATTGTGTCATTTGACGGGAGATTAAGGCTACTGTGCCTGCAGCATACCATTGAGTATAATGGCGGTCACTGGACCTTTGTTTCTATTTGTGATTGCTGTGCAGTTCTGAGGGTGTGGATAGGGTTTACAGAATAGAGAATAATGGCCAAAAAAATAAAGAATACAGAAAAATGATAACAAAAAAAACAAAAACAAAAACAAAAACAAAAAACAAAAAATAGGGAATAATGGGGTGCTAAACTATAAAGAATAATTGTGTAAAAATAAAGAATAGTTATTACAGATATAAATGATAAAGAGAATAATGAAATTGTGTGTTTTCTGTACATAACATTTACTATTGATAATTGACAATAGACTAGTAGATAATTTGGTATAAACTGTCAAAATGATCGTTATTGAAACTGCTTTGTGTTGTATTGATATTAGCAATGTCAATTCTATACATCCGTAAGCCTCGGTACTTTTCCTCTGAAACCACGATCTTGCACAATTTAAACAAAATATAGTGCAGACGAACTTGTTAAGTTATTCCTACATGTTTTTCCTGCAGTGTGTCAACAACAAATATACATATTGCAACACCGATAAAACAGTTTGTGACAGAGCTCATACCAGGATAACCCTTGACAACAAAAAGCACTGCAATAGAAGGGAATTGTCTCTTTCGGCGACATGATTCCTCCGTCTGCGTTTCAAAAAATAAAAAAAGCAACAACAAAACACCGCAAAATTCCTCACTTACTGTGGCATTAAAAGAACAAGAACGACCATTTTCACCATATTCCAATCTAATTTGTAAGATCCATAATTCATTACATTTTCAAAGCGGCAATTGTTTGGAAATGGTTAAAAGACGGATGCTCAGAGACCGATGATATTGTCTTTAATTGTTTAGGGATATATTTTGACATTTGTAACAACAATAAAACGCTGGTACACGTATCTGATCGTATATCTAGAATTCGTACAAAGCATATAAAATGACATCATATACTCCATATAGGATGTTGTCACTAAATCTTGTATTAAAGTCTAATTCATGTATCTATTTATTATCGCTATTTTGTGAATTTTTCCTTTGATCTCTTTTTGTGATAATTTTTCATATCATGCTACTCGCTTGAGATGGAAAATTATCGCTAGAAACTAAGGAGGCACGTGGCGTTGCTAATGAAATTGACACGAAATTGACAACGTCGTCATAGGTAAAATAGCGATAAACAGATTATCATTGGTCATCTCAACTTGATTGCTTTTCTCGCTTTCGCCGTCCCGGCTTAAGCGAGAAAATCAATCTCGTTGAGATGATCAACGATAATCCATAATTAGCGTACAAGTCCCTTGTTTGCCATTGCTCCTTTTTATTGTCCCCTGGTTGGTCTCTGCATTTCTGTTTTGGTTGACCCTTTGATTTTTATCTTTTTCTGTATTTAATAAATAACTTCAACTATACTGACCGACTCTTTTTGAAGTATTCTATATGTTATGCAATGATATGAAAGAAAGACTGCTTACCCTTCCGGAGCACCTGATATCACCCCCGGTTTTTGTTGGGTTTTGTGTTGCTCAGTCTTTTGTTGTCTATGTTGTGTTTTGTAAATGTGTCTGTTTTTTTTTTGGTCGATTTTCGTTTTTTGCCATGGCATTGTCAGTTCTTTTCGACTTATGAGTTAAAATATCCCTTTGAAAAATTCTGCCCTCTATCATATATATGGCATGGATTAAACAAAATTATTGTGTTAATGAGATCCTGATTAGTAGTTGCAAATATCAAAATATACACTAACAAAATTTAAAAAAACCATCCTGCAATATTTCAGGACCTCCATTTCAGATATCGGATTGTGAAATATTTCGGGAGGTCATTAATGATTTATTGATGTCCTGTATTAGAATTATGGAGGAATAAGAATATTTTATAATCTCCTTAAATACAATAATTTTGACCGAATCCGTGCCTCATAAATGATTGGGCAAAACAATTTTTTCACTACCAATAAATGTTAAATATATTATAATCTTCTCCCAAACAATTGATTGATAGACAATTTTTTGGAAATATTTTGAAAAGTTAGACTATCAAGGATACATTCTAGTTCAGGTGTTCGAATTCTTTTTTTCAGAACAAATACAAAATTACCACCGCATACATGTCTGTGTGGTTCTCAATCTTTATTCAGTGATGTAAATTGATAAAATTAAGCTTTTTATTTCTGATCTCTAACTATCTGATTCCAGATTTCTCAAATGTCGGTGTCTGTTATAAACCTGACATAGGTATGATGTTGAGTTTCTCAATGCTATTATCTCAAATCACGAACCAAATATGACCAAATATACCTAATGTCATTTTATCTTCTGCATATTATCCCAGACATCCAAAGAAATAAAAAGAATTTTAATTTTTTTCTGTGTTTGGTTTTAATCAGATAATAATCAAAATGGATAAATGGTGTTCTTTGTGTGATGCAGTTACGGATTCACGGAGGTGAAGGTAGGGTCGCCATACCCCAACTTTAAACATCATGAGCGTACGCCCCTCCCCTTTGATTAGAAAATATATATTTTGTTAGCATAAAATCGTTCAAAAAATGGTTCGTATCGCTACGCTTCGCGGTATCTACATGTATTCTGTTTTTTGGAAATTACGCCCCCTCCCACTTTATAACATTCTCAGTGGGTTGTCGAGATGAAGGTTAGCTCTATTATACGGCACAATTCTCGGAGTACACACAAGCAACCATCATCTGTCAAAAATACCAATCTACTGGAGGTAGACATACAAGAAGAAGAAATATCATATATAACATGTAACATATAACAGAAAATTTGCATATGTCGGACCTGAACACATGAATTTTACAAAATAAGCTTATTAACTACTGAATAGAGAAAATGGCATAAAAAATTACAAAAAAAAAAAAAAAAAAGAAATGAAGACCCCTACCCCCCAAAAATATACAATAATCAGGTCTATCCTGCCTGCCAGCGAATCTCATTTCGGTTTCTATCTCAAAATTGCATGCATTGCTGAAAACATTATTGTACACTTTGTCTAGAAAACCTGCGTCTGAAAGGTCATTTTGTAACATTACTGAAAGTTTATTACAAATGTCTAATTCATCACATATCCATCCGTTGTCTGAATAAACTATTACTTTTATTCCATTAAATTTCCAGTATTTGACTATAGGTCTTAGAGTTGTAGTAAATAAACTACTTGTAGATATATTGTTATGGTCAATGAATGAATTTAGTCGTGTCAATTCCTGTGTATTGACTAAGTTCTGGTGTGATTACGACCCGTGTATATAGCAAATCCCAAATACTGTAGATTCATCATTTTTCGTCTGATACTAATTTTCGTGGATTTCGTGGGTACAGGTGAACCACGAATTTAAATGTTCAACGAATTTCGAATTTCACACCAGGTTGTATACAGACTTTAGCAAAACGACGAAATGAAATATCCACGAAAATTCAAGTTTTCATCAATCCATGAAAATTGGTACCCACGAAAATAAATGAATCCATAGTACATCGTTTGGTGGTGCGCTTGACAGAGGCGGAACGTACAGATCAGGTAACAGGTAACAGGTACTATTGATTTCGGTATCGGATTCCACCGGAACTTGTTAATTATTGCATGGTAATGTTAATTATGTTGAAAACGAAAGGGTCTGGAATGGTGTAATTTTCAATCAACACCGTTGTCCTATATTAGTTATATGTAAAGTGAAACTATTTGATTCGTCGTTTTAACGTCATGCCGGCTAACACATTGTACATCGCTATTTAAATGGTATATAGATTAGAAGCTGCATTTTAATCTATCAAGTGGGCTCTTAGTTTAGCTGGCTTTGAAGACACATGCGACTCTAGTATAGGTTAAAGTATTGCCAGGGCAGCTTAAAGAAAGCCAAACAGACTTATTCAGAAAGAAAGACCTTCGAACGCAAAAAGACATAATGCTTAAACTTTTTCAGACAAATTTGCGATAACAAGAATTCGCTTTGATCACTTATTTAGATGAAGCTCTAAAAAAGTGTTAATTTGTGCTGCATATCATTCGGTATATGGCTTCTTTGATGCCGTAAATATTACACTGAGACATAATTCGTCAGAACAACGTTCTATTTCAAAAAGGAACTAATAATGAATATATTTTGACAAAAGCAACTATATCTTTTAAATGGACGATACATTTTTAGTCACGGTAGATTTGATATAGTTTTTAAAGTTCTCACTTACCTCATGCGCAATTTAATGATAAATGGTACCAATGCATTCTTTTATAAATTTTTATATAATTTTCTAAATGATGAAAATGAAGTTTTAAATAATTGGTAATAAGAAACCACCGCATTAAGTCGGCTCGCTATATTTTCAACAAACTGATAATTAATCAAACACTCTAGGAGACTAATTAACAGCTGTCTGTTTGGTGATAACATTGCTACCCATGATTCCATAGATTTAGGAGGTCCACCTATAGCGCTTTCCACTGATAATGGAGACTGTGTGATCGCCCAGCTATATAGTAAAGCTTGCACACTTCCCCTAGTATTGGACTTCTGGTGATATCAATAGAAGAAGTTTTATATATGTTACCTTATGTAGTCATTTAGACTAAGGGGGTATATATCAATTTAATACTGTAATTGCATTTTACTTTTGAATTTCTTAGGTTTTCGGAAGTGGTATTGATGTTTCTGTGTTCGTCTAAAAATTCCTGTCTTTTTTGTCCTTTACATATCGTATACGACATTTGGGCTTGTTCAATTAACCAAATAAAAGAGGCTTTGAGTTTTTAGAGTTATGTCAGAGGAAAAGAGAGAACAAGATCTCTCTCGTTCAATGTTGCCCTAACAGTATTATTAGAAGATAATTTACAGCAGGTTATTTGTTTTCTGACATTGCACTTTATCAATTGAAGCGTGTAATGACATTTTTTGGAGGTAACTGACCACCAACTTATTATCTGCAAAACGTTTTAAAAAACTAAATTAGAAAATGAAACTTATTATCTTTGTATTTATATCCAAGTAGTATTTCCGTGGGCGGTTTTTATTCAACCCCAAGGTTGACTGGGGTATAGAAATATGGTCACTAAATAAACGAATTCCCAATTTTCATATGCCGCAAATTTGAAATCCCCGGAATAAATTATCATTTCTATTTAACTTTTAGCTCAAAAAGATATTTTTTCAAATTTCTGAGTTTTTCAACCACCATTTTTTTAAATATAAAAATCGACAATGATCTGCCCCTCTTAAAGATATCAATGCAGTTCCTAAACATTATTGGTACCGGACCAAATGGCACTGAAACACCATAACAGATTATTCCCTAACAGCAAGTGAACTGGAAAAAGTCATGAAAGTCAGTCTTTTGCCGTATTAATTACATATTAAATTTAACAAATAAGCGACACCGGATCTTTCACAATCTCAAAAAGTGGTAGTGATCTTTCACTATCATAAATGTCAAATTTATACAATTATTCTATTTTTTTTACTATTACTTTGTCTTTTTGATATAAATGTCTACTCTATTCACATGATGACACTTGTATCGTATTTAAATTTTAGTTTGTTACGTAGAACATTTGTTTCATTGGATTCTTTATAAGTAATGGTTGTTATTGGTTGCTGTCAGTCATATTTTTTCATTTATTAGTTTGTCGTGAATCAGGCTGTTGGTTTAATCGTACGAACTGTTTCAAATTTTATCATGTCAGGACATTTCATAGCTTTATTGACTATACACAATGTGTTTGGCTAATTGTTGATGGCCATACGTTGACCTATAGTTGTCTAAATCCATATGGGTTATGGTGGAAAGTTGTCGCACCGGTGATCATACCACATCTCCTTGTTTTATATTATATTACCAGATTGTTTCAAGTCTGTAAAAGGTGACTATGCTGACAAAGATATCTATAACTTTGTATTTTGGCTTGCCATAAACGTTTCCCGGGCAAGGCTATAAATTTACACATTATATATCAATTCAACATAGATGGGCTACTGTCAGTACATAGTAGTAAGTACAGGTACATCAACGTTCATCTCTTAGGTCGAAATAAATTTTAAAAAATAGACTGCAATTATTCATTTACAGCAATCCCTGCTGGTCGAGAGACCCCAATCTCTCCAATGCTATCCACTTTAGATCATCATTTTCAATTTTATAGATCAGTATCTGCTATATTTGCATGATTGTCTTAAGGGTGAATGAATTAAGGTTACTGTAATTTCTATGTAGTATTTACCCCAAGGGTGAATAGGGTATGGGAAAATGGTCACCTTGGCCTTATCCCGACCGGTGGTAAAACCACTGCAAAACCTGGGTGTCCATTTAGCTACGAAGGATGTCTAAATACGCAGCCACGTCCGGTCAAAATGGGGACCTTATATCCAATGCCTCGTTTTGAGAGAGTGCGACGGTTTTTGCATGTGGATGAACACAATTCTGCATTCAAGGCTTAACTTCTATGCCTATCTAATATACCCTCCTTTTCCAGTGGTATTTTGAATTTCCCACTCATCATCCTTGTCGATCCGTATTGCAGGACCTACCTATTGTATTAATTATTAATTTATTCTCGGCGTGAATATGCATAAATATTTGCCACTGGACGTAAAGCAAACTTATTATGTTAATTAATAAATAAATTTAGTGTATTTACTGTGTTTTGATTGGTTAAAAGTATTACTTTTATTTTCAATGTTGTCAATTTTTATGGTGACACGCCCACTCTGACGTTGTGAATTCATACGCCAACATGTGTGTACGTTGTTATTGTAAATATAAATAATATAAAAAGTTCATTGAGCCTTATTTTTGATAGAAATTTATTTGTAATGAATGGCAATGATTTATTTTGAATTTATTGAACCATAAATTTAATTTTTGACTCTTCACATTTTACACAATCCGCTTCGCCATAGCCATTCATTAAATGATTTGTTCTCGGCGTGAACATGCATCAATATTTGCCACTGGACATAAAGCAAACCTATTGTATTAAGGTTCATGTGGACCCTTTGACTAAAATGGCTGCATTTTCACCTCAAAATTTACTCTGAGTACAGACAAACCTGTGTATCTGGAAAATTTTTAAGGCATAGCATGCCCTAGATAAATAAAATTCAAATATATTCTATGTTTTAGAAAATTAAAAAATTAACAGGATTTTCCAGTGCACTTTTTTTCATTTCTCCAGAAGGTGCCAAAATAAACTAAGTTTGGAAAGAGGTTTGAGAACTTCCCCACAGGTAATAATTGAAGTGAACAGTATTGATTGACATGGACAATATATACCTGACAATAATTGGTGATTTAAACTGTGTACCTGAGTGGACCATATCAAGTAAAACTCCACTGTTTGTTAATTTTATCATCTTCTGCAGGGACGAAAAAAAGTGCACTGCAAAATCCAGTTAAGTATAAAATTTTCTAAAACATACATTGCATTTGGAATTTATTTATCTAGGGCATGCTATGCATTAAAATTTTTCTAGATGCACAGGTTTGTCTGTACTCAGAGTAAATTTTGAGGAGAAAACTCAGCCATTTTAGCCAAAGGGTCCACATGAACCTTAATTAATGATTTGTTCTCGGCGTGAACATGCATCAATACTTACCACTGGACATAAAGCAAACCTATTGTATTAATTAATGATTTGTTCTCGGCGTGAACATGCATCAATATTTTCCACTGGACACAAAGCAAACCTATTGTATTAATAAATGATTTGTTCTCGGCGTGAACATGCATAAATATTTGCCACTGGACATAAAGTAAACCTATTGTATTAATTAATGATTTGTTCTCGGCGTGAACATGCATCAATATTTGCCACTGGACGTAGAGCAAACAACAATCAATCAAGTAGTATGTTGTATACTGTTGTTTGTCTCTTGTCGTTTTTATATACTTGTTGACATGATTTTGTCGATATCTCATCGAATGAGGAATTTTGATTATCCCTGTGATATAAGCTGCCTCTTTTTTTTTTTTACTTTGAATTAAATATTTAAATCTTAACTTCTAGTTCGGACAAAACCTCCTTGAATTTATGGTACATTCATATCGCAAAATCCTAGGTACTTTATTCATAGTATTGAACCACGTGACTTCTGCCCTTTTGAACAAAATACCTTATTTGTATAGATTATATCATATTGGCGGATAGTCAAGTCTTTTTCCGTCTTGGATCTAAAACTAACGTGTCTTGGTGTAGTTATTGTACGGAAAATGCTTAAAATTTGACTATTTACGAAAGGTGAAGAATGAAATCATCATGTTTTCACAATAATTTTGACGAAAAACCTTCTTGCATCTTCATTTCTATTTCCAATCTTGCTTTTTTACGAATTTTCGTTATTAAATATAGCAATTTTACTACGGTTACGTACGCTCCCGATTTTCAAACTGAAAATGTCGACAGTTTTCCATGAAGTTAATGTTCATTCATACACGAAGTGAAGACAAATACAGTTTACCTATTTGCGGACAAGTTTTTGATGTGACTTAGGAATTGGCATATTTGCATAATATGCCGATTTATGTTTAGGGCATGTACAATCCTATCCAATTGGCTGCTGTCATGATAAGGCAATATGGCCGCTATCTAAATTAGCAAAGTATTAAAAATGTTGGCATATGTTTAATTATCTAATTAAGACGGATCTTTACTGAGTTTGGCAATAAATTGTGTAACATAACAATACAGATTATTCCTCTTACAATATGTGTCATTATTCAATATTGGTACATGTATTTTCATCACTAGGAGTTAAATTGTTTTGTACAACCAAATTAATCAATGAATGATTTTTTTAAAGATGAATTTTAAATTTCCCATGCAAAGAACTCCACAAAGAACAATAGCTTTTGTTTCTATTCAACATGTTCAATGGGACAGTACATTTTGCAAAATTTAAATGAACTGGTAAACTATAACTAATTTGGGGAAAGGTTTGATTGGCTTCGCGACAATCTTTGCTATATTTGAATCGATTCTTTTCGTAGTTTTTTCCTAAACTGTCTGATCTAACTGTATCTACATATACGGATGATTGACATGTTCCAAAGAGGTATGCAGCTAGTAGAACAACAGCGGGAGGATTTTGAAAATGAATAACTTGACCTGGTAAAAACTGAAAATAGAAAAACATAAAATGCAGGATAGTTGGGGAAACAAATGTGTACAAAAGTGAAAAAAATAAGCTTTCGTAGCAGCAGACGAAAATGAATGATCAATCCGGAAAATTTTAAAATTTACTGTAATTGAATGAAGCAAGAAATAAAACAATTGTTTCGATATATGAAAAATACAAGTCACTTTTTTCTCTGGTGTTATGACATTTGTACATTATTTGTTCGACAATTCAAACGGAAACTATTGTCTTTATTGCTTGGCAATACAGTCTTTCTTAAAAGAAATAAGAATCAATATAGAATATTATATAATTTTATCTCATATAATTGTGCGTTTAAACGTGTTCTGGTTCTAGTATTTCAAACTAATAAATGGAAAAAAGTAGTAAAAGAGAGGCGAAAGATATTAGAGGGACATAAGTCGAAAATAAACTGACAACACCTTGGCTAAAAAAGAAAAAGATCAACAGACAAACAATAGTACACAAAACATAATATAGAAAACTAAAGACTGCATGAGCAACACGAAATGTTTCTGCGTAAAACCTTTGAGGAATATTTAAGATAGAAAATTGTATAGAAAATCCCCAATTGGCTACAACACGCGATTACTATCAAATGATGTTTTAACAAACTTAAGTTTGTATTATAATCAAGGTAAATAATGACCTGACACAGACCATCATTTTATGCCTTGAATCACTTTTCGAAACTTGGTATCGTCCGGGTTTTTTTTTTTTTTTCTCAAAAGAATGACTTATCGTTCGGAAAGGAAATAACTCAATAAAGGTATATATAAATAAGAAGATGTGGTATGAGTGCCAATGAGACAACTCGCCATCCAAGTCACAATGTATAAAAAGTTAACAATTATAGGTCAAAGTACGGCCTTCAACACAAACCTTGGCTCACACCGAACAGCAAGCTATAAAGAGCCCCAAAATGACTAGTGTAAAACAATTCAAACAGGAAAACCAACGGTTTAATATATATTAAAAACGAGAAACTAGAAACACTTATGAACCACACCAACAAACGACAACTACTGAACAACAGGCTCCTGACTTAGAACAGGTGCATAAATATGCAGCGGGTTTAAACGTTTTAACAGGCGCCAACCTTCATCCTAACCCGAGACAGTTACTTATTTTGTGTAATATCTTTTATTTTGCTTTTACATTGTGACTTGGATGGATGATTGTCTCATTGGCACTCATATCACATCTTCTTATTTATATAAACATTGAATTACAGAAATGCATTACAAATTGTGTCAACAGGTCAAATTGACACAAAAGTACGATTTGAGATACATCCTTTTTAATACTGTCATGAATTACAGCAGCAATTGCAAGCGGGACACGGTTTTTTTTTTTTTTTTTTTTTTTTTTTTTTTTTTGAACCCTTTACGATTTTTCATTGCAGATAACATCTTTATGTGACTTGCAGCAAATAAATTTCCAGCCGGAGTTTGCAAAGGACCATTTAATTAAATAGAGCATATTTTGTTTAATAAAACTGTGTAGAAGTGTGGTGTAGAGATTCGAAAAGTCAAAACTGTCAACGGAATTGATATGTGTATTACAGAAGTTACTGATAAATTATTTTATAGTAGTAAGGGAGCTAGATAAAAGCACTGGCGTTGGTTGTAGAACACTTACTACAGACAGAGATGAAACGGGATTTGACGGTTTTTATGTTGTTTGGGTAGTCAAAACATAGAAAGGACCTTTAAATGTTCAGATGAAACATTGAGCTAAGTTGTGGTAATGATATGATTGTTTACTATTTGAATCTCTGTGGAGCCATCGAACCTGAATCTAGAAGAATTTATAATTTCATTATTAAAAACTTGTTTATATATATAGTATTTACGTCATATCACCAAACATTGTTGGCTGCTTTGTATGCCGGCTACGAACAGAAACCACTTTGTGAGTACCGAAAGTTTGTTTCTTATTCTAGAAATGGGCAAATTTGTAACACTTTTATGGGAATCTTCAAATTGTTTATGTGATAGTCCATGTTGTTTCTGGACTGTTTCAAGTGGTTGGAATTTTATAAACTTAATGTGGTGTGTGTGTTTTCTTAAATATTGGTACATAATCATTGTAAATCAAACTTTTCAATTTCTTAGGTTTTCGGAAGCAGTATAGATTCTCCGGTGTTCATTTAAATAATGTCCATCTCTTGTACATAACTCTTTAGTTCAAGTAAAAAGATAAATGAAACTTTATTGTTGTCATGCAATGTCACAGGAAAAAGAGTGCAAAAAAGCTCTGTCATTCACAGGTGATCTGACAGTATTTTAATTAAAAATGAACAACATTTTATTTTTTACTTTTTTCATAGGGAGATATATTTTTCTGGTAGAAGAAAGGAGAAGAGGGGTGGGAGAAAGGAGTAGATGATTGACAGAAAGGGAATACTTACCCCAGCCCCCCTCCCCCTTTTCTGGTATAGGCAGTAGGGACCGGTCAGTTCGAAATGTTGTTGGGTTAAGCAAACTTATCATGTAATTTTGTATGCCATAGTTTATAGAGGAATGGGTTGGTAAACAGAAAAATCCCACTCGGCTTGCTCACCATAAATGTTTTGATAAATTAGTATACTAATATTGTTATCATCCGAAAATTGGTTGGAAATCAAAATTCTCCCTGAATTATCTGGATTTTCGTACACTAAATATTTTTAAAGGCTAGACGGATCTGATTGCCCGTGGCATTTTAAACAAGATTCTTTATCAACACTCGTTTGTAAGGGTTGTGGGAAAAATTATGCAATGATCTACAATGTAACTTGAAAATATCTCCTATTATATAAATGTGGTAAGCAGAACAGTCATTTCAAAATGTATGACTGGCTATCGTTATGACTATTGACCATGACTGTAATTCAGAACTTCATCTCAGTCGACATTTCAGATAATCTGATCACACTAAAGCAGATATCAACTGTCGTGACTGACTAACCTTACCCGGACCCGACATTAGATAATTACCTGGATTCAATCTTTAACAATAAAAAGGAACAACCATCAAATTAAAAGGGTAAAGGGGAAGACAATCCATTTCAATGAAAGAAGGTAGGACCTGATATATTTTTGATGATTTTAGATCAAATATGTTGATAAATACCGTGAAAATATTTGAAGATATACATCAACGAATAGTTTTTTTTTTGTATGATAAAACTTAACTGATAAAAAAAACGCCTTTACTATCTTTCATCGGTGATGGCTAGCTAGAGATAACAGTATATTTAGTGAAAATCAAAAGTAGAGAGAAAGTCTTCCCGTTTGAAGGAAAACACACTTGATATAATTGACCTCCTCTTTGTTCATATTGACAGATACTGATGAAAAGTACAAAACACTTGTCTTGAATGTTTATATGAACAATTTCCCACAGTCTTGAAGCTTAACACGGAAGTTTCCAGTTTCATCGTTATCAGGTTTACCTAGAAATGAATGAAGTGAATTATACGTATATTTTGATAAGAATAAAAGAGGATTAGGTGATACACCAAAAAGGACATTGAAAATAACTGATCAACAAAGATGTATATAATAAAATGATCTCTTTATTCATTATTCATATGGATATGGTAATATGCCAAAGTTTTCTGTAATGATTTTACACTATTATTTATATTACCAAAAACTTGGTTTGAACTGAAATACAAGGGCAGATGTAACATGTGAACACAGAAAAAAATATGAGATTAATATGCCAAGTTATTTTCCTTAAAATATGTTTTATTTTATATGTTAATTATGAATGTAATTGGGTAAATAATGAAAAGAAGTGACCAAAGATAAAAGGCTTATAATTTGTTAAAAGTTGTGAAAAACTTGTGGATTAAAGAAACTGTATATCCAAATTTACACGAGTTAAAAGTTCCATACAAATCGACGCCAAACAAATTTTAGAAACTGGTAGAAATATTAATGAAAAAACAAACATAGAATGGAAACTTTCTGAAGAAATGTTTATATTAGATAGAAACGACAACAACATCAAACCTAAATATTAAAACTCTAATATATTCGAGACATGATTAATAAAGATATATTTCCAAAATATATTTTTCGATTGTAGTACAACCCAAATAATCATTAGTAAAACCAAATAAATGTTCATATTATGGAATGTTCAATTAAATTATGGAAATAAGAACATTTTATGTTTTTGGGAGATAAGAGTGTTCAATCGAACCTAAATTTACTTGTAAATCTTTTTTTTTTTGTTTTGGCAAAATGGTCCTTGTGGAAAAAAGAAACAAAATCAAAATATGATGGGATAAAAATGTCATCTACAGATATATTATAAACTTTGGAAATCATACATGATAACCAATCTGAAATCTCTACCCAGCTATTTATCTAATAATACAAAAGACAAAGAAAAAATAAACACATTGATAAATTATATGTGGTTATAACAAACCTTATAGATAAGAACAGTCACGATGTTATGTGGTCTGCCTTTTATGTCTCTTTAATTTGTATTAGGTAATTCATAGTTCAGAGTCGTGCCAAATACCACTGAGGTCATTAGTGTTTCGAATATCGAAAATTTTAGCTAGGAGTTGTTCAATTTTATTCAGCTTTAAAACATGCATGTAACATGGACACCAAACATTAAAATAAATGACAAAAAGCTAGCTGCAACATGTTGAAGTCTTTCACTGGTGACAGTAGTATGTTAACATACTATGTTAATTGGACCTGCTTTGATACTATATTTTACTACATAACATTTTTGTTCGCTATTGAGATTCCGTATATCGTCAAATTATCGGAATCCCAATGAGGACTAACTCTGCACCACTTATTGCGGACCTGTGTCTATATTGTGCTGAGTTACAATTTATGACTAAAATCAGCAAAGACCCATCGAAACAAGATCTGATACAAAAATTTAATAACACTTTTAGATATTTGAATGATATATTGGCTCTCAATAATGACGACTTCAGTATGTACACTAAAGAGATTTATTCGGCTGAACTGACTTTGAATAAAGCTAATACTAACAATGTGCACTGCCCTTTCATTGGTCTTGATATCTATATCTTTAACGAGAAGCTTAATACCAAAAACTACGATAAAAGAGATGATTTTTCATTTCCTATTGTTAATTATCCTTTTTTAGATGGTGACTTTCCCTTGTCACCATCTTATGGTGTTTATACATGTCCACGTGTTCAATCTCTCGTGTATGTAACAATTTGTTTGATGTTAAAGAAAGAAATCTCTGTATTACTGAAACATAATTACACCAGGGTTTTCGATATCACAAACTTGTCAAACCATTTACTAAATTTTATCATCGGTACAAGGACATCATTCGTAAATGTATTTCAACATGTAGACATCTTATACGTTCAGGCATTTCACATCCAATCTTTTATGAAAATATTCTTTACAAAGCACAAAAATGTCGGCATTCACCTCAAAAGCTAACCAAACCTTTAAACAGAATTATTCAGAAGGGATATAGTTATGATACTGTTGTCAGGTCGTTAAAGATGGCATATTTTGGTATTCATATTGATTCATTCATAGGGTCTTTGCATCGGAAATAAACACATTTATTCTAGAGCCAAGTGTTGGCATGATACGGGTTATGTTATTCTCATATATTTAATGATGGTATAATACTAAACCCTAACGGGAGGGATTGTGCTTGATTTTCATATGATGAAGACATAATCTTTAAATCAGTTTAATTGAGGTCTGGCGCTGGCATGTCAGTGACTATTAGTAGTCCTTTGCTAATTTATGTATCATTATCATTTTGCCTAGTTTCTTTTGTTACCTATTCTGACATCGGATCGGACTTCTTTTAAACTGAGTTTTACTGTGCGTATTGCTGTGTGTTTGTTTTTTTCTACATTGGCTAGAGGTATAGCGGGAGGGTTGAGATCTCACTAAACATGTTTCACCCCGTCGTTTTTTTTGCGCCTGTCCCAAGTAAGGAGCCTCTGCCTTATTAGTCTTGTGTGATTTTTAATTTTAGTTCGTTTATATGTCTTGTAGTTTAGTATGACGTCTATTTTCACTGAACTAATACGCATTTTTGTTTAGTGGCCAGCTGAAGCCCGCCTGCAGGTGCGGGATTTTCTCGCTGTGATGATGACCCACTGTTGGCCTTGCGCTGTTTTCTGCTCTTTGGTCGGGTTGTTGTCTCTTTGACACATTCCCCATTTCCATTCTCAATTTTATTAACAATTACATTTGCGTCTTAATGAATTAACTAAATTTCCTTTGACCTATTTATTTGTAATATAGATATGGCTTTATCAACGATAAAATACAAGTCGAGTACCATTCTGTATGGTCTCTGAATTTCTGTTAATGGACTCGTACTCCATTTCAAATATAGCAAGTTTGCCAGGTAAAAGTAAAATATTCGCATTTTATTAATATCAACTAAAAATGACAATAACAGAAAGTATCAGAAAAGCGTTTCATTGAGACATTCAATGAAGTTGAACGTGTAAAGATAGAAAACTTATTTATACGTCATTATAACGTTACTACACACTGTCTGGTATCAATGTTTTGTATCATCAATTTATCTGTTTATGAAAAAGGAAAAAAATGACTCCAACTCAAGTCAAGACCTATTGCTGGTGTTTGAGGTCATCAGAGAACTAAACGAGCTTATTTTCTTTTCAAGTTTATTTTGTTTGGTGTTATATATTTTATTTATTATATTTACTGTAAATGCTAAACAGTTCAAATTTAAACCACTGTATGCAAGACTGTCAACTTACTTTAGATGTGTCAATGTCTTTATTTGCATTGTTTATATGTACAGTATTTTTGTTCAAACAGTTTGGGAAATTCAAACTGTTACAAACATACAGCTATCATATCGAATATTTCCCGTCACAGACTTTTCAAACCAGTTCGCATTGGAAAAGATGAGAAGGAGTAAAGATCATTTCTAAAATTTTCCTTCACTAACACATGTTTCGATGCGATCAACTTGGGAGATATTCTTCATCATAAATCAGTTTACTCGAAAATACCTCCCTTTTTTATAGATCAAATTGTTCCTATCATTTCTTATACCTTTACCAGATCAATTGCATCTAAAATTTTTAATTTAAAACACGTGTTGCAGGATCTCAATATTGACGACTTCAGCTCTAAACTTTCTGATTACACCTGTGCTAGTTTCCCTTCATATATAATCCTACTGGCCACTTTATAATTATTTGTGACCTAAACAAAAACACTTCTCTGCAAAATGTGTTATACAAAGGCCCGAAATATAGGGACCCTTAATCCATCAATTGGAAAACAGGCAATGGGTTAAACGCGAGAAAGAAAACGTAGATACTCTTTCCAAATGGATTAAGGCAGTGAGGTTGTTGATAGAAATCAGAATTAAAAAAAAAAAAAACTGAATGGGTCTATGAATACCCATGCTAGATCAAACTGTTAAGACCCAAATGTTGCAAAACACTTGTCCTACCTTCATAACAAATATGTTATTGACCCCTTAGATAAAACCCCAAACAACACCGTTTCAGCGTGTAAACCACTTTACGTTAACAGCTTGATTAATGCATTAGGTAATGACAAACTACTTGAAACTCAACATATACCTCACAACCGACACTTACCAAGGAGGAAATCCTAGATAATCATAGATCTGATGTATGTTCCTTTCTTTGGGATTTCAACCAAAGATGAAGAACTGGATCTTCCTTCACTGTATTGGATACATAAACTACAATTAACGTTATATTGCTGGATCTCCCAAATGATCCTGGAAACCTCTTTTTGAATTATCAACATAAATGTTATCAGCAATCGAAGCCAGTTTTCAGAGTTATTGTGAAACAACCTTTTTCGAGAGGTTGCGTGAATCGGATGTGGATACTAAATAGACCCAAAGATCTTTTATGGTACATACAATCTAAGACGCTTTCGTCTTGCAATAGTATTCAAACATTTGACTTTTGTACACTTTACACAAGATTTCCCCATTCCAAACTAAAAGACAAATTGACAGAGTTTGGTCCTGCTTTGTTTCATAAAAAAGAATGACCAACGTAGATACAATTATCTTGTCTTAGGGACGGATAATATGTCTCTTGTAAAAACACACTCTTATTCAAACAAGAAATTATCTGAAACTGACACTATCAAGATGATTGATTTCTTTATTGACAACATTTATGTTACGTTTGGAAGACGTGTTTTTCAACAAATAATCGGTGTTCCTATGGGAACAAACTCTGCTCCTCTTCTTGCCGACTTGTTATTTATTCATACGAGGCTGACTTCATAGAGAAATTTCTCAGGAAGATAGAAGAGAAGTTATCAGTTTCTTTTACTTCACTTTCCGCTATATGGATGATGTACTCTCAATTTGTAATTCAAAATTTGGTGATAATGTTGAAAGCATATATCCAATCGAACTTGAGAAAAACGATACAACAGACACAGATAAGACTCCGTCATATCTTGACTTACTTCTGGAAATTGACAATGAAGGTCGGTTGAAAACAAAACTTTACGACAAAAGAGATGATTTCGGCTTCCCAATTATGAACATTCCAGTAGCGCCTGCATACATGTATATACCGAATTAGACTTATTACCGGGTTTGTACTTGCATTAAGAACACGACGGGTGCCACATGGGAAGAAGGATATGCTTATCTTTCCGGAGCACCTGCGATCGCTCCCAGTTTATGGTGAGGTTCGTGTTGCTCAGTCTTTAGATTTCTATGTTGTGTTTTATGTACTGTTGTTGTCTGTTTGTCTTTTTCTGTTTTAGTCATGGCGTTGTTAGTTTATTTTCAACTAATGAGTTTGAATGTCCCTTTGGTATCTTTTGTCTCTCTTTCACCGTACAGCCTTCAACAATGATCAAAATTAGTACCGTGCAGTAAGCTATAAAAGGCCCCAACATGTCAAAATGTAAAAAAAAAAAAATACAAACAAGATAAGCCACGGCCTGATTAATGTACAAATCAATAAATGATCGGGGTTTAACATGTTTGCTAGCGCTCAACTCTCTCTCTCTCTCTCTCTCTCTCTCTCTCTCTCTCTGAAAAAAATGTTATCACAGTTGACAAAGCAAGCTAATATTTTATATTGAATAGATGACATAAGATTGAAACATATCACATGACGGTACAACATTCTTGGAGTAATTCACAAGTGTCTTCAGCATCTCCTGCGACCTTTACAGCTTCAGCAATACCTGTAGCTCCAGCCAGTTTAGCAGCACCTTCCATTATATCACCATTCTGAACTACAATAAAAACAATACTTATCATTGACTGGAGATCTACATTTACAGTGCTTTAACAACGTAACCGATAATTACTATCCGGCAGAATATAGCTGAACAAAGGATAAAATTAAGAACTATTTCAAACCAAGAATGATACTCATAAAACCTTTAGGAAATGCTATATTCACAATAGGAGAAATAGTATACGCAGTGGGGAAAAAACATTTTATAACATGCATACATATGTTTACAAGGCATCATTATTTTGCAAATAGTAAGGGAATCATAATATCAACATTTCAAGCACAAAGTTGTCACAGTTTCTGATTTCAACTCAATTAAATTGCCGAGACGGTGTAATTTTTTTTTTGTTAATGAGTCAACGTTTACTAAAAAATGAAAAGTTAATGGAAAAACCCAAAACTAATTCACTAGTCACTAGTATATACAACATTTCATATAGAACCATAGGTAACCTGTCGTAACCCAACAAAATGCGAGAGTGATCTCAGGTGGTCCGGAAGTGTAAGTAGATCATGCTCCGAATGGACACATGTAATATTATTTCACATGTAAGCGCAGATCCGATGATAACTCAGATGAATACATACGACTTTCTAATGCATCCGTAGCTCCGGATGAACTTCCTGTCTTCTCAGCTACCTTTTCTGAAATATTCTTCTTGGCGTCTTCAATTTGTGACTTGCAACAACTAAACATTTTGCAACTAGAAAATTAAACAAGCAAATTGGAATATAAGTTCATTTTTTATGTGAACATTATAAAAGCTAGTACATGTACCATCTTTATCTAGAGTATAACAGCAATATGTGACCAAGGTCTGAAAAGTCATTTTTATTGGGTACAAAATAAAATTGAGAAAGGAAATGGTGAATGTGTCAAAGAGACAACAACCCGACTAAAGAGCAGAAAACAGCCCAAGGCCACCAAAGGGTCTTCAACACAGCGAGAAAATCCTGCACCCACAGGCGGGCTTCAGTTGGCCCCCAAAATGTGTGATAGGTCAGTGAAAATGGACGTCATACTAAACTCCAACATATAAATGAACTAAAATTAAAAATCATACAAGACTTACAAAGGCCAGAGGCTCCTGACTTGGGACAGGCGCAAAAATACGGCGAAGTTAAACATGTTTAGTGAGATCTCAACCCTCCCCCAATACTTCTAGCAAATGTAGAAAAAAAAACAAACACACAGTTATACGCACAGTAAAGTTTAAAAGAAGTCCGAGTCCGATGTCAGAATAGGTAACAAAAGAAACTAAGCAAAATCACAATGATACATAAATTAACAAAGGACTACTAGCAGTTACTGACATGCCAGCTCCAGATCTCAATTAAACTGATTGAAAGATTATGTCTTCATAATATGAAAATCAAGCACAATCCCTCGCGTTAGGGGTAGTTAGGTTGTTTAAACCTTGCGTTTCCTTAGTTTAAAAACCACATACCAAGAGTTGATATTTTTTCTATATTGAGCTTTTTTTTTAAAAAATGACAAAATGCTGAACTCCAAAGCAAATTAAAATAAATAAAAAAAAAAAAAAATGGAGTCCATAAAAACTGACAAACAAATATTTAAAAACCAATACACCGAGTGGAAAACAAGTGACATATTCCTGACTTAGTACACGCATTTCCCGTCGTAAATGTGGGGCTAAACCGTTTTTTTTTTTGTTGGCTAGCTAAACCTTTTTTTTTGGCTAGCTAAACCCCAAACCTATATGACAAAGACCATGAAGTCGCCAACGAGGAATTTGCTGTAGTTGATAGTAAATTGATAAAGACGCCGATAAAAAGTTTGTGAAGTTGATAGTACATGCTGTATATAGTTGACACTTTATCGATATATTTGTGGACAAATCCTTCCTTTTTATACTGCAGCTACTATTTCAAAAGTGTTTTCTAAAACTTTAAACTTGTGATATCAACCCGATATAGTATACAAGTGTTTTTTATGTGTACATTCCTACTTTATTTTGCCTTTTAAACTTTTTTTATTCGGCAGTCACTGAGTCTTTTGTAGACGGAACGCGCGTCTTGGGTACAACTTTTCAATCTTGATATCTATGATGTGTTTATGTCCTTCCCTGTATGTAAATTCTTCGTTGTGTAGTATAAAAATCTCACGAGGCAACTCCTGTTTGGTGGTAGAATTTTTTAATATAAAAGTGATTCTAAAATGTCAAAATACCTAAAATAGCAAAACTTTTAGCATTTTTTCCACATTATTTCGATGTGTAAAAAGAAAGATAACAAATATAACTAACTCCAAGGAAAATTCAAATCGGAAAGTTCTATATCAAATGGCAAAATCAAAGGCTCAAACACATCAAACAAATGTAAAACAACTGTCACATTCCTGACTTGGTACAGGCATTTCCTTATTTCGAAAATGGTGGATTAAACCTCTCATTTGTATGACAGTAGCATAAAATTCCATTATATTGACAACAATGTGTGAACAAAACAAAGAGATATAATAGGTAAAATGTCGTGGAAAAAGGGGTACAGCAGTCAACAATGTGTTATAATCTCAATCACATTAAAGAACAAACAAATATGTCAACAAAGAAAAACAAAATGGCATATAGACAAGACAAATAAGCAAAAATGAAAGACAAGAATACATAAAATGACCACAGCACACAACATTGGCAGGATCCATAAGTACCGAGCCACGCCAAAATGATATTACCAAAAAATGGACTAAACAATAAAGGTAAATAATTTACAACAACAAATAAAAGAACACTATAACACATACTTAAGATGATAAACAACGTCAGTACCTAGAATCTATACTATCATGCATTATTTGTGAAGTTGATACGGAATATTTATCAACAAGTAAAATTGAGAATGGAAATGGGGAATATGTTAAAGAGACAACAACCCGGTCAAAGAGCAGATAACCGAAGGCCACCAATGGGTCTTCAACGCAGCGAGAAAATCCCGCACCTGGAGTTGGTCCTCAGCTGGCCCCTAAAAAAATTGTGTACTGGTTCAGTGAAAATGGACGTCACACTAAACTCCAAAATTAAAAAAACATACAAGACTAACAAATACCAGAGGCTCCTGACTTGGGACAGGCGCAAAAATGCAGCGGGGTTAAACATGTTTTGTGAGAACTAAACCCTCCCCTATACCTCTAGCCAATGTAGAATAAAGAAACACATAGCGATACGCACAGTAAAACTCAGTTTAAAAGAAGTCCGAGTCCGAAGTCAGAATAGGTAACAAAATAAGCTAAGCAAAATGACAATGATACATACATTAACAAAGGACTACTAACAGTTACTGACATGCCAGCTCCAAACCTCAATTAAACTGATTGAAAGATTATGTCTTCATCATATGAAAATCAGGTACAATCCCTCCCGTTAAGGGTTTAGTATCATACCACCATAAAATATATGAGAATAACATAACCCGTATCATGCCCACAACTGGTTTTAGAATAAATGTGTTTATTTCCGATGCAAAGACCATATGAGTGAATCTATTTAATACCAAAATATGCAATCCTTAATAACCTGACAACAGTATCGAAACTATATCCCGTCCGAATAAGTCTGTTTAAAGGTTTGGTTAGCTTTTGAGGTGAATGCCGACATTTTTGTGCTTTGTAAAGAATATTACCATAAAATATTGGACGTGAAATACCTGAACGTATAAGATGTCTGCATGTTGATTTATATTTACGAATGATGTCCTTGTACCGATGATAAAATTTAGTAAATATTTTGACTAGTTTGTGATATCGAAAGCCCTGGTGTAATAATTTTTCAGTAATACAGAGGTCTTGGTATCTTCCGATGAACTTTTTTAGAAAACGTTTTTCGTTGTTTTTGTCCCGAAAACAATACACAAAGAAAGGGGAATATAAGTGTGTGCAGTCAAATACATCGTGTAATGTCAACATAAAATAAACAGCATCCAAGTCCCTAGGTATCTTTGTAAATACAAAAATAAGAAAATGTGGTATGATTGCCAATTAGATATCTCTCCATAAAAGACCAAATGACACTGAAATTAACAACTATAGGTATCGTACGGTCTTCAATAATGAAAAAAAAACCCATACCGCATAGTCAGATACAAAAGGTGCTAAATCTCTGTTTTGATATTGATATAATTAAAATACCAAAATTAAAAAAAAGACAACATTATCGCGAAGATTAAAAACAATGAATAATATGAACATGATGAATATTACATAAAATTAATAAATGTGAAACATTTTACAAACAAATCTCTACCAGTGCATGGTTATACTTCGGGACATTTATATGAGTTTGTACCCATTAAAAATGAAAATATATAATTTGAATACTGATACGTTTAAAATCTACAATACACTTTTATCATTAAAGTCTTCTAAAATTATCTAATTACAATATTTCAAATCTCACAAAAATAGTTTTACCAATTAAAATCGGAGTATGTAAGAACTAGATTGATACCAATTTTATGAATACAGATGATTAACTAATACGAATACACATATATATTACCGTGCCTGAGCTTATTTAATCTTATTTCATAAGCACACGACTTACATTTCTTGTGTCTGATACGTATGGAGTTAATCAAGTATTTATTCCTTGAAAATGAAAAGCAGAATGTTGAATGTGTTAAAAAAGACTAAAAATACAATATAAAATTCCCAGAAGAACCCCACTTTTTGACAATAAGTCAATTCCACGAAAACAACAAACTTCCTTACCACACAATTCAATAAACTAGATACATTGGATTTTATATCTCGGAAAAGATACCACGAACCCGGACGTTTGTATTCATAATTTAATATAAATATAAACTGTCAGATGGTGGATTTAAATCATGAAATGATATGAAAAACAAAATCGAATGCACTTTCATTTTACTGAACTGAAATTTCAAGTGAATTATTATGAATCTGAATATTATAATTATCCGTTATGTACAAAATAAGGCTACAAGTAAAGTATAAATAAGATGTATGCTAATACAGAGTTTGTCGCAAGAACCCTAATTCTAGGCACATCAAAATTTACTCTTGAGTGTAATCAATCATTTTTACGTGAAAATCTAATAATAAACGAGAAATAAACGGGAAAATTTATTCTTATTACAAAAATATCAACAATTACACACAAAATAAAACAAAACGGAAAAAAGGGACAAGAGAGGGAAAATGAGATTCTTAACCGACAAATCTATACTTCTAACTCCACAAATAATTCGCCAATACCGCACGGCTACCGACTTATATTTTAGATAGTATATATATATTAAAAACAAAACAACATCTGATACAAAAATTTAATTACACTTTTAGATATTTGGGTGATATATTGGCTCTCAATAATGTCGACTTCAGTATGTACACTAAAGAGATTTATCCTGCTGAACTGACTTTAAATAAAGCTAATATTGACAATGAACACTGCTCTTTCCTGATCTTGATATCTATATCTTTAACGGGAAGCTGAATACCGAAACTTACGACAAAAAAAAGAGATGGTTTTTCATTTCCTATTGCTAATTATCCCTTTTTAGATGGTGATTTTCCCTTGTCACCATCTTATGGTGTTTATACATCTCAACTTGTTCGATTCTCTCGTGTATGTAACAACGTTCTTGATTTTAACGATAGAAATCTCTGTATTACTGAAAAATAATTACACCAGGGTTTTCGATATCCCAAACTTGTCAAAACATTTACTAAATTTTATCATCGTTACAAGGACATCATTCGTAAATATAAATCAACATGCAGACATCTTATACGTTCAGGTACATGTGTATTTCACATCAAATCTTTTTTAGTAATACTCTGTACGAAGCACAAACACGTCCTCATTCACCTCAAAAGCTAACCAAACCTTTAATCAGACATATTGAGTGGCAAATAGCTACGTTACTGCTGTCAGGTCATTAAAGAAGGCATATTTTAGAATTAATATTGATTCACTCATAGGGTCTTTGCATCGGAAATAAACACATTTATTCTAAAACCAGTTGTTGGCATGATACGGATTATGTTATTCTCGTATATTTTATGATGGTATGATACTAAACCCCTAACGGGAGGGATTGTGCTTCATTTTCATATGATGAAGACAAAATCTTTCAATCAGTTTAATTGATGTCTGTAGCAGGCATGTCAGTGCATGTAACTGCTCGTAGTCCTTTGTTTCTTCTGTTATCTATTCTGACATCGGACTCGGACTTCTTTTAAGTTGAGCTTTACTGTGCACATTGCTATGTGTTTGTTTATTCTACGTTGGCTAGAGGTATAGGGGAGGGTTGAGATCTCACTAAACATGTTTAACCCCGCTGCATTTTCGCGCCTGTCCCAAGTCAGGAGCCTCTGGCCTTTGTTTGTCTTGTATGTTTTTTTTTTATTTTGAGTTCATTTATATTTTTTTTAGTTTAGTGTGACGTCCATTTTCACTGAACCGTACACATGTGTGTTGAGGGGACAGCTGAAGCCTGCCTCCGGGTTCGGGATTTTCTCGCTGTGTTGAAGACCCATTGGTGGCCTAGGGCTGTTTTTTGCTCTTTGGTCGGGTTGATGTCTCTTTGACACATTCCCCATTTCCATATAGTATATATATGTTGTGTACAAGATGCAAGTTTGTACAAATTATAATTTGCACCGGGTGATAAAAGTTTATCTTCTAAAATTTATCAACTTAATGTCTTAAATTCAAATTTATATACTTCAAGCTAACATTTAGTGCTATTCTCCTTGTCCTAAAACTGAAAATAAGGACACCTGAATGGTTTAAATTCTATTTTTATTTGTCTCCTTATACCAAAGTCATATCCATAAAAAGTATTTTGTGTTCTTATAATGTTTTTGTAGCAATGTTCAGTATTAGACTATGTCATGTAGTCATGGAAATATGACAGAAATATGCCAAACAAAAGATTGTGCTTTTATCACCTATTTGTGTTAAGAGGTTCATAAAACACTGATAACTTGTACAAAAATTATGTACAAATTATAATTTGTACAACATTACAATTTGTACACAACATATATATTATATATCGGTGCAAGCCCTGTGCATCTGTTTTTGGTAATATACTTTTGGCGTTGCTCGGTATTTATACATCCCATTGTGTTATTGTGCTATGGTAATTTTTTTGTTTTTGTCTTTCATTTTTTCTTATGTGCTTTGTCTGTATGCCATTATGTTTTTCTTTGTTGTCATAGTTGTTTTATAGTGATTATTACTATAACACAATGTTTACTGCTGTACCTTAATTTTTGACAGTTTTACCTAATATATCTGTTTGTTTTTTGTCACACATTGTCGTCAATATAATGGAATTCTATGCGACTGTCATACAAGTGACAGGTTTAGATTGCTATAAAACCGGGCTAATCCACCATTTTCTACATAAGGAAATGCATGTTCGAATACTGTTCCTTTACAGTCAATTTCGATTTTAAGCTTGAATTCTTTCTCAAAATATATATTACCTTTCAATACTGTGTCTTTCTAGGTTGTCATGTTACACTATTGTTTCAGATAAGGGTGAAGGTTTGGTACCATTAAAACGTTTAAACCCGCTGTATTGTTTGCATCTGTCCTAAGTCAGGAATCTGATGTTCAGTAGTTGTCGTTTGTTGATGTGGTTCATAAGTGTTTATCGTTTTTTATATAGATTAGACCGTTGGTTTTCCCGTTTGAATGGTTTTACACTAGTAATTTTTGGGGCCCTTTATAGCTTGCTGTGCGGTGTGATCCAAGGTTCCGTGTTGAAGACCGTACTTTGATCTATAATGGTTTACTTTTATAAATTGTGACTTGGATGGAGAGTTGTCTCATTGGCACTCATACCACATCTTCTTATATCTATTTGACAATATTTGACGAATTGGTATATAATTCCGGAACCTATCAACTACCTTATTGTTGATATATGTTTGTTTTAAACATTATTAAAATACTTAGAATATTATTCACTAACTTATTTCAGTTCTTTTTCACAAAATAGGTCCGATAACAACCAAAATTTTGATATCCAATATCGACAGTCCTGTGATTTTACTTAACTATATTTTTGTGTACGTTACTTTGTTACGAACATTATTTATAACAAACCTTTCTTATATCATCCGTTTATAAATATAGACTATTACGAAACTAAGGTTTTAACTCCATCAGATAAAGTTGACCTTATATCGATTTGGATATTTTTGTAATGTCCTGTTCGAACAAATATAGCTCTGGGACTGTTTCGGCTCATATCTTATTATCCATGGCTTTCAAATACTAGTATTCGGCTTTGGAAGTGCCTGGTAAAGGTAAATCCAGAAAAGCACTTCGGAAGCATGACATTTATATTCCCTCATTGTGAATATTTGACCCGTCAAAACGTTTGCACTTCATATTTTGCTCTTTTCAACAATAATTCTATATATTGTTTAACCATGGACGCTCATTTGTAAACTTGAAATTTCTTGGCGGTATATTTTTTTTTTTTTTTTTTTTTTGATTTTTACAATCTTATATTTTATTTCTCTAATATCTAGTCTTACGCCTTTTGTCATTTGCTTAGTTATTAGAACACTAGTTTCAAACTTTTAATAGAAATGCAGAAAGATATATACATTATACATATTTCCCACATCTTTTCGGTTGCATTAAAATATATGTTGTTTCTGAATTTATGAGATTTTTCAAAATAGTTTTTTGAATTATACGACTTTTTAAATAAAATTATGAAAAGAACTTAGCAGGCACAATTTTGTAAAGGAACCACATGGATAAAAAAAGGATTCCGAATATCTGACAAAATGTCAAAAATAAGATAAACAAACATCCTTAACAAAATGATACATTATCTGATAAGATCCTGTAAGCTTGAAATTGTTCATAGCAAACAATGTATTGGTTTATTATACGTACAATTAATACAATTAATCATTAACGTTCAATACTTCAAAACATTTGGATGTATCCTCAATTTACCGTCTTGTCCAAAAACTGTTTCAATACAAAGATTGCATATTTAATAGTTAAACATATGTAAACTTAAAAAGTCGAAATGAGATTACCCAATCAATTTAAATGAACATATTGAGTTCCCTCGTAAAGATTGTGAATTGTAGCATTTTCCTGATAAATATTTTCAACTGAAGTGTAGGTTAAGACTATAATGCTACATATGGCATTCTGTATCGCGTTTTTACTACGTTAGTGTCTCAGTATTTCTGGCACAGAGAATAAAATCGTTTACTAAATGTGTTCAAGTAGGAACAACATCTGTTAACAAAACTTCGTTCGTAAACAGTGCTTGTATATCAGCGAAACATGGGGCAAAAATGTGCACAGATGTTGCTGTATGCACTGTTTTTACCTACGATGATTTGACTAAAATGTGTCGTCTCTATCAGATGATTGATACAATAAACTGTGATTTGAATGAGAAAAATGGAGGAATGACTTTTACTAAAGAAACAGGTAAGAAAACACAACAATGCTTTTGTCTAATCCTTGCTTGGTAATAAGTTCTTGTGGGTTTAAAACAAAGGACAAAGTTGGAGACGTTGCCTTGCCCTGCAACCTGAAAAAAATCGTAACGAATATCATCCGGAAAAGAAAAAAAAAGATAACAGTTTAATAATGAAAAATGCTGGCAATTAGTATGACCAAACTCAATGTACTAAACCTGTTTTTATACATTTATACGGTAAGGAGAGAGAAAAAGAAGAGAAGTTCAAATGTTAGGTGTTTCGAAAGATAACGAATTAGTGGTTATATAAACTTGTGATTATAGTATTATAAACTACTTTAACTTGGAAAGATATAAATTAAACATTAAACACAAATCATTATAAAATGTTACATAATTAATTGTAAATATTTACAATTGTGTTTCATTGTTTATCATAGAGTGTCCAATCGACTGGAAGAAGTTAGGGAACAGTTGCTATTTTACGAAAACACTACAAAACTGTCTTGGGATGACGCAACAGTAAGTATAGTATAAGGTATTTTAAATTATTCAATGCCTTCTGGATACGAAATGTTCGTCTGCAGTTGGGTACAATTACTGAAAAAGACGTGAAGTAGTATTAAACACCTTGGATTAAAAAGAAATTATATGCAACTTTTCATCGTCATTTTTCATTCATGATAGTATCAGTTTGTGTGGAACACAGGACATCAATATGATCTCATTTTTTGTCTTTGGTTTTAAGCACATTAACTGATCTTATATTTCAAGTTAGAATTATGTGAAAGTTGGATATGCTAAATATTTTTGCGTTGATTAATATTTATTCCGATACAATATCACTAGTCGAAACAAGTTTCTAAGTTTAGTGTATTAACAGGTTTTCATGGCAATTTCGTGATACATTTTACAACATTTATTTTCACTTTTATAACAATTCAACTTAGGACATAAATTTAAAATGAAAATAATATCAATTGTATGTGTCTTAGGCTTTTACTTGGTTTAATTTCATCAGGAACAATCAAAACCTAAAATTGAAATCCATAGATGTTTAAATACCTACATTCTAGGTTATTTCACAATACATGCAACAGGGATATAACAAAAATACCTAAATTAATCTAAGGTCAACCTTCCTTGAGAAGGTTGTCTGTTTGAACCGTAGTTTCTTTTCAATTTCCACATGTATCAATGTGAAATTTAAGAAAAGTATGAAAAGGAAAAAGGTAAACAACACTTCACTGATGCTTTTGCATTGTGTTGCTATCTGGGGATAAGTAACTTCTTATCTTTCAGAAACACATGAGTCAGTTGGGTTTGTGTTGGTCAATCTTAAGACGTCTTAATATGAGGTTTTTAGTTTTCTTTTTCCCTAATTTGTATTACCCTTTAATTCTATGATAAAGAAACACAATCTCAATAATTTTTATAGGAATACTGTGTATCTCATGGAGGATATCTAGCGGAAGTAACAGATGAAGCAGAATTTAAGCTAGTCGATTCAATAATAAACGGTTTGTTTGTATGTTTGATCAAAAAGAATGATTTCATGCATTGTTAAATGAATTTAGGTCTGACACGTTCATTTAACGTTTAGTTAGAATCCTGAACTTGAATACAATGTTTTCAAATCGGCCTATTATGTACGGTTTCGTCGCAGTGATTCCAATATTATTAGGGTGGCACAAAACACATTGACTAAAGTTAATTTGGCTCGTTTAATTTTCATAAAATTTTCATAAAATATCTATTTGACCCTTTGACAAATATATAAAAATTTCAAAATTCTTCAACCACACACTTTATCGGAAACATTTCGTTGGATAAATAGCAGTTTGACAAACACTCATTTTGATTATTTAAAAGTTTGATATTTCCTTAACAATAGAACATGATTTAAACGTTCAGCTGATTTTTACAGAGTTATCTCCCTGTAGTGTTATGTACCACCTTAAGTCAGTTTGCAGATATTTCAGTATGCATTCATTTTTCCATTGGGAAACAGCAGCTTTTTAATTTCGCAAAATATACTTTAGCAGGGCTGAATTAACATCTTAACACTACTATCTTTTCTGCAGTTTAAATTACTAAAATTGACTGAAAGACTTAATTATAACGAAAATTAGGTTCCAACAACCTCGGGAAAGGTTGACCATAGATTGATTTAGCTAAGCTTTTTATTTCCATTATACTAATTTTGAGTCGATACAACTGCTGGTGGACTGCTTAAAATAAAATGTAGCATCAGTCCAGGAGCCAGTTTTGACAGGATTGACATGATACATCCGTTTAAAACTTCCGATTAATAAATTATTATCACGAGATTAAGGTTAAGAATTAGTCAGCCAAAGATGGCCTAGATGGATTTGGCTATTTTTACCCTCCCTTTTGGTCATTTAGCGCCTCATTTATCCACAAATTTGTATAAATTTTTAGCTTAAAAACTTTTGGTCTGACCGTTCCTTATGTAGGTAAGTAATGCAATGAAATAAAATAAAATAGAATGCAACAAATTAATTAAGTTTCATTTTCCCTTTAAAATGTTTTATAAATTCTTCAACAAATTGATTGGTAAGCCAAGTATGCCAAGGTTAAAAAAAAGTATAAATGAATATTTGATTGAGGTTATATAATTTATCTTCAAAGAAGAAAGTATGAAAATGTCACGTTCTTATTTTGTGCATTGTAAGATATGAAGAAAAATAAGCAATCTATCAAATAACAATCATAAGGACTGATAAGACGTTAGTATGTCAGCTGACAATATCAACATATTTAAATTGCTACTTTTTAAATTTCTCAATTCAAATCAAAAAATTATGTAAGCGAGAACTCTGTCCAAGCAAAAATATCAGCAGATATCAAGTAAAGTAAAGATCTTGTAATCAATGATTTTGTTAATGATCAAGATAGAATTATAAGTAAAGTGAAAATAACATTAATAACTGATACTGAAAGTTAATTTTAGCTGATGCGTATATTGGATGCCGACATTACAACGGGAAATAGCAGTGGACCACTTCTGGTAAAGTGTTGTTATTAACTGACACACTGTAGACCCCTGGTGAGCCAAAGGAACCGGAATGCATTCAGATATGGAAAGGAAATAAACTGGATGACACTCGGTGTCTTGTTCTAAAACAATTTCTCTGTGAGAAAGTAAGCATGTTTACGATTTCATCTTCAAATTACAAAATATAAACAAAATAATTTATAATATTTTTGTCTTATTTTGACTTGCCATACCTGGACCAAACTTATAAGAGATAAGTCATAACTTAAACGTAGCCTGATGATGAAGGCAATAATTGTGAAGAGTAGAACATATTGTTGATTTTAAGACTTTCAAAGCAGCAATTCAAAAATTGATTGTCTGTTCGCAGAAGCGCAGACGTCAAGGAAATTATTGATGTTTTTCTTATTTAAATATGTTTTACATTTGTATTCGAATTATTGTTTTTAAAGATTTGTGGGCATCAATCACTCCTTGATGCCTGCAAATCATCCATATACAAATTTCAACTTAACGAGAAAGATATTATATGTATGTTGTCACCCTTTCTTTAATATCAAAATTGGTTTTTGTTAAAAAATATTTTTTATTCTCCAATAATACCATTTGTTCATGTTTTTCTAATTAGTCTCTATTTTATATCATTATTGAAATGCCACGCTCAGACGATTTGATTTTAAGAAGGATATGTGGCCTCATGATTTGACAACAAAACAAATAATTAGTTGTCACATTCACTGGCATGGATTGTATGCTGAAACAAAAATACACTGACTAACTGATCATAATCATATATTCTACACAGAAGTAAACTTTTATTCCAATTACTATTCTCCTAATTTCAAATCTAAATTTAAAAAGAACCAAATCAGAAATATTATGGGAGGGGAAAATAATTGAAAGATTGGATAAGACAAAAATAAAAATGAAAAAATGAAACCATTGAAGAATTTACTTTCTTGGCTTTGGTTATAAAACCTCAAAAAGTCAAAATCCTTATACCAACAAACAGTTTTAATGTATAAGACGATAATATAAGACTTGACCTTATCATCCCATGGTAAGATAACGATTTTTATAGGTTTTGCCTATAACATGTAAATGATGTACGCAAATGATGTACGTAACAAAGAAAATAACATTAAAATGGGTTGATTGATTGATTGATTGATTGATTGATTGATTGATTGATTGATTTAATGTTTAACGTCATTTTCAGCATTATTGTGATTTTTTATAGCTGACAGTTTTTTTGTTTTGTTTTTTTTTGGTGGAGGAAGCCGAAGTGGTCGGAGAGAACCACCGAATTTTCAGTAGGAAAATTAGCAATCGTATTAATTCGTGATTGGAGTCGAGCGCACCTGCCAAGTGCGGGATTCGAGCTCACAACCTCAGTTTTGACAAACTAGTGATACAGTAGTTCGACTACTTAGACATGTTAGACCACTCAGCCACCGAGGCCCCTAAGACAAGGGTGCATAATTGTATAACGTTTATTAATTGTGAATTAAACACACACAAGAGACGGATTAATAAAAGTTTTTCCAAACTTGTTTCCGAATCCCATCATTGAATGTTATGCAAAAATTGTACTATTCCATTGTTTTGATTTTCCATTATTAAATACTGTTTAAACTAAATACAACATGCAAAGTGGAGCAATCAACAGTACGTAGAAACTATTAGAAATTGATTACAAAGGTTGAAATAAATGTGCATCCTTAAACACTTTAAGTACGTTGGGTTCTCAATCGAAAACAGAAAACTGGTGAAAATCGACACTTATTTATAGAATTTACCTGAAAGTTTTTTCAATCATCATCAGACACTTATTAAGAATTAACCTGAAAGTTTTGTTCAACCATCAAGTAAATATACAAATAAGGGATACGCGTCAATTTTACAACTAACCACAAGAAACAAATAAACGGGAATATAAAGAACGATAGATTGACAAAGCTAGAAATATTAAGAATACCTTTTTGTTAATTACAAATAAGTAAATACTTTTTTTTTTCTAGAATATGTAGAATGCAACAAATGCTTCTTTTTACAAAAATCAATACTAAATCTGTACGATTTTGTCCTCACGTTTGTGATACACATATTGTATATATTCCAAGCGGTCAAACAATTATACCAGGAGAATTATATGCTAGTCCAATTGACATGCAATCAACGCCGTTTTAAAAACTTGATATATGAAATATTTATCAATTGGTGTAGTTTAATACTGCTGGTTGTTAATAATCCTTTCTAATATATTCAATAACTTATTGGATATCCCAGGCACATATACTGCGCTTGCGTCAGACAAAACAACTCTATATACACATTTTGGGGCCTTTTATAGCTATGTGATATGGTCTTTGTTGAATGCCGTACAGTGACCTATATTGGTTAATTTCTGTGTCATTTGGTCTCTTGTGACCAGTTGTCTCATTGGCAATCGCATCACATCTTCTTTTTTATATATAGTATACATTTTGTTTGGGGCTAGCCGAAGCTCGCCTATGGGTGTGGGATTTTCTCGCTGTGCTGAAGACCCATTTATGGCCTTGGGCTTTTTCTGCTCTTTGGTCGGGTTGTTGTCTCTTTGACACATTCCCCATTTCAATTTTCAATTTTATATGTATAGAAATATGTGCGATGACGGCATGAATTGTTCAATATTTCAAAATACGAGGTTGATTTTTCGAGAAAAAAATAATTACTTTGAATATAAGGATCAACTTTAAATAACAAAATACAATGAAATAACAAATACAATGGCAAATCGTACATATGAACCACCAAACCAAATAATATGTGTATTATAAAGTGGAAATATGTGGTTTATTTTCTTTTTTCAGGCTATTCTATTTGTATGAAAAAAAAAAAAACTCTAAAGATAGAAGAGTGATTTTTTGTAGTCTGATTTAATCCTGTTCACTGGTTACTGAGAATTTGGATATCTGTTTAACTAAAGACTTATATACTTATATCGTTTGTAAAAGGATTGTTTGTATGTGAATACCTTTCTATATTTATATTATTATATTATCTCCATATCTACTGAATTTATCTGTTGACGTATTTCATGTCCAATGTCATAATTTTCTAAATAGCAAATTTGTTACTTTTAATGCAATTTTTTTTTTTTTTTTTTTTTGTTGGCTTGAATTAGGTTTACCCCTTTATTCTACAAAAATCCATATACAAAGTAAAATTACAAAAATACTGAGCTCCAAGGAAAATTCAAAACTGAAAGTACCTTATCAAATGGCAACATCAAAAGCCCAAACACATCAAATGAATGTTAAACCTTTAGTCACAAATAAGTATGTCAAATTATTATCTCCTGTTTGTCAAGTATATGCTTTGAGATATATAATTTTCAAACTTACACATGTATATGCATAGCAGGATACCCTTATCTTGTAGGCACACTCGGTCTCCCTCAAGTTGAAGTTGATTTGATATTTTCAATTGTTATAACTTTGTATGTATATCCAAGATGTTGAAAGTTATGTATCGATGTACGGATATAGTGTTTATTGATAACAAAATCAATGATTTGATTTTTGATTTTTGGTGTTTTAACGCCACTTTTAAGCACCGCATTTGGGCTATGTCGTGGCGGCCAGTTTTTATTGGTGGAGGAAGCCGGAGTGCCCGGAGAAAACCACCGACCTTCGATAGAAACACTGACAATTCTAGTCAATTAAGATTGGAGTCGAGTGCACCCGCACGAGCGGGGTTCGAACTCACAACCTCAGTGTTGACTGGCTAGTGATTACAGTAGTAACTACTTAGACCATTCGGCCCCCACAAAATCAATGATATGTCACCCTTTTCATATAGCGTCATATAAATTAATGGTATAAAAAATCTGAACTTGACACATGCACACAATTGTATGAATCTGTAAATGATATATTTTGAAATCATAATCAATTTGTCATATTGTCCAAATATAACAATATATATATATGTCTAAATTGAAAACAACATTCAAACCTATGATTGCGTTTGATAAAAACCGCAATTTTTATACGTGTGCATGCAAAACAAATTTCTTGGTAGAGGGGTCTAAATACAGCACAAACAACGTTTTCCAAAAGACCAAAAAAGTGAAAAAGTATATTTAAACAAAACTCGTTTGACTAACAGGTCGAACAACGGATGTTCTTAAACCTTGCTGACTGCCATTGGCGATTGCCAAATAAACGGATCACAAGATGTAACAAAATGGATCTTTATTATTAATTTAATACCAAACAGAAAACAATAAACTTGCGGAAGAGATGGTATACCGCAAACATGAGGTGCAAAAATTTGTACACATATCCGGATTTCGACAATTAATGTCTCTTCAGTGATGGTAGGATATACATATATATGAATATAATTAACACAGCGAAACACCAGCTCATATTAGTATTTGGAAATAAAACACGCGATCTCAATTATGAAAGGATAGTAATTCGTTGAGAAGCTTTTTAAAATCGATCAAAGCAATCATTTGGCAATACATTTATTATGTTTACACACCGATTATAACACTGGCATACTGATGTCAGTTAGACATTGTTTACTTTACTGCAAGGAATAGACTGCAATGCACTACAACACGATAACATTTAAAGCATCATAAAAAGTATGGAAAATGAATCTGAGACAGACAATGTTTGTTTAACAAATCATGCGTGGACCTTCAGTCTGTTTGTATTTTGAATACATTAAAAACATCACATTTGCCAGGACTGGTTCTAATCTTTAGCATCATATACAATGATCGGAGTCTTCGATGTCCGAGTTTAACATCATCATTATGCCCCTGTTCTTTGAAGATTTATTTGTTTTGATTCTACTTTCTATTTATTAAGGTCACGTTGCGTCAAAATCAAAGTCTATATACATTTTTATTTGAAAGAAAACATGCTACGTATGCATAATTATTTAAGTGCTAATTGAATTTCTTCTTAATAAACTGGATAGACCATAATGAATAACAATTGGTTTGAAAAGTTAATTGTTTTAAAGCAGAACAGATTCGATACATTGGTAGTTATCAAATCTCTAAAACATATACATTACAAAAATAATATACTTTACGTTTATCTTGAAACTAAGGTTTTCTCAGACATAGGAAAAAATCTTATACATGCTGACTTTATTTTGATGTTAATTTCATCAACGTTTGTACTTATCTCTAAGTGAATTATAATTTTTGTCGTGTAAGGAATATAATATTTAAGAAACATGAGTTTTTGAAGGTTGGGTGCGTTTATCTGGAAAATGGTATCTGTAATGAGTTGCTTTTACTTGATAAAGCATAATATTAAAGAAAGGTCAACATTTGGTGCATATGTATTGCCGACAGGTGCAGAGTTTTCAGTAGTTCAATTCTACTGATAACATTTCGACTGATTTTTACATACAAAACGAACATCTGTGCAGTTGTATTCCTCAATGAAGTACGAACATCGTGCGTAACCAATCTGGCAATGAAGTAGGTTATTGCATATTATTGTTACAGAAGACATGAAATCTAATACTGCAATTAAGGGTAAAAAAAAAAAAACAACAAAAGTTTAAACAAAAAGATGAACATGCCTCAATGAGACACTACAAACAAAAACATATCTAGTTGTCAACATAATTTATGTGTCTATACACCTATTTGATGATGTTTTAAAAACGAAATTTAAAATAGATCTAAAGAAATAACTGATGATTTATCTGACTTAGGACAGACATCGACCATCTTGAAGTAGGTTTCGGTTAACCTTCAATAATGTTAATGAAAAAGAGAGGCGGAAAATATCAAAGGGATATTAAAACTAAAAAATCGAAAACAAATTAACAAAACCGTGGCAAAAAACAAAACAAACAAAAAAAAAAAAAAAAAAAAAAAAACAATCAATATAATTGACAAAGTTTTAATAAACGTTTGTATGAGTTCCCTTATATGAAAGCATCAAATTGAGTCTGGCGGGCATCTTTTCATGAGTTGTTTTTTTTTTTTATAGACAACATTCCATACATATACAAAAATTTGTTAATAATGGCTATTGGTTTCAGAGAAGATGGTGAAAATATGATTTCCCCTGTTGTTGATAACTGCCACGTTCAAATGAGTATCCACCCGTTTCATAAGTTGGCTGCATTAAGTTTTCCCCAATAATTAACAGAAGCACTCTTACAAAGATTAGCTGATAGTTTACTTGAAATATTAAAGACTGGTATATTTAACTCATTTTCCCAGTAAACTAGTGACAAATTAATTTATGCATTTGTGTTTTTCATTTGCGCCATTGCCATGATTGGCGCCAATCCAAGTTAAACCAAAACCTTGAAAAAAAGTATTCTTGCTTAATAAGTGAACACCGCGATACTAAGGGTGTTTGTTGAATAACAAGTCTGGTGCCATTCATAACACATTAACATATTAGAATCATATGTATGCGTCCGCATGGACAAATGATAGACGTTTAGCAGTTAATCAAAACATCATCGTACATTTCAAACTTAAATACAAAATTAGATATATGAAAAATGTGAGAACATACCAAAGAGGCAATACAATCTCATACGTCCATTTCTGTTTTTCATTCGTGCCATTTAAACAATATTAAATACACAACACTTCGTCGAAGAAAATGTAAGTGTTCTTATGTTGTGCTGTAATACCACTGTCCCAGGTTAGAGGAAGGTTGAGCGCTCACAAAAATGTATAACCCGCCACATTCTGTACTCCAAGTAAGGAGCCTTTAGTTTATTGGTTGTCGTTGGTTCATGTCTGTCTAATTTGTTTTTCGTTAATTGGTTTGTTATGAATTATGTCGTTTGTTTTGTAAATTGAATTATTTCAATTTTTTCATATCGGGACCCTATAGCCGACTACACGGTATGGGTTTTTTCTCATTGTTGAAGGCCATACGGTTGCACGGTTGCTATAATTGCTTACATCCACTTAATTTGAACTTTGTTGGATAGTTGTCTCATTGGCAATCTTACCACATCTCCTTATTTTTACAAAAAAATCAATAGACGAAAAGACAAACAAAATTAAGGATGTTCGCTCCTATGTTTCAAAATAACAATGTTTTTAAAAGACTGTTATAGATTGATAGAATATGAATAAGGGAACTTAAAAATTTGAAAAAAATGATAGGTCCGTGTTCTAGTTTTTGAGATATAATCAATTGAAGATTTGGCGGGAAATGGTTCTCTCTAGATTTTTCATACATTTAACACCTTTTTCCTTTCAAAAACTATGAAAAAATAACAAGGATTTAATAAAATTTTCAAAAATGACTTTTAAAACTATATGCAATAAAATTATGAAAAGAAAAGTATGGGTCAGTGGGAAAAATTTTTATTGGCACTACATGGATAAAACTAGAGGATTCCTAATATCTGACAAAAAGTCAAAAACATGAGTAGCCAACATCCTTAAGAAAACATTATATAGAAATTGAAGATTTGACAAAAAACGGATTAATAAATGTAGTTTGCATAACCCTAAGACCTTACTAAATACAAAACCCGTCGATTCGTTTCATTCTATTATTCTCAGAGTTGACTGAGTGTGAAAGTTTGAAATAAAACAAGGTTTTCGTGGACAGAAGATAAACGAGACATTTACCGTTAGAAACAGCCTGGACATTGAAAAAAATAATAGCTCAAAAACAACACTTCCAACTAACGCAAAATCTACACGAACATCTTAAAACGAAACTAGAGAAAAACTGATGTGCTTCGAAGGATAATTAGCATCTGCCGTCTTCCAAGTATGCAAGATTTTTCAGTTATGTCACAATCAATAAAACGTATGTGCAGAATAAAACGCATTTTAGTTTTAAAAGTATGATTTTCCTCGCTATAAACTACAATAGTATAAAGACATTGTGATGACGTACAATGAAATGTAAACTATGAAAATGTACCTCATCTGCAGTGTGTTGTCCAAAATATTAAGAATTCTACTGTTGATAATTATAAAAAAGGTAATAATATAATGATAGAATAGGCAAGTCCACTCATACACACATTTATAAGCATTTACAAATGTCTGTTCTACGATATCGTGTGTAAATATCGTCGAGCAAAGTAGAGAATACGTTTACTCATAATTAGCATAAATGACGTCAACGACAAAAAGTTTCGAATGAAATTATGATAAAAAAGGTGAACGATTACGGCTAGTGACCGATTTCAGATATATCATATGTGAAAAGTGGTGTCATCTAAGAACATAAACTGAGTTATCTGTTTTGGGACGATCATTTAAATAAGGATGAATGATTGGAAGAGGCAAAACGTTGAAAAAAGTTATATCTGAGTAAAAAATGCATAATTCCTAACAAGAGATAGGTATAAACATATGGTTATAGGGTTTGTGTAGATGGGCTAGTATTTAATTATTTGATTTATTTTGTTGTTTTATCAATCTATATACTATTTCTCCGACGTGTGTGTTTTTAAGAAAGCGTTCAGTATCATATTCGCTAGCATAGCTGCTATTTCCAAGATATATATAGTTGTTGATCGATATACTAAATAATTAGGCTATCCAAATGAAGTCATTAATAATAACACATCAGACACCATTTTGAATTCTCTAGACAGCATGAATTTTTTAGGCTATCTAGATCTTTTTAGCGGCTAGGCTAGCTTTTAAGTAGTCAAAATATACGTAGACCTGCGTAGCTACTACGATATTGACCGCACCTCAAATAAAAGGAATTCAGAGTTAATGAATTTATAAAAGAGGTTTGACCTTGATTTTGGAAACGCTTTTTGATCATCATAATTTTCTGTTTCAATGAAGATTTAGTGAATCAATTTACTCATTTGAGTATAATTCGAAATTCTAGAATTGTTGAGTTGGAAAAAAAGTATTATTGTTGACATGCTCTGCACATTTCGCCAGCTAGCAACTCTTGCCCAAATTGAAACTAAAAGATAAAATAAGATTTTTTTTTTAATTATCTAGACAGAACTCGAGAGTTATCTATTTTATAATCCTTATTGTGTTTTGAATTTCAGTCTATTTAGGACTTAAATTTAACATTTTTGGTGTTTTTGATAACCAAACCTTTATCATCTGTTATCGTTTACACTGCGTACCATCACGAGCGGATATATGTAGGTGTAATACCGCCATTATTTTTCCCAATTAGTCTTTGTTAAATTTGCACTTTTCAAAAAAAATTTGCAGAATTTATCTTTGTTTCAAATAAAGAAATACTTGGAATGAGTAAAGTTTTATCCTGTTCAGTACAACAGACAAAATTTTACATAACATTTCATTGCATATAAGATAATAACCATTACTGGAAGTTAACCAATCTAATTTTCACCCTTTTTTTCCGGTGTTCAAGCTTTGGTAACCATGTAACCTCTAGTTTCCAAATAATTCTATAGAAACACCAAATAAAAAAGAATGGTGCTTTGAAACACACAAGATAAATGTTTATGGCTCAGAATTTGTTTTATTGCAATGAAATGTAGGAATTAATTTCCTACAACTTTCGAATTCAAGGAAATTTTTTTCGATCCTTTTTCATATGCAACCGGATAAGACGTACTATGATGTGGTGGTCTTACACATGTACCTCCGAAGCGGTGGAAAAAATGTGAAGTCAAGTAATGTCATGTTCTTCTTAGTTGCATCAAAGTCTACGTTTTGCTGACAAGTAAAGTTTGTGATGCCGATTTCTAATAATGTAGCTACTATTAAGGGCTGGTTATAATCCTTGTTTTGCTTTTTATCTCTTCAAATCGTCAGATTCGGACCGGATGGTACCTATTTAAAAAATTACGCGACGAGTTAAAACTTGTTAAAACACATTTATCCTTCAAATATTCATTTGACATTTTCGTAGAAGAAAGTCATATTCATGCTTTCACAACACTGTATCATTGTGTTTTTCGAAATAACTTTAATTGGTTTCATAGATAAATTCATTAAAATAAAGTGGATAAATTGTACGGCGAAAAGTTTTTTATCGTACGGGGAATAGAATAGATACTTTTTGCTATTATTGTTTCTGTGCTTCAGAAGTAACTATTTTCTGGTGGTCATGCTACACAGTGGCTAGTTCCCCTTGATGAAGGACACTTGAATATGTTACATTGCAAATATATCTGTGACCGTTGTAGGAAAACAGACTTTCGGGCTTGTATTTAATGAATAATATTCATGCATTACCTCATGATAAACCTTGCAATGCATTTTAAAACCTATGATACTTTTTTTTATATGCGACTGTATTTGAAGGTTGCAAAATTCACATAAAAAATGCCAAAAACAAAACAGTTTTACTAAAAGAACAACATATTTTAAGACACACAGACAATAATTATGAAGTATGACAAGTAAAACATGATGAACATTGTTATTTAATTATACAAGAATAGAGAAAAATAAGTGTTGAATAATGAATTGAACAAAAAAGGGTTTAAATATGCGCTGAAAGCTTTATGTTTGTACATGAATTGTACAAGTTGCCAGTTTGAACAGATGAATCCTGGTTTTCGAACAAGTGCATGTTGTCAAAGAAGCAACATACAGTATAAATACATTGCATATAATTCATCGTTTTGTTGCAAGGAAAAATATTACACATTTAACAATTAGAACCCAAAAGAATTTCATTTACCTTGATGAAAAACAGATGTTTTGCCTATTGTCACCGCAAGACAGCAAGACTAATCACAAATGTTAATCAATAGTACATCAGTAAACAAACAGAAGAGAATATACACTTTATGTGAGAAATTTGCGTAGTTTGTCATATGATCTTTATTCAGATTATGAAACTGCAGTTGTGTATTCATAACCAAATGTCTAATTGACGTTCATGGAGTAATCCAGATGAGAAAATTAGATAGGTAAAAATAAATTGATGTATGGAATAATGAATTATTAAAAACAGAAAAAAGTATTCTTAGCATTCTTGATTATTAACGTAAGTAACAGACGAACTTAATAATGTTTACTAAACATAAATGGCCAAGTCCAATTTGAGCTTCTAACTCTCTAATCATACAGTCGTGGAGAAAAACCTGTCTGGCATAAATAAAGCCTGGTTTCTTTCATTTGTTTTGTATTAAATACCAAATATTATTTGGTTAAACTCCTTTCACGAGGTCAGTTCTATACCTTTCATGCATAGCACAATATGTACAAAAGCTGTAGAAAAACGATTGATGGAAAGCTTTTTATCACCGGCTTCCGCATGGTTAGAGCACCACAGCTTATATATGCCATTTGAGGCGCAGGAGCTGCTTACACTTATGAAATTGCCAAGTGCACTTCTGTCTTTTGGTAGAGTTTGTGTTCCTCAATCAGTTTTTCTCTCAATACGCAGGGTGATATAGACTGTTGTTTGTCCTTTCAGTATTGGTATTGTTTCCTATTCCTTCTTTAATATTTGCATAATAAAATTTGGATCGTTAGCAAAGGAAAGTTTTCTGGACGACACAAGTCCCAAAATACGACAAAATATTATATAATCTAATAATTATCAGGCCCGGTTGTTCAACCCTGTAGTTAGATTTAACGAAGAGTATCCCTAACGAGTCGCTAAAATATCAACACAGTGGCTAATTAATCGTTGTGTAAATTATATCGTTTTTTAATAAAATGTAACGACATTCTTAGTTAACACGGTGGTTATATATAAGGAATCTGGATGTGATTAAAAATGATAATACCAACAAATCTTCGAAAAAGTGTAACTTTTGTATTATTCAACATGGCTGAAAATACTGCAACACGGTCTAGCAGGGAGAGAAATTAAATTTGAATTAAATTTAAAAAACAGCTAGAGAGAGCAATTTAACCACTAATGTGGTGACCACCCAGTAGGACCTAATGAAGGAAAAGCATCCACAGTCCTGGACTAATGTTAAAAAAGGAAATGTGGCAATAAAAGTCAGGTGAATGCACTTTAGTCCACGGGGGTAGCATCACCTCAGTAGTCAGAAATTTGATACTGACATGATTTATAACAAACCTTTCTTACAATGTTACATTTTCCGTTTATAAATTTTGTAATTATGAAGAAAATAAGGTTCCAACTCCCTCAAGCAGAGTTGACCTTAGATATATTTGACTATTACTATTACAAGTTACTATAATAGTGTTCTTAAATTTATCTTTTCAGTCCGCAATTGTCAAAACGGAAATTTGAATAAAAGTGAAAATTAGTGCATTCTTCTCCTCTTTGGTTTTAAGAAAAAGTATAATATATGTCATTCAAAATAATGTATCAAAATTAAAAAGAAAGGATATTGAACGAATTTGAGTTATCCATTTATGAACAAAGTGGCACAGTAAAAAAAACTAGGTAAATTTATAAATTTTAGGATTTTGAAAAAGCTAAAAGAAGAAATAACATGGCAGTTCCAGGTGTAACATTTTTTTAATTTTTTTTAACTATTTTTTTAATTTTGAACTCATTAATTATAGGTTGCATTTCTGTAAATATTTACAATGCAATTTCCCATAGGAACTCCTTTTACGGCTAAAACTGTACCACTTTTACTATGAAGTTTTGAAAAAAATCATATCCTAGAATGGAAAGTTCATATGCTCTACAATTTTTTTCAAAGGTCAAAATATAGGGCTGTGCGGCATATTTTCAACGTTTATATGCCCCGAACTTCGAAGACTTTAAACTAACACTAAATTTCTTAACTATCCCTACCTTGACTGTAGGATTACCACAGATTTCTATATAGACAATATGCATATGTATATTTACTGGTAACATTCCCAAGTTATGTCTCTATGAGATGAAACCTAGAGATCATAACTGGGAACCAGTATGTAAACAAAATTAATTAGCTATGAATATTCTATATCTCCCCAAAAGAGGCGTGGTTTGAGAAACAGCTGTATTTACAAAGTGCAACCTATACAGCACAAAACAACCTGTACAACAAAACTGACTTGTTAATAGTTCACCTGTATATTGTTTTTGTATTTTTCCTGTAATTTCACATGTCTGCCAGCAATTTATAAAACCAAAATATGTATTTGAATTGTATAAAGTGTTCCGCCTTCCCTATTATATATGTGGCGACATCCTTAAGAATAAAAGAGCAATACTATTTTCATTTTGTCAGAGAATCATAAACCTATATGCGGCAGCACCTATATCAAATAAGCTGCATTAAACTTCATGTTTTTATCAGTTACATTCCGAACTATTGAAGAGAGTGTGGCTGGTGTATTATACACAGTCTACATAATGATGACTGAAAAAAAGGAAAACAGAAAAAAGTTTATACATTTGAACAATGCCGTGTAGGATAAGCGAAGTTGGTAAAGCAAAATGATAATTACAGAATTACAGAAACGAACACAAGAATCATAAAATAAGCGAAAACTCTCATATCGAAAACATTCATGAGATCAGGTTACATTTTATAGTTTTGTGGAGAACATTTACCGAAAACATTTGAATGCAGTCTTTTAAACTCCCATCCAGACCGTCATCAAAGGAAAGCGATTAAAGAATTCTATTATTTAAAGATTGTTCTGATGAGTAAAGATAGTTTTTATATCAACATTTTCTATCAAGGGACTTTTTGCAGTCAAGTGGTGATGTGGAGATGGAGACAACTTGGATGTTATTCCCTCGGGTTTTTTAATTGTTACCTTCATTTATCTTCCTTATCCATTTATGAGATTTAAAACTGTATACTATGTAACACCTGTGCATTACTAGCGGGTGTCTTTCTTTATGTTTCTGGCTTGTAAACATCCGAATAAATGTGTTTTGGGAACGGCTGACGGATGATGATGAATACATAGCAATAAGTGCTTTCACTATCGACGCGCATGGTCCAACGCAAGGATGGATTGTAGAAAGAGATCACAATGGTCTCAAACCCAGACAAGTTTTAACACTTTTGCACAAAAACTATATCACCGTTGCTACATATTTATCTAAAAAAGTTCCATGATCTCTCTGTCAAAATGTAGTTAGTTGCCATCATGTCCAAACCGTGTCAGCCAACAATGCTAATGAACCAGATAAAAAATCACGAACATTGTTAATTTGAAGTATTTTGTAAATTTTTTAGGGTGTTCCGATTTCAGTACGTATGTGAATTTTAACTTGTTATAATTTTCCCGCCATTTTGTATGTAAACGGTCGTGTCTTACTTTTTTAATTTGTCATATAACACGCTTGCACTCGTTGCAGTAATGTCGAATGTAATCGTACATGTACCATACCAAATTGTCAGCTATAAAATGCCCCGAAATGACAAATTTAAAACAATTTAAACGAAAAAACTAAAGTCCTGATTAATATACAAAACAATTAATGAAAAAGAAATATTATATGCAGCAACGAACGACAATCACTGCAAATGTTGTTTAATTTTATCAAACATGTATTTCGAAAACTCTTTTAAAAACTAATATTATAAAGTGTATGTATATCTTGTCCGGAAATAATATTTATCGAAGTCAAAGATCAAGGTTATTTTGTTTCTGTTAGGCTTTGAATCTTCCATTTAACATGTTACCGTTGAAAAAGTTGAATACAACGTTGTTCTGACGTCACGTGCAAATACTAAAAACATGAACATAAGCATTGATATATAATTCTACTTGACTGTAAAATTTGTTGAATGGATTATCAATTTTGAAAAAAACAAATTGGTGGTAAGTTTTTCGAGATGAAAATCAAAAGTGTTTTAAGTGATGAACTTTGACCTTGATTTAAGGCATGATGGCACAAGCTCTTATATTTTCGAGACATATTTTGAAAAAGTATAATATTTAAGCTTTCCTATGAGCTTCTTTAATGCCGTGAGGAATTTAGGTAATTTAAATTTCTAAAAGTGTCCTTTTCTCCGCGCCACTATTGCCCCTACACATACTTTGATCATTGGAACATGCATACAAAAGGGGGACGAGAGAGACCAGAGGGACAGTCAAACTCATAAATTGAAAATAAACTGACAACGCCATGGCTAAAAGTAAAAAGACAAACAGACAAATAATAGTACAGAGGACACAACATACATGTGTACAGGTAATCATAGTACACAGAAAATGTATATTGATATAAACTTATGGACACGGTTGTTCACAGGTGCATATCATAAAAAATCGTTAAATACAAAATTTAGTCTACACAAAGCATAAAACAAAATATAAGCAAATAATTTTAACATTTTTTAGAACTGCATGTTGCTATATAGATGTTTTTTCTTTTATTTAAATCGTTCCTGTCTTAGCTGTCTTATTGATGTAACACGCCTAAATTATAGTCATTAAGTAACAATGTTGAGGTCAGAAGTAAAACCTTAATGTTTTTTTTTTTTATTTTTGTGTTTTGTGTTGCACTTCAAAGACACAATGATAAATGTATGTTTATGATTTTTGATTGTTATACTGCTATTCCAAAACTGCTAAGCAGGGTTTTCTAGATAGTAGAAATGCCATAGTGTACGCTAATCTTAAAATGTGTAAAATTACGATTTTCCTAGATAACGGAAATATATATCAAATGCAAATGAAACGCTGATAATTTTTCTTATGTTAATGTGTTCATCGTACAGAAGAAATTGATTGTTTCAGCACATTGTCAATAAAACATTCATATTAATTTGAAAATGATGAAGAATAATGTTCTTGTAAATACTTAAATATTCATGAGGCATTTATTTCGAAAAGAGGTCAAGTTCGACATATGAGTTTGAATGTCCCTCTGGTATCTTTCGCCCCTCTTTTGAAATGAAGTCTATCTAATTCTGTGTTACAATAATAATATCAAAATTAAATGCTATCAACCAAGGCTTGACGTGTTGGAGTGATCAGACAAAATAGAACTGAATACAACATGTACAAGTTAATGAAAATTGGATAGCAGAATATGGATCTTTTCCAATTTGATAAAAATCTTTTCAACTTCATACTTTATTTGTTCTTAGAACGTTTTTGATTCAAGCGTCACTGATGATTCTTTTGTAAACAAAACGAGCTTCCGGCATTCAAAATTATTATCTTGGTATTGTTAAAGATTTTGTTTTTTTCTTTCGGACAACTTGATAAAAGAAAAATGTCAATATTTGATACCTATGTATAGCCGACTGTGCAAACTTTTTAGTATTTTAATTTTATATTCTACTGCTAACATTCCGACTAAGTTTTACAAACATATATACCTATCTGGGTTTTTTGTATTCCTCAATGAAGTACGAACATCGTGTGTAACGCCTCCAGAAATGAATTAGGCCTTTGCCAATTGCGGTTTAAAGACGAAATGATATCAAATACTGCAGTTTAGGCTAAAAATAAACAACACAAATGAATGGATAAACACAAATGCCACAAAAAGACATATACATAGCTGCCAACGCGTGTCAACGTTGAGCATATAATAGCTCATTGTCTGTACATCTAATTGATAATGATTACAAGAAAAAAAAACTTAAGATATAACTAAATAAATTACCAATGGTGTTCATGACTTAGGAAAGACATGTTAACATACAGGGCTGAAATAGTTTTTTGGTTTTCTTCCATTATATTGAAGGATTAAAAGAGGCCGAAACTACCAGAACTTTTAAGTAGACGACAAACTGACAACGCAATGCAAAAAAACAGTATTTCTTGCCTATTAGTCTATCCATATCAATCCAATAAGTATCTAAAATGTAATATCAATCAGGAAAAAAAAAATAATAGAGTTTTGAAAGACGTTTATATGAGTACCATTAGATAACAATTGTCTACAATTCTTATTTTGTTTTACTGAAAATACTACATAGTTATCATGAAAACAATATATGTCACTTTGATGGAATCGTTAAGAAACAATTGATATTAATTGAAAAATCCTAATGAAAATTTACAATTTGCATTTAATTCAAATTAAAAGTTTGGCGACTATGTTGAATACATCTACTCCGTAGAACTTGAAATAAAGGAGACCACAAATACAGTTGAGTCTGTCTATATCTTGACTTAGATCAGAAAAGGTACTACAAGTGATGGAGTTCCTCACTTGTTACATCCCATGCATTATTGGCAGAGATAAATTAGTTTTAGATATATCTATTTTTAGCAATGTATTTACCCTTTTTTATATAACAGAAGGTATATAAAACAAGTAAAATAACAAACACAAGCACTCATAAGGGGAAGATAATTCAGCCTGTTTAGCTATAAAAAAAACCGGTATAATAAATGCTAAAATTACATGAAAACAAAAAGAGGAATGGAAAAAGAACAGACAATTTATACCGAAGATTGATGGCAATTACTAAAAGGAAACTAAAAACAAACACAACTTGCATAAAAGAAATCATATTGAAAATTAATTAGCTGTGCATTGGTTGTCCATTAACTTTTTTTTTGCAATGTGTATCTTTCTGTCCAATGCGATTTCTGTCTTCAACCTCCAAGTAGCTCGTTAGAATCATCCCAATACATTGAGGAGAGAGAGGGTGAGAGACATTGAGGACAGAGAGAGTGAGAGAAGATAAGTTCAAATGATATGTGTGAAAAAGATGAAAAAAGAATAAACAAATGAAATGGAAGAACATGGGGGTTGCATCGTTGTGGTGTTTATTTGACCACAATAACGTAGTTGTCACTAACTCTAAATCTTCCCAAAGACATTTTTGTTCATAGTGTGAATTTATTACTTCCGTTATTGTCGGTCCTTCTTAATTCTTAACAACAGTATCATTACAACCTTAACCGTCCCTCTAGCAGTGATACATATTTGATGATTTTGGTGCTTTTTAGAAAATAATGAATAATTCCTATATGAAAAATATTTGACATGACTTTCAATCCATAATTTTATTCGGTTGTATGAATGATTATTGTCGCAGCTACGAAATGGTAGAATCGACCCCAAACTTTACATCCATAAGCCCAAAACCGTACGTGTTTTCAATTACGTATTTTATACCATTGCTTATAGGGGACAATACATATACTTATTATTTGTCCCTTTGCAATGACAAAAATTAAAACAATATAATACAATTTAAACAAAACCCGAACACTTATATTTTTCTATCCGATAAACTTCTGTCATTTTCAAAATACATGTTTGCTTTGTATTTCTTAAGGTCCGTTTGAAAAATATTGCATTATTATCAGTACCTTTACACAAAAAAATCACTTACATTCGTGAAACATACTATAAAGATTGACTCTTAAGAATAGATTAGTCCATACATGTATGAAGTAAAGGAAATTAGTATTATATTATAATTTGATTGACCCATATTGTTGAAGAATATCCAGATTCGGTTTTGTTTCTTGACAGTCGTTTTGTGTGTGTGTGTTTTTGTTAGATTGCTGTAAAGTTGAGTTATGTCCCCATCTCTTTTTATTCATATGATTTATTATTTGTTTCAGCTACACTAAATTCACATTAATATACACATTTTATTTATATTTCCAATTCAGGAACACGTCTGTCATCTGAAGACAATTTCAATTTCTCTTCGGCAAATCAACCAATCAAAACGATTGTCACTCTCTCCATCGGCTCAAAGAGGAATAACTCTCATGTACGTTTTCAGTTCGAAGAAACTGCGACGTCATAAACCACTGACGGCATTATACTGTTGCGCTTGTATGTGCGCATAAACAATAGAGGGATTTGTCTTTAAATACAAATTTAAATCATAACACCAACTGGATATGAAACTGTATTTGTTGTCATAAGCGTGGTTGGCTAAAGCATAAATTTGATATGCATGGTAACTTACAATTCATCATGATTGCTTATTGCCGACCTAGTGATCTTTGACATGGACAATCATGAATGGTATTATACATATAAGATACGAATTCACCTCTTTTTCATATATCAACAACCTATGAACTAATCATATCATATCAGATTTTTTGTTTTACCAGTAATAACTTCTGTTAAGTATTTGCATTTCGTTAAAAGATATGTTTCTGGATCAAAGATAGTCTAACTTGGACTGCCATTTTCGTAGACGATAATGGCAATATAATGTTGCCTGTATTGTATTCTCTTGTGTTATTCATCAGTAATACTATACTCATATACAGGTGACAGTGGAGGTGTTCTTTTTATTCCTTTGGGAAGATTTTTAGATAAGCTGTTTCAATAGTTTGATAGATAAAGGCAACATTAGTATACCGCTTTTCAAAAGTCATAAATCGATTAAGAGAAAACAATTCCAGGTTACAAGTTAAAACAAAGGATAACCAATCAACTAAAAGAGGAAAACAACGGAACAACAGAAACACTGAACTGCAACAAAAACAAAAACAAATGCCAACATACATAGAAACGGACCATTTGATAACAACTGTCATATTCCTGACTTGGTACAGGACATTAATGATAAGTCAGTTTAATATGTTATTTTTCCCTCGGTTTAAGTTTGTAACCCGGATTTGTTTTCTCTCAATCGATTTATGAAATTTGAACAGCGGTATACTACTGTTGCCTATAGGTTGCACTTTGTAAATACAGTTGGTTCACAAGCCACGCCTCATTTGGGGAGGTATATAATATTCATAGATATTTTGTTTTGTTTACGTACTGGTTCCCAGATATGATCTCTATATTTCATCTCATAGAGACACAACTTGGGAATGTTAACAGTATGAAAACAGATGGTAGCGGCGAATATTGAATTTTGAGGCAGACACAAAGTGAAGGTAGTGGTAGTACAGAATTTTAGTATAAGTTTAAACTCTTAGAAGTTCGGGGCATATAAATGTTGAAAATATGCCGCACACCCCTTTGTTTTGACCTTTGAATAAAACAGTAGTGCATATTAACTTTCAGTTCCAGGGTCAAATTGTTTACGAAACTTCATTGTAAAAATGGCCCAGTTTTAGCCGCAAAGGGAGTTCCTATTAGAAATTGCATTGTCTATATTTCCAGAAGCGCAACCTATATTGGTTGAAAAAAGAGAACATATCGAATTTCACTAAATCTGGTTTATTTCAGAGATTTTAATGAAATTAACTCACATATAAAGTTTTATAAATATTTCATGAAGATTGATAAAATCCTGGGCCTTAACTATGATGACTCAGCATATATTCACAGTGTACAGTATGCATAGTTTACTTATAGCCCTGAATGCAAAAAAAAAAAAAAAAAAAAAATTCATAATATATGCATATTTGTAATTTAAATTGTAAAGAAGTGCTTATATTTACTCTTCACAGCCATTGAAACTCATGGATCCTTGATGAATATAGTTGTTGGGTTGTGTTTCTATCTTGTCAATAACCCAGAAGTAAGCCATAACACCTGAATGTGCTTTTTTTGTGACCGCGGCATAAAAGAATACAAGCTAGAAATACAAAAATACCCCAATAAAACTAGTAATAGTGTGTTCTATCCTAAATATGTACTAAATATTCCATACTCACAGAAACAGCAGAATAATTTAAAAGATTTGAGGCCCCAGTGGCAACAAACAGAGAAAAATGCCTACCCTTTGAGTCATAAAACAGATAATTTAACCTGTAAATGCTATGAGTTTATTATTTTAAAGGTCTTTTGTATAAAAAAAAAACAATAACTGTGCTTGGAAAACATTGAAAACAACACGTTTAATAATTTCATGCGTCCGAAGCGCTTTTCTGGATTTACCTTCATCAGGAACGCTCAATGCCAAACATTTGAAATCCGAGGGATGTATAAGTACCGAAACAGTTGAAGAGCTATATGACAAAAATACCTAAAAAATAGCCAAATTCATCTAAGGTCAACTTTGCCTGAGGGAGTGGAGTTATGCAAATAACAGATGTTAGCAGTCAGTTCCATAAAAATGTTAGTGAATTAATACATCAGACTGGTAACTTCATACATACAACTTTCGCAAATATGGCATTGTTTAAAGACTTCTAGTTCATATATTATCTATAAATTATGTTAGATATATGGTTAGAGATGATATTGTTGTGATAAGATTTCTAAACTAACCATTTGAGGCAGAAATTATGAACTTTTACAGGGGTTCAAATTAACATTTGGTACTGGAAGGTCCAGGACCTTTGACACTCCAAACTGAAAGGTCCACAACCTAAATCCCAAGTCCTACTTTTACATGAAATATTTCATAACTCAATAAGATACAAAATTAATGTGCTTTTGGAGTAAGGTTAGTTAGTTTCATCATATTTGAACTGCATGTGATGTTTCGTTTCTCATATATTGAAGTACTGCTTACACATCATTAATGGGGTATCCAGCAAATAAACAGTTTACAACCTTCAATATTGAAGTACTGCTTACACATCAACACCATTTTGTACTGGATTTCAAGAATAAATTCAGAGTCACTGAAGGATTTCCCTTTTTTTGCAATACAGTATATATGCAGTGTTGAAAAGAACCTTACATCTATTTAACTGATCAGGCTTACATTGCTGATTGAGAATACATTGTCCAAAAAATTGAAAACAACACGTTCAATAATTTCATGCGTCCGAAGCGCTTTTCTTGATTTACCTTCATCAGGAACGCTCAAAGCCAAACATTTGAAATCCGAGGATGTATAAGTACCGAAACAGTTGAAGAGCTATATGACAAAAATACCTAAAACAAATAGCCAAATTCATCTAAGGTCAACTTTGCCTGAGGAGTTGAAACCTAAGTTTCTTTATAATATCAAAATTTATAAACGGACAATTTGAGAAAGGTTTGTTATAAATCATGTCAGTACAAGTTTAGTGTCTTACAATTAATCTTTAGACTTAAAATTTGGGTCACTGTCATGATCCACTGCTTTAAACAAGATAAATGCTGGGTGTCACTTCGTATATTTTATTGGGTCTATTTTAAGATTTTGTGTTCCCCTTACAAGTGCACTTTCTTTTCTGAATGGGTGGGAACTTCTGGCATATGTGCATAACATTAGACCAGTTGATTCATCAAAATATAGCCACGGTCGATCGATTTTCCAGTGCGGCTTAAATGTCCGTTCCCGTTTTCACGATTTCATTTTGGTCTTTAGTGAGATCTTCATTTGATTTCTTTTGAAGACGTTGAAGACACATATTGTTTCTATCCATGGGAAGGTTGAATATCCTTCTATATTTATGGATAATCGACCTTCCCATGGATAGAAACAAGTGCCTGTGGTTGAACCGTTCATAATCTTCTGGCTAGCTCTTTGCACCAAATTTTAACGGACTCATTTTGTTCGAAAAATGATTTGTCACGTGACTTTTAACTATTTATAACCTTGTGTTTCCAAGAAACACAAGGTTAAAATAAATCACTCGTCGGCAATGTCAGGGATGAAACAATTTTTATCTCAATTTCAATAATGATGGCAAAATGACGATACAGATGGTTTAAAAGGTCAGCAAAGATCATTTTATTTCCTTTAAAATCTAAAGTCCGTCGGGCGTAGCTAGTAACCAAAACGAAAGTCCAATTGCAACAGTGGAAGGTCACGGACCTCGGACCACCGCTAATTTGAACACCTGTACTTTTACTATGAAGTTTCGTAAAAATTATATCCTGCAACTGAAAGTTGATATGAACTACTATTTTCAACCTTCCCATGGATAGAAACAAGTGCCTGTGTCTTCAACGTCTTCAAAAGAAATCAAATGAAGATCTCACTAAAGACCAAAATGAAATCGTGAAAACGGAACGGACATTTAAACCGCACTGGAAAATCGATCGACCGTGGCTATATTTTGATGAATCAACTGGTCTAATGTTATGCACATACTGCCAGAAGTTCCCCACCCATTCAGAAAAAGAAAGTGCACTTGTAAGGGGAACACAAAATCTTAAAATAGACCCAATAAAAATATACGAAGTGACACCCCAGCATTTATCTTGTTTAAAGCAGTGGATCCATGACAGTGACCCAAATTTTAAGTCTAAAGATTAATTGTAAGACACTAAACTTGTACTGACATGATTTATAACAAACCTTTCTCAAATTGTCCGTTTATAAATTTTGATATTATAAAGAAACTTAGGTTTCAACTCCCTCAGGCAAAGTTGACCTTAGATGAATTTGGCTATTTGTTTTAGGTATTTTTGTCATATAGCTCTTCAACTGTTTCGGTACTTATACATCCTCGGATTTCAAATGTTTGGCTTTGAGCGTTCCTGATGAAGGTAAATCAAGAAAAGCGCTTCGGACGCATGAAATTATTGAACGTGTTGTTTTCAATTTTTTGGACAATGTATTCTCAATCAGCAATGTAAGCCTGATCAGTTAAATAGATGTAAGGTTCTTTTCAACACTGCATATATACTGTATTGCAAAAAAAGGGAAATCCTTCAGTGACTCTGAATTTATTCTTGAAATCCAGTACAAAAATGGTGTTGATGTGTAAGCAGTACTTCAATATTGAAGGTTGTAAACTGTTTATTTGCTGGATACCCCATTAATGATGTGTAAGCAGTACTTCAATATATGAGAAACGAAACATCACATGCAGTTCAAATATGATGAAACTAACTAACCTTACTCCAAAAGCACATTAATTTTGTATCTTATTGAGTTATGAAATATTTCATGTAAAAGTAGGACTTGGGATTTAGGTTGTGGACCTTTCAGTTTGGAGTGTCAAAGGTCCTGGACCTTCCAGTACCAAATGTTAATTTGAACCCTGAAGTAGTCTAGTTTTAGCCGCAAAGGGAGTTCCTATGGAAATTGCATTGTTTATATTTCCAGAAGTGCAACCTTTATTAAATTAAAAACAAACTTATAATACAAATTGCAAAGAAAGAATGTTACGAATTAAAAAAAAATGTCAATACAAAATTATATGATGCACGATGAATTTGATAACCTGAGTCAGGTGACTTTTTGCGAACTATTTAACCATTTTGTTACATAAAGGTGTAAATCCATAAAGTACATGACATGCTTAAAGACTAAAATGTTGTACATAGTCCATCCAAGGGATCAGAAATATCTGATTTTGGTTTTATATCAGTGTTTGACGTTTGCACTAGGTTATTTAATTTCAAATAGTTTGACTTCGATCAGCAATATGGAGAACAGCAATTGTCAAAAATGAATCTTGGGCAGTAAAATTGGTGCCATTAATGTCATAGACGTAGTATCAGATGAACCACATCCAAGTACAATTGAGGTAAATGTGTGGACAATTAAAAGAAAACTATAACTGTAATTCTCAACTTCAAACTTGCCAGTAAAGAATGTGTAGGCAAACAATATAAGCGAGGTCAATATTAAAAGGCTACAGGATGTGATGGTGAATGACTAAACATTATAAAACTATCAAAACATAGTAACACCAATTACAAATTGAAGTAACATATCTATTGAGAGCTGATTTTCTCAAGTTCTAAAGTGGTACAAGTGCACTTCCCGTAACGGTCCGCTGATAACCTTACCCAGGTAAATGAACTATGTTCTTTAGCCAAATGTGCATGACAATTCTACTTTGTAACTATCAAATAGTAAAAATAATACATGTATAAAGTGGTTGATTTTTTTATAACTGCCACGTACAAATGAGTATCCACCTGTATCATAAATTGACCACATCAGGCTTTCTCCAGTAATTAAAAAGAGCACTTTTACAAAGATTAGCTGATAGTTTACTTAAGATAGTAAAGACGGGTATATTTTCCCAGTAAGGTAGTGACAAATTAATTCCTTTGTTTGTGTTTTCATTTGCGCCATCGCCATGAATGGCGCAAATCCCAGTTAAACACACCCTTAAAATTCCTATACTAAGGGTGTCGGTGTTTATCAACAAGCATGGTAACATTCATAAAAATGAACAAATTTTATTGTCATTTTTCACTTGGTAATAAAGTCCATTACTGAGACCTGACGGATCTATATAGGGTTAGTATCAAGCCATATAACTTGTAGGATGTAATTAAAAATTCTTCAAAAAAATGTAACCTTTTGTATTATCCCCAACATTCACAGGACGAAACTAATGTTAAAAAAGGAAATGTGGCAATAAATCAAAACCCAAGAATACACTCTAGTCCCCGGGGTATCATCAGCTCAGTCGTCAGTATTTTGATACTGACATGATTTATAACAAACCTTTTTTAAATTTTCCGTTTATAAATTTACAAATTATAAAGCAAATAAGGTTACAACTCCCTCAAGCAAAGTTGACCTTTGACGTTTGTTTTAAGTCCTTTTTGGTCATAAAGCTCGTCAACTGTTCTTATATATGTCATTTTTGAGACAAAAGGTAACAAATGGTTTAACAGTTTTGAAGTAACTGTAATAGTGTTCTTGGATTTATCTTTACAGTCCGCAATTGTCAAAACGGAAACGTGAATTCAATTGAAAATAAGTGCACTATCATCGTTTTTTGTTTGAAGGAAAAGTATAATTTATTTCATTCAAAAGAATGTAACAAAGTTAAAAGAAAGGATATGGAACGAATTTGAGTTATATCTCTTTGAACACAGTGACACAGTAAAAAAAAAAACTCGGTAAAATAAAAAATGTATGATTTTCAAAAACCTAAAAGAGGAAATAACATGGGTAAGGCAGGTGTGACATTTTTGAAAACTTTTTTATTTAACTTTTTTTTATTGAACTCATTCATTATTCAGCACAAAACAACATGTACAACACAGCTGACTTGTTTATAATTAACCTGTATATATATAATGTTTTTTCTCTGTAATTTCACATGTCTATAAAAACAATTTATCAAACTAAATACCATGTATACCTTACAACAAAATTGTTTTCATCTACCTGTGTACGTTATTTTATTTGGCGGCATTTTGTCCAAGGTTATGGTTGTCTTTCTGATATTGTTTTACATCTAACCCCCTTAAATTTGTATTTACATTGTGTCATAGATCAAATTTATTCGTTTAGTGTATGTTCACTTGTTTTTGTTAATATGTCTTTTGATTGAGTTAAGCCATTTCAATTGATATTTTATAGTGTGTCTTTCTAACTTGTGATGTTACACTATTGTTTCAGGTAGGGTGAAGGTTGGCGCCTATTAAAACGTTTAAACCCGCTGCATTTGATTGCACCTGTCCTAACCTGATGTTCAGTGGTTGTCGTTTGTTGATGTGGTTCATAAGTGTTTCTCGTTTCTCGTTTTTTATATAGATTATACCGTTGGTTTTCCTGTTTGAATGGTTTTACACTAGTCATTGTTGGGGCCCTTTATAGATTGCTGTTTGGTGTGAGCCAAGGCTCCGTGTTGAAGGCCGTACATTGACCTATAATGGTTTACTTTTACAAATTGTGACTTGGATGGAGAGTTGTCTCATTGGAAATCATACCAGATCTTCTTATATCTACGTATTAGAATTGTATATAGTATTCCATCTTCCCTATTATATATGTGGAAACAACTTTAAGAATAAAAGAACAATACTATTTTTATTTCTTCAGAGAATCATAAACCTATATGTGGCAGCAGCACCTAAATCAAATAAGCTGCATTCAACCACGTGTTTTTATCAGTTACATTCCGCAGTATTAAAGAGAGTATGGATGGTGTATAAACAGTCTACATAATAATGACTGAAAAAAATGAATACAGAAAAAAGTATAAACATTTGAACAATGTCGTGTATAATAAGCAAAGGTAGTAAAAAAAAACAAATTACAGAATTACAGATGTGAAACGAACACAAGAATCATTAAATAAGAGAAAACTCTCCCATGGAAAACGGTCATGAGAATAGGATATATTTTTATAGTATTTTGGTGAACTTTTATCGAAAACATTTGAATGCAGATATTCAAACTCCCATCCGGACCCTCGTCAAAGAAAAGCGATTAAAGTATTCTATTATTCAAAGATTGTTCTGATGAGTAAACATAGTTTATATATCAATCAGGGGACACTTTGCAGTCAAGTGTGGATGCGGAGATGCAGACAATTCAGATGTAATTTCCTCAGTTTTTTCAATTTTTACCTTATTTGTCTTCCTTATCCATTGATGAAATTTAAAACTATGTACTATATAACTTCTGTGCATTAATAACAACTGTCTTTCTTAATGTGTCTGGCTTGTAAACATCCAACTAAATGTGTTTTGGGAAGGTCTGCCGGATGATGAATACATTGCAAGAAGTTTTTTTTCATTTTCGATGCACATGGTTACACGCAAGGATGGATGATAGATGCAAAGATATCAAGGAAGAGATTGATCTCTTCTTCCACGAAAAGATATGTAACATCATACACGCCAACTGTAGCAGAATTGTAAAATTTATACTATCCAATAACTGGCAGCATTTAGCGGAAAGGTACGATAAGCATGGCTAAGTTCGAACAGACGTATTGTATACTCTTAATTATTTATGAATATTAGACTAGGCGAACTAGTCTTATTGATTATTTGTTAATATCAACATAAATTTCTAGATTTTGGTCATATTTGCGTAATTATCACCTATTTCATCAATTAAACTTCATCTACGTGCTGAACTACCTCACAGATATGAAACAATACTCATCACTCCAATTTGCTACTTGATGTCAGGACTTGGTTGACCGATGCTGTATTGATCGTGTTAATAAATCTCAACTTATACCGTAACAGTCTTTGTTCCAAGGGTTAACGACCTTGAAAAAAAATAGTCATTAGTTACATAGACTAGTATTATTGATTCATTTTAACAACTTAAATTTTGAATGTGTACTAAGTGCATACCTTATAAGTTATTTTGATTGCATGTGGCACTATTGATATTTAAGTAAAGATTGTAAATAGCTGTGTTACCTGTCTCTTGATTTAAAGACAAAATAGAAAACCGAAAGCTGAAAATGGCCCCTATGCGTGTATTTGTATAAGACACAGCGACAAAAACTGATGCAAACAAAGCAATAAATTTCATGGGATATCCATTTTTGTAAATTTTGACAAGAGTAAATAAAGTAGGATTTGTTTTACATAAATATCATGTTCCGTACAAATCCATGCAGCATGTTTGCTTTTTTTAATCTAATTTAGCAGTCATTGGAAACTAATGGACTTTTTTTGACACAGGACAAATTCATGATAACGTATTCTACCTTACAATCGATTTTTATTGAAATCCTGTCGCGAAAGATGTAAGCAACATTTGCTATTTTTTTTAACATTTGTGCTGCAATCTTGATTTTTTTTTACACATATTATATAGTGAATAATGTATTACAGCTTTTTATCAATACTTACTCAAATCTTAACATGAGAAGTTTCGGAATTATTTTTTTTTAAAACAAAAAGTAGATATTTGACATAGGGAATCAATTTTGAATTGCATATTAAAACTATTTCAAGCTGTTATGCAATCCTAGCTCAGAATGATGCTTCTCACAATGTGTCTTCTTTATAAAAAAAACAAATGTTTTCCAACCTTTTCCTACCCAATTTTCGTAAAAAATAATTTAGGACAACAGGACTAAATTTAGAATTGTTTATTGTATATAGTTTTAGTTTACATTGAAATCTTGAACAAAAACAACAAAAAATCATGAGTTTACTATCTATACTTTTGGACTTTTTGCGTTTAAAAAAGGTATTTCTCCTAATTTGTAACTTTTTTACAAAAGCTAAGTTTTTACTAAAATAAATTGAGCAATGTTAACTTAAAACCATATGCACCTCTACATATTATGCATATAAAATCTAACATTTTATTGGCGTCCTACCAATACCTTTTGTATTTTTTGCGTTTATTGGTGAAAACAAAAAACAAAATTTGGAAAAGAATCATCAGATCGACAAGAAGCACAAAAACAACTAAAAAAAGACCAATTACACAAGTATTGATTTGAGAGTACTCGAAGCTACAAAACGTAAGTCCAAAGCCAATTAAAACAAATCATGTTTCCCAGAATGAAAATAAATCAATACACATCCAAAAGATTTAGTGTAGATACATAAACCAATGTGCAATGTTAAATTAAGTATCGACATAATGTAAGACATTAAGTGTGCATAACTGTATAGCTATTTAACTGCATAATGTATCCATTAGTTGAAAAACTCATCAACAATACAGACTTATAATGTGTTACGCCAGTCCACATTAGACCCATCAATGGTGCACTAGTCGTAACAATTGAAAGGTCAAATTAAATACGAAATTAAAGAGGATTAATTAATTGCAAAAATCTGACAGGTTGTTCCAATGATTGTTATGGCAATCTGCAAAATCTTATCAACGATACAATGCATATCATTTGGTACACCAGACTCGCGTTTCTTCTGCGACAGACTGATCAGTGGCGTTTGAATTTAAACAGTTGAAAGTACAAATGATATTCTAGGTTGAAGAGCATTAAAAAAAGTTCTAACAGGTTGTTCCAAATCTGGCCAAGTCCATCTAGACACGGGATTAGAATGACCTTAGCATGCTTAGTGCTATTATTCAACATTGTATAAACAGTAATCACATTTCAATAACAGATTGAGTGATAAACTGATCAGATGTAAAAATATTGGAATGTTAGAAAAGAGAGGCGAAAGATACCAGAGTGATATTCGGTAGTCACATTCGGGGAAAAGGTGACGAAGTTGTAGTTACGACAATTGGGATATATCCGTTGTCATCTGTGAAATATATTCAATAACGGTCAACAAACTTGTGATGGTATCCGTCAAATTTAAGAAAGGATTAAACTTCACGACTTATAACTCTTAGTTTGATAGTTACCTTGTGAGCAGCAACCCTCTTTCAAGAAAATATCATCCGATATAGAGCAATTAAGTTGTTGTTTGGATGTTAAACACACCTATACACAGAAAAAAAAATGATTGTCAACCATGAATTGTAAGGAATTAACGAGCACAGACAAGTGATACTGAGCTATATTTGTGCTAGTTTAGATAATATTATGTTGCAGATGGTTTAGGATTGTCAAATACAATTTTTCTGCGAAAAACAATTCTTTAGAAATGTATAACTATACCATTATGAACATGATCACTGTCTAATTACCTAGTGTAATAAAACCGAAGTAAATGTATTTTACAAATTAGTTTTGTAAAAATTTTATCATGATCTTCTATTTCATATGTTTCAAACAGTATCTAGTAGGACGACCATAAAAAACATGTTTAATAATATTATACCCATTCCATGTCTGAAAATAAAAGAATATATAATACTGTATTGATTTATAATTAGTATAGATGCCTCTTTTAAAACAGCATGCAAGATAACAAAAGGTTCTTTTATTTCATACATTTTAAATACTAAATATTCCATGAGCAGTTCGAGATACTATCACAAATACTAAAAATCAGCACGTTTTATTTATTTTATCTTTTGAAATAGTTTTTTTCCAATACACAGATTGCATATTCAAAAGCTAAACAGATATGCACATAACAAGTCAGAATGAAATTAACCAATCAATTTAAATGAATAGATATAGTTCCTTTATAACGATATTGTATTGTAGTATTTTCCTGATAAATATTTTCACCTGAGGTGTAGGTAAAGACCAAAATGCTACATATTGCATTCTGTATCGCGTTTTTCGACGTTACTGTCTCTGTAGTTCTGACACAGACTATAGAATCTTATACAAAATGTGTTCAAGTAGGAACAACATCTGTTAACAAAACTCCGTTCTTAAACAGTGACTGCATATCAGCTATAGATGGTGCAATAATGTGCACAAAAGTTGCTGAATGCACTGTATTTACCTACGATGATTTGACTAAGGTGTGTCATCTCTATCAGATGATTGATACAGTAAACTGTGATATAAATGAGCAAAATGGAGGAATGACTTATACTAAAGATACAGATAGGAAAACACAACTTGCTTGTATTACGGTGGTACATACCACTACAGGGAGATAAATCAGCTGAACGTTTTAATCACGTTTTGTTGTTAAGGAAATATTAAGCTTCTTAGTGATCAAAGTTAGTGTTTGTCAAACTGCTATATATCCAATGAAATTTTCCTGATAAAGTGGGTGGTTCAAGTTTTTTTTATTTTTTTTTTTTTTTTTATATTTTTGTCATACATGTCAAAGGTTCAAGGAAAATATTTTGCCATTTTATGAAAATTCAACGAGCCAAATTAATTTTAGTCGAGGTGTTTGGTACCACCTTAAGTCATATACGAACTCATCAGCTAAGTAACAGTAGCTTGACATTCTTTTATGTGACATTAACATTAGGGAAGGAAATGTATTGGTATGCCCAAAACATTATTTGTGTGGTTGCTGTCAAATATGTATTAGGTGTAGTGTAGATTATAAGTTTTCATCTTCCTCGGGCAAAGTCGACCTTAGATGGATTTGGCTTTTTAGGAACTTTTTGATAATATAGCTCTTCAACTGTTTCGGTTCTTATACATCTGTGGCTTTCAAATATTTGGCTTTGAGCGTTCCTGATGAAGATAAATCTAGAAAAGCGCTTCGGACGCATGCAATTTATAACGTGTTGTCTTCATTTTTTGTAATTTTATATAATAAAAATATTTGTAATCATTTAAACATATATTGATGATCTCAGTTTAAGCTTAAATTGAAGATTGTCCTTCCTCATTGACGATGACACATATAATACTCTGAATTTGACTCGGATGGGGGTGCAAGAAAAATTGAGTAGCGAAATTATGAAATACGGAAACCATTTCGGGCAAAAACAATGCAATTTCTAAAAAGGAATTCGTTCTGAAATTAATAGTGACAAGTGTTTTCAGGAGAAAAAAAAAAAAGACAATGTGCACAGCTAACAAAATTATCAAATGCTATTACAGTCATTCGTTTTTATGGTTCATTTTTTTTTTCCGATGAGATATATTCAACCAGTTGTGTCAATTAGATTTGGATTGTTAAAAATTCTAAAGATGTACTGCTAAATCGTAGATCACAATCTCTGTAATTTTGCAGCAACATTAAGACTTTTGATTTTTCTACGCTTTAAACTACCATTCTTCATGCTCAATTGAAAGATCGACTTCACCATCTCATCAAACAGAGCTTTTTCTAAAATTGGGAATCGTAGATATAAATTTCTAGTTTTGGGTTATAATAATTCTTATTTTATGAAGAACCACACTGTTTCTATCAGAAAGTAAGCTGAAGATGATATTATCAAAATGCTGGACTTTTTACTCGACAATATATTTGTTGAATTTGGAGGATTGATATTTCAACAAATAATCGGTATTCAAATGGGTACTAATTGTGACCCCCTACTGGTCGATTTGCCTTTGTTCTCGTATGAAGCAGAATTCATTTAGAACCTTCTAAAAACAAAAAGAAAAGGCAACGTGTGGATTTGCATTGCTTTACGACCTGTCTCGGTATTTATACATCCAAAATTCATGTAATTAGTTATGATGTATCTTTTGTAAGTCTGATTGGAAACCAAAATTGCCGTCTCCTGCTTGACCAACTTTTCTACAACAACAAAATATGAAAAGCTCACAAAATGCCCTTAAAACAAAAAACAACAGTGCGCGGTCTTTTACGCAAGTCAATGTCGTTGAACACACTCAACGTCATCATTATCCTCATCAAAACTGTCGCTTCGACAATGGACCACCACTGAAGAGGTTTCTCACTTGTGACATGACAATGAATTATTGGTAGAATAAAAATAGTTTTTTTTTTTTATCTCAACACTCCTGTTTACATGTATATATTTATTTATCTTTTGATATAAAGTATGTTAAACGCAATCATATGAGGAGTATCATTTGGCATATTTAGCTTAACAAAACGGTATAAAAAATAGTAAAAACGCAAGAACAAGGCAAAATGAAAAAGAAAAAGAACAGTATGAAACAATGACATGCCGAAGATTGATGGTAATTTGTAAACGCACACCCAAAGTACCTAACTTGCTTTAATAAAATCATACGGAGAGGAAAAAAAAAGAGATTTCAAATGTCCAAACCTCCTCTTGCTTTATATACGTTAATGAGAAATCGGAAATATATTCCAATACAAACATATAGTTTTATTTTTTTTATAATCACATTTGGTCGATAATTGTTTGGTCGTAATTACAATACATTATTGTAAACACATATATCATTTTCTCCCTACCTAATATACCCTAACACTTATTTTGATACTGTCAGCGTTATTGAATCTCACGCAAATCATTTTTTTGTTCTTAAAAGTAACTGGTTATCTATTGATATTTCAGACGTGTATTGTGTCAGAACATGCAATTTCATTCCTGAACAACAATTGGTGTTTGTCGAATAATAATTATAGTAATGATTTACTTAAATTTCCTTAATCTATAATAAATGTACCGGTGGGAGAAAATTGACCCATTGATTTACTTAATAAAAATGATGAATTAATGTTCTTATACTTTTTATGTCAGAATTTAGATTAATTGCAAGTTTCAAATCTGAAAAATTTCCCTTCCAAATAAAATTACATACTACAAGTGAAACATTTATCTGAAAACTGAAAACAACACTTTATAATTTTTTCGTCCGAAGCGCGGTTCCGGATTTACCTTCATCTGAAACGCTCAAAGCCAAATATTCGAAAGCCAGGGATGTATAAAAACCGAAACAGGTAAAGAGCTATATGACCAAACAGGATTTGAAAATAATAGCCAGAGAGAGTTAGTACATTAGTTTGCTAATAAACTCAAAGTTGATAAAAGGACAATTTAAGAAAGGTTTGTTATAAATCATGTCAGTATCGAAGTACAGGCTATTTTACCTGAAAACAACATTTTCAGTCTGTAATCCTTCTATTCTACCCAACTGAAAACAGTTAGTGAAAATGGTTAAAATATGACTGATCTGCCTATTTTGGATCATACAAAGTGAGTTTGGTATGATTTTATAACCAGTTTCGTTTACCTTCGACGAGGGAATTTTTAACGAGCTTGACTACCCATGAGGGTCTTGCATGGTCGGTCGTTTACCTCACAAAAAATTTCTCAGGCAATAAAAGTAATGATTATAGCAAGTAAATAAATAAACACAATTCAGATTGCTTTTCTCATGAAGTGCACTAGTACTGGTTAATAAAAAAAGAGTACACAAATAGTTTTAAATTTGGTAACACTCAGTTATTATGAAATATTACGATTGATTTTCAATATATCTTAGATTGCCAAGTTGACTGGAAGAGGTTTGGAAACAGTTGCTATTTTTACGAAAACACAACAACAATATCTTGGGATGATGCAACAGTAAGTATATTCGTTTTTATCTTTAAAAATGCAGTGCCTTTTTTCATATATCAAATATTTTACTATAAGTAAGGAAAATAAATTTTGAATAATATCAGACATCTCTGATTTCTTTTGTTTATATTCGGCATTCAATCTGTCTTTGCTAATTCATAATAATTCAATTATGTCTGGAACACGGGATATGAATACAATATCAGTCGTATTACTCGGTTCTTCATTGATACTGATCTTATAATATACGTAAGTTGTAATTATATGTGCTTAGGATTTTCGCGAAAATCAATATCCTTACTCGACACAACTTACGAATTTAAATGTTGTAGTTGGTTTTAAATGACATTTCTTGTTTATTTTCACTTGATTTATTTCAGTTTAAATAATTATAACCCGAGGTTATCGAATTTGAATTGAAAAAAAGTGTCTTGTTATTGCTTTTTTTTCATGTTCGTCATCTTGTTTATTTTTGCCATAGTCCTGTCTGTCTGTCTTTCACACACAGCTTTGTTTTTGTTCCTGGCATTTTGCATTGTGTCATATTTCTTGCATAGGATATTAAAGAAAATTCAGTATTTAATGTTACCATTATTAGTGAATTCCCTCATTTCTATTTTCCTCTGAATTTTATAATAAAAAAAGATAAATTAGATGGATTATTGTAGGCATATTGTTTATCGCAAGGAGGATATCTAGCGGAAGTAACAGATGAAGCAGAGTTTCAGCTGGTTAATTCAATAATAAACGGTATGTGTTCATTTGGACTAAAAGAGGGACGAAAGATACCAGAGGGACAGTCAAACTCATAGATTGAAAATAAACTGACAACGCCATGGCTAAAAATATAAAGACAAACAGACAATTAATAGTACAGAAGACACAACATAGAAAACTAAAGACTAAGCAACACGTACCCCACCAAAAACTTGGGGTGATCTCAGGTGCTCCGGAAGGGTAAGCAGATCCTGCTCCATATGTGGCACCCGTCGTGTTGCTTATCTTATTAAAAATCCAGTAATTAGTCTAATTCGGTAAATATAAACAAAGAAATGTATTCTATTTATTAATCAATTAATCAAAACTCAAAGATCATTTCCATTTTGAGAAATTCAATTTTCCAAAACGGCAAATCCAATATCACTTCATCTAAGTTTACAGTCAACCCAATACTGTAAAACCAGTTTGCAAATATTTCAGCATTTATTTTTCATAGGGATAAAACAATCTGTAACATACGTCTAAAACAGGACTTGTCATTGCATACGTCTAAAATTGTCTTTTTTTTTTTTTTTTTTTTTTTTTTTAGAAATTTAAGTAATAACAGTTTCATGCAAGAAATTAGGGTCCAAAATTCATCATTCATAATTGACCTTAGATATATGGGGATGGAATTCATGGCCCTTTTTATAGCTCCACATGCATGCACTTTTTTTAATAAATTCATACTTTTCAAATTTTTGGTTCGACTGTTTCTGTTGAAAATTAATTTAAAAAATAAAAGCATCAGACACATCAAATTTATAAAGTGTCATTTTAATATTTTAATATGGTCTTAAACAAAATAGACTGGTAAGTCAAATACAAAAATGTTTGGAGACCAAATATTCATGTATATTAGATCGAGACTATCTTATCTCAAAATATGGTAAAATCTATAGCCATATCGTTACCACTCCCTACACCTAGATATCTAGTTAAGTATGGAGGTGTTGATGAGACTGGAAAATCTATTTGGAGACTAATTACTGCTCGCTCTTCATTCTTGTTTTATCATCAAACACTGTGCAAAATGGTAATGTTTGGTCGAATGTGAATGAAAGCATTTTTTATTCCACAGTGGCAACATTGAAGCATTAATACCTACACTAAAATGAACAGATTACAGCATCTTATCCAGTTTTGATAAAAATGAACATACGTTTGAAAGGATAGGAAGATTGTATCATTTTTGTCACGTCAGGGAAGAGATATCTTACTGTCATACATTCTTCTTTTAATCAAATTATGACCTGCAATACATGGTGCATTTTATGTCCTTTTATTGAAATGCGAAAGATAGAATCCCAATAAAATTTCAAATAACATGATAAAATGATACTAAGAGTTAATTGCAGATGATGTTTCTTGGATGCAGACTTCATAACGGGAATTTGCAGTGGACCACTTGTAGTCAAAAATTGCTGTCAAATGAAACACGCTGGACCCCTGGTGAACCTAAAACAGAGGACTGCGTTCAGATATTGGCTGGGAAGTTTGATGATACCTCTTGTCTCCATCAAAAGAAATTCGTATGTTAAAAAGTAAGCATGTTTACGATTTTATCTTCACATAAAAGAACTTGCAATTTAAAGTTATGAGAGATAATTCTGAAATTTGAAGAAAGTAAAAATTATTATAGCCAATGATAAAAGTGACCATTTTGACAAAAGGAGACGGAAGAAATCAAGCTGACATGGACAACTCATAAATCGAGATAAATTAACAAAAAGAAGAAACGAAAGACGACAAAAATACAAATAACTGAATATTAATTTATATAAAATAATTTATTTAGTAATACGAACCCCACTTAAAACTGGGTTGATCTCAGATACTTTAGAAGATTTAGAAGATCTTGCTCCACTACCTGCACCCGTGTTGCTCGTGTAAGTGAAATATTGGTGATGAATGTCCTTCGGTAATATCTCAATCGAAAAAAAAGGACAGGATTGTGGTTACGGCAATTTGAATAAAACTTATATAATTATTTACTTTGGTTATAATATCAAAAGTGGTCACATTTCAAAAATATAATATTATCAAAATTGAAAGATAAATTTGATTGTATTTGTAAAACGATTACGGTAATTCCAGAAAAGCTCTTCTGACACACCCAATTTATAAAGAGTTGTGTTATGGAAAAAATAGCTAATGGACAATACTGGCAAAATATCTTTATAGAAACATTAACTGGTTAATAACTAATTGATAGAACAGATAAATTTGAAAATACGCAATTGCGTGATTCCGTTTCACCAGCTGTGATCTTTTCAAGGATTGAAACGAGATTGACTAATGGAAGCGCATTTGATTCCAACCCGGGTTCTTTGGTGCGGTGTTGCTCATTGTTTTGTGGAGGCTTTATGTGCCTTTTATGCTTTTTTTCTCTCTTGTCAATACTATTGTCTGCCTTTAATTTAAACAAAACTTATGAGTCTTATGATATAGAACCATTTATGTTGTCCCAGTCATATTAGAATATACAAGATTAATGTAGTAGTGCGTATTTCAACGAAACAGTTCAAACGAATTGCAGTGACTTTGTAAATAAATAAAATATGTAGGTAATTTTTGCACCATATGGTTTGGGATCACTGTAGAACCCTTTTTAAAAGTTTCTCCTAAAAAATGAAGAAACAATACATGAAATTAAAATAAAGGGTATTAATTGCACTGTATCTCTGATCAAAAGTACTTGTTTTTTTTTTTTGTACTATCTAACTACCGAAAACGAGTTTGTTCTAAAATGCATTTATAGCTATATAGATATTTTTCAGCCACTTTATTTAAAAAAGTCATAATATCTAGCCCTATTTAAAATTTCAGAATCAAGCATAACATCAATATGGCTATGATTTAGTTGTTGTATTTCTTATTAGACGACACGCTTGTCTGGCGTAATGAATATAGTTCTGGTATCTTTGATAAATTGTTTTCACCCGTCGCATGATTATAATGTGCGACAAATGTGCGCGCATAAAGTCATTGATTGCAGAATCCTTTGAAGTATAGCTGTCGATGAAAAAAATATTTTTCGTTTTTATTATAAACATGATTGATTAAATGAAAATATTGGTCGATACCTCTGCTGGTGGACCGTTAGTTCCTGAGAGAATCTTTAGTCCAGTTACTAGTTATTCGGTACTGGCATTATAATACGGATAAAGTCTTATTGAAATGTTCTTTTACAAAATTTCGGAAACTATATTTTAGATTAAGGAATATATCACCCTCATGCAAAGCTATGATTCCTTTTTCGGCTTTACTTTTCGTACTTTTTGGTTTAAACAACTTTTAAATTTTTTTAATAAGTTTTTGATTTGCAAATATTTTGGCATAGAGAATCACTGAAGAGACATTAACTGTCGAAATGCGCATCCGGTGCAGTAAACAAGGTACCGTTAATATCATTACACATTTTAAAAAAATATTCATTAAAAAAATTAAATATTTAGCCATACACGTGAGAGGTTTAGCTAGCTATAAAACCAGGTTTAATCCACCATTTCGACATAAGAAAATGCATGTACCAAGTCAGGAATATCACAGTTTTTATCCATTCGTTTGAAGTATTTGACTTTTTGATTTTGCCATTTGATTAGGGACTTTCCGTTTTGAATTTTCCTTGGAGTTCGGTATTTTTTGTTATTTTACTTTTTACAGAAAAAAAGGGATAAAATATAACTATTTCCATTGAACATTTATCAGAAAGGGAGGATGTCTCTGACTGGAAATCTGAATGATTGAAGCATATTCTACAATATACATTCATCCCTTGTAAATAACAATAATAATAACATTTTATTTTATTTTTGAATCCACAACTTTCAAAAGGGTTTGCGTGTAAATATGGAGCATATAATTTGTTTTGTTTCAAGTATAAGAAAAAGATCGATCTGATCTTTTCTGAAGTGAACTGAAGAACCTAATCATTTTTTATAATATTGACTTGAGAAAAAAAGCATCAACCTTGAAGACACTACTGAATTGCACTTAAGAAACACAAAACCATTGTTTATTTGCTTTACTAGGTGAAAACATAAGTTTTCTTTTTTTTTCAGGCTGTTTTATTTGTATGAGAATCAGAACCCAAAGATATGTTCGTGCCTTTGTATATTTGTTTAATTATGTTTAGTCTATATCCACTTAAGGATGTACTTAGGTGAAATTAAAAACAATCTAGAAGGTAAAATTGATACTATAAGTCAAAAGAGCATCAGTTAAGGCACAAAATAAGCTAAAAATATTAATAGGTTATGGAGTTCCTTTTCGAGATATTTAATTTAAAAAAATATGGCGGGAAAAGGCTGACCCGAACTTTTACCTTATATTTGCATTGGTATTATTTGAGTCTCAAATGAATAGAAAGGAAATCTAGAATCTGCTTAATTTTTGTCAAATGACCTTTTTTTTATGAGCTATTAAAGTCTTATATGAAAAGAAAAAATGGTATGATCGGGGCAAAAAGTTTTACCCTGTATCGTAGGGAAAAAAACCAAGGAGTCCAAACATTTAACGAAAATTCCAAAACCTCTCCTAAGTACATCCTTAAGTTATCTGTTGACGTATTGCATGTCCAATTTTTCACATTTTATACAACTTACCTTTTTTCCAAATTCATGTTTTTGTGCTTTTTTAGTTGAAATGAAAATAAGAAGATGAGATATAATTATTTTACTCCTTTATTATTGAGAAGCCGTTATTGTATTTAAGGAATGACTGAAATATTTTTTTCTGATTGACAAAAAAATTTCAGCAAATCAAAAGACGTGTTACATCCAAAATTAAATCAATAAAAACTAAATATGATTATCCTGTCAACATACCAAGTCTCTCGTGTTGTTGTAATGCATGCGATTCTCTCAATTTTTGTTACTTAATTTGTATATTTGTTCATATAAATTTAACATCTTGTAACTACGGTATGCTCTTTACGGTAAGTAAATAGTAGAATAATAAGCTGATAGATTTTCAAAGCATAAAAGTCACAACATAGAAAACTGAAGTCTGAGCATCACAAACCCTACCAAAAACCGGGGATGATCTGAGGTGCTCCGCAGGGGTAAGCAAATCCTGATCCACATGGCACCCGTCGTCTTGCTCATGTATGTACAAACCCGGTGATAAATATACTTCGGTAGGTCTCATTTGAGGAAAGGAGGACGGGATTGTGGTTAAACCAGTTTGAAAAGAAAAGAATAATCTGGCTTTCATGTATGTGATTACCCAATCGCCAATAGAGGTCTTGTTTTAATTGTAAGTTGTTCGTGTCTCATTTGCCTATGATAATTGATAATACTGAGGACACCGTATTATATGTTTGGCTGTTGAGTATGATTTGACAAAATAATCTTTTATTGATACAATTTATTGCTTTATCTGTGGGGACAACAACATATTTGTCATGGACAAAGGTGCAGGACAAGTGCATAGCAACATTTGGATCTTTAAAGATCGGTAAAGCATATGAATCCATAGACCCATTTAACTTTGTTTTGTTCTGATTTGTATCAGCGACCTAATTGCCTTTACCAATTCAGAGAGTTTCTGTGTTCTTTTCTACATTAAGCCTTGCATAATCTTCCACTTAATCCATCAGTATCTATTTAGGCTCACGATATTGTGGGCCTTTGGATAATGAATTTTGAGTAGAAATGTTACTAGTATCGACAATGTTTAGGTCACCAGTGATAACGTGGCAACGATTAACATTTGAACGGCGTTTTCAAAACACCTAATTTATAATGAAGGATATTGCCTAAGTTGATGGCATCGTGACAATTTTTGGCAAAGGAAAGCCTTAGAATGGATATTTTCTCCGTTTTATCTTTTAATACTATTCGGTCTGAAAAGTCTGTGACTGGCTATTTTCGAAATGAAAACTGTATGTTTGTATCGGTTTGGATGAGGATTTGTAACAGTGGTATCCGAAAACAAGTTGTACAGCAAATGAAGTTTTGACAAGGGTATTGAAGCTTCATGCACATGTAATCAATGCCCAACGACTTATCTATTCATAACACAAGGTAATTAATAGAGACAACATAGAAAGCTGATAATGTATATCTGTGTCTTGGTCGATGAACAGAGGCAAAAATGTTCATTACATCCACCAAGCTACAGGACAGACTAAATATAATGTCTTTGTCATCAATTTTGTCATTGCAACATATGGTGTCGCATTTCCCACTTCTCGAATCCAGTAGTCTTCCATTTATCCACGGAGAGGTGTTGAAAGGTAAATATGCATGTGGGCATCATTTTCATTACGCATACTAGTCTTCGACGTGTTTAGAATAGTGCTGGCATTTATGAAATAGGTTGCCATAGCAGAGCAAATTTAAATCCTACTGCAGGTACGTTTCTTCTATCATTCGCTTAACCTTTTTTAACAGTTTTTTTTTTTGTCTTTTCTTGTCAGCGTGACCTTTTATGTCATACTTAAAGGTATGCGTTTTTCTTAACAGACTCTGTTGAATTAAATGAACGGGCATTATTAGATATTTTTTATTGATTCATGATATCGCATATAAACTAACATGAAGACGTCATTAATTATGTTTTTATCTGTAAATGTTACAAAATAAGATTCTATTTGACACAGGAAATCGATTACCATATACAATCATCAGGTTCCTAAGCAGCTGATTTTAAAAATGGGTTTATACTTCCAACTATTTGAGGAGTTTTCTGCGGATTGCACAGTTTTGATTGTTACCTTCATTTGTCTTCTTTATTGATTGATGATATTTGAACATCGGTTGGCCTCTGTTGTCTATATCTAAGCAGGCACATATTGAAAGTGGCAAGGATACATATTAGCGCTAACGTCTCCCTTTAAATTTTTGACAATGCTGTAACAGCACAACACGAGAACATACTTTTAAAATAAGTTGATTTTGGATTATCTACTCTGATCTGCACTTAGCATACCAAAAAACCGAAATAATTTGACTAAAACACACGATGAATCTTATAAAAAAAGCAATTTGGAACAGAAAATGTGTGAAGTGACTTTGGCCAGTGAGCTTAGATTCAATAGTTGCATGCACTGCAGACAATTACAAACTATATTTTAATTTCAAAGACAAGGATTGTATTTAAAAAAAATGCAAAACTCAAATTAAATCAGTGAAAAAGAGGCCGTAGATATAAAATGGACATTTCAAACTTATAAATAAGAGAACTTGACAACGCCATGTCAAAATACGAAAGACAACTGAAAGAAGCTACTCCACAATACAATACTTAAAAAATGGAAAAACTAAAGAATGATTAAAACTAATCCTATCAAAAATCGGGGCCATTTTAGATAGCCTGGAAGTGTATGCAGATCCTGCTACACCAGTTGCACCTGTAATGTTGATTACAGTAAGTACAAATTCGGAGATAAGTCGCATTTGATGATGTAACAGTCAAGGAAAGAGGAAATGATTGTAACTAGTACAATTCCAAATCATTAGAGTACAACAAAATAGCAAAAAATAATGAAGAATCTGCAGGGATATTCAAAATAAGAGGTTTCAATAGCAATCGTTCACCTGGTTAAATATTCACTTTGACATTTCCTTTTTATCTCCTTTGCAATCACTTATGTTTGTTTATTTGCAAATCTGCTTTAGTGTTTTTTTTTTTTTTTTTTTTTTTTGTGTAGATTTCTATTTCTACAGCTTCTTCCTATACATCTAGATTTTCGAGATGATGTGTCAAACTAGCAAATTAGTACAAACATCGTGATTAAAGGACGCTAAATCTTAGTTACCTATAAATGGGTGAAGACTTTTGTAATGTTGAATTTTTTTTTTTTTGCACATCATTTTTGCTTTGTCTCTTATCTACTTTAGATTTGAAGAAATTTGAAAATTGAGATAACATCTCAGGGGGGTCAACTCATATTAGGAATCAGTTGATAATTTAATCCATGGTGATATATATGTACATGCACTAGAAATTATTGTGTTGGACATCTTTGCAATTACATATTCTCTTCTATCTGTTATTATATCTGCACAAAAGCAAACGTTGGCAAAACGTTTTTCGAGGGCAATAACTCATACTAGCCTTATACATGTTATATTAAATATTCAAACCATGTTGACTTGTTTTAAAGATCTGATTTGGTAATCTGTTATGTTAAGTACAGTTTGTTCTTATGTATCATAGTTACCGCAAAATACACAACTGCTCAATTTCTCTTTCTAGAGCATACTGCCTCTAATTGCTAGTTCGAAGACCTCGACCTTTTAACTTATTCGTAGATTTTCACTTATCTTATCGCTACTCTGTTTCAAAATGATAAGCTATTTAATAAATTGTTTTACATTGATAGTATATATATATATATATATATATATATATCATATATACGTCTTAACAAGTGACAACTCTACGACAGATCCATCCATTGGATCACCATTGATTGTGATACACGTCTGAAAACACATTTTATATCCATAACTACTCTAAATATAAGCACAACAATGTTAAATCTGCAAATTTGCGGAAGCAAATGTTTGTTCTACCCTCGCCGGGATTCGAACTCATGCTATTGGGATATCGAAACAACACCGCTTGCACCGTGTCCATCGCTCCAGACCCCTCGGCCACCTAGACTCAACTAAATAATTCAGCTTTCTGTGTCCTAGTGTTACCTTTCCTCGTCAGTAGAATGTAGACTTGTGGTTAAATATTTCGCGGTGGTGTCTTGCCATGGCTTTGTTTGGACTTGTTTGTTTGCTTTTTGGCCTTGAATGTTTGTCCCTAATATTTTATTAACTATGTATTTACTTTCAGGTATCACAGATCGAATTTATTCGTTCATAGTGTGTTAATTTACGTTTTTTGATTGAGTTAAGCCTTCCAATTGATATTTTATCGTGTGTTTTTCTATGTTGTGATGTTATACTATTGTTTCAGAAAAAGGGAGAAGGTTTGGTACCATTAAAACGTTTAATCACGCTGCAAATGTTTGCACCTGTCCTAAGTCAGGAATCTGATGTACAGTAGTTGTCGTTTTTATGTAATTTATACGTGTTTCTCGTTTCTCATTTTTATATAGACTAGACCGTTGGTTTTCCCGTTTGAATGGTTTTACACTAGTAATTTTGGGGCCCTTTATAGCTTGTTGTTCGGTGTGAGCCAAGGCTCCGTGTTGAAGGCCGTACATTGACCTATAATGGTTTACTTTTATAAATTGTTATTTGGATGGAGAGTTGTCTCATTGGCACTCACACCACATCTTCCTATATCTAGTGTAACACAGTACATGATATATTAGGCATGAAGATGGAATTGATTGCAGATTAGCTAAATATCTATCGTAAAGGATCGTAAGATACAGTTACAGAAATAATTATTTTGATTAGTATGTCTAAACAAATGCCAACTCTACGACAGATCCATTCATTGGATCACCAGTGAAGGTGATACACGGCTGAAAACACATTTTATATTCATAATAATGGAACGAAAAAAGCAGAAACAAATGCAAAGTCCTTGTCCTTGTTTTTGAGATATAGTCCATTAAAAAAATTGTGGGAATTTTTTCGCTCTAAATTTTTCATACATCTATCATAAGAACATTCTGTCTTTCGCATGACAAACTACCAAGGATTTTATAAGATTTTTGAACAAAGGTTTTAAATGTATACGTAATAAAATTATAGAAAGAAAAACAAGGGTTAGAGGACAAAATTTTTCATAGCACCACATGGCGTAAACCAGAGGATTCTGAATATCTGACAAAAAGTCGTGATCAAACACGAGATTAGCGATCACCCTTTATTATGACAAAAACCTTTGTGCATTGCTTTTCTCCCTGATAATGAGACGAGTCGGAATCGTGCTGACACCTATAATTCAAAAGGATTGCGTTTTGGCGAGAAAGCATGCAATTAAGTTCAAATAACAGTACGCTTTGATGTCAAGGCAATCTTTTTTGTTGGTTAAGCATGTTGGAGGTGCGCACGACTTAAATCTTATTTCAATAGGATTGTCATTTTTCCTACCGAAAGTCGATGTTTTTCTACGTGCACGCAAGCTTCCTCCACCAATGAAAAACTGACCGCCATAAAATATCACAATAGTATTGAAAGTGGCATCAAATATCAATCAACAATCAATAGATAGTGAGGTCATATCTATAACTTGTATAACATACTTTTTTTCCTTCTTTAGGTCATTAAATTCAAAAGAAACGTTGACCTTCTGATGGTAATTTGATCATACTTCGTTAGTGATTTGTTTCATCGAGAAATAGTCAATATATCATTTGTATTAGTAATTGTGTAAGAATAAAGAACGTGCTTTATATAAATAATCACAAATTCATGTAATACTATGTATGGAAAGAATCCGAACTGAGATTGATTGCGACTTTACATGATACAAAATCATATCAAGTACTTTGTCACAATAGACGCCATTTCATTTCTCTTTTCTAAACGTCATTTAGACAGTTTATCATTTACAGTGTTTTGAAATGATAGAAATAGAAAAGAATTGATAATATTTATCTTTGCTAATTCTTTAAAGATATATAATAAGGTGTTGATCACTTGTTTTGATCAAAAGAAATTAAGCAGGCTAAAAATGGCTTTTACAACAACAGCAAGGAATTCAATAAAGATTATAAAGTAGAATATATTCAGACCATTTCATTTATGTTCCTGTTATGTTTGTTTCTGTATGCATGTTTCATTATTCATGTGTTATTGGTGTAGCTTTCAATACCCTCATAGGCTCTGTGTATAAATACAGTCCTTGGATGGTGTAAACTTTCCACTAACACCATACACCATTACACTATTCACCATACACCATTACACCACACACCCTGTGCCATTATACATACACGTTACACCTTTGCACCATACACCTTACACATTACACCATAATGCAATTTAATTTCAAAGAAAGCTTGCGACTACAAAATTATTTATTTATTTATTTCAAAAAACGAATTTTGATCACAATATTGTAAATTAATGTAGAAAATTTTGGGAAGTTTACACCATCCAAGGGCAGTAACCAGTTATATTTTAAATCCATCCTGAAAGGCGTCTTAGTGTTTATTTTGCCTTTGGAAGTCGTAATAAGATATGATAGTAAGTCAAATATAGAGTTTAAGAGTCCAGTCGATTTGTGAAACAATTGTTCAAATTATGATAAATGCATCAATCTTTGCAGAGTTATAGTTCAGGTCATAACAAACATTTAAAGCTATAGACCCATTTTAGAAAATAAAATGGCTACTCCGTACGTGTATTTAAAACTGACCGCTAGTAAATAAACAAATATAACTTCAGGCAAATATATCAAGTATTCCTTAAGAACGATTTTAATATACGAACTTATTTTTACTTGAAATTGTGTTTACGGGTTAAAAAAAAAAAAAAAAAAACAACAGATATTTATTTACGATGAAGTAGTTAAATTTAGGGTATTATCATAATAGTTCTCTAATTCATTTAAGATAAACATTAAACACTTTATCGGGTTAATTTGCGGTTTTCTTCGTGTTCATGATTGCAAATCCGGCACACCGTTTTTAAGGTATGTCTTAGACATTATTTCCGAAAAAATAATTTACATAAGAACTTTGTTAACCCTCTAGGATTATTAAAAACGACAGAATTTTTCTCCCATTGGGGTATTTTTTTGTTCTGTTACTGAAGGATATTTTTGTCCTTTACGAATCCATAGGAGAAGTTTGACTCAAATAAAGGGTATATTTTGTCTCATAGGAAAACAACGCGGTAGTTTTTATCCGATAGATTTTTGTCTTCATTTTTATCAGATATAATAGTTATTTCGATGAATACAAATAATTCATTGAAGTTTCGTATGCATCTATCAAGGTTAAAAAAATCCCTATCAACAATTTAGTCTAGCTAGTAATGCGCACACTGTCAGTGTGTACGGCAAAACATGTTCTGTTCCTAAAAATGCAAGTCATATTATGAATAAGGTTGAATATTGTTTGCTTGCTGCAAAGTGCTGTGCATTATTTACAAATTCAAAACGATAATATCTAAACTACGTGTTATGCAACTTAATCACCAATAACATGAAGTACACTTTTGCCTGTTCCTGTACATGTATAACTTTGGTTTTTAAATCATTCCTATTCCTTCTCATTCGAGCTTTCATGGTGGGGAATAATACAGAATACAGAATTTATCCATCAAATATATATGTAGTACGTTACGTTTGACTTTCAAATTGGGTCAACATAATAAAAGGTGAACTGTAAGTGTTTGTGTGTATCCATCCCTCATGATAGTTTTGGGTTTATAGCTCAAGTCGGTATTATTTGTTTTGCCTGAGCATTTGAACATTCTTTCTTCTTGATTTCATAATGAGGATAAATTCAGTAATGTGAAGTGAATTCGGAACGTTTTACATTGGTTAAATAATGAAATGTATGTTTCATAAATTTACACAAGTCTAAAGGAGTAGGGCCACGAAGGGTTAAAACGGCCCTGTCTCAGAAGTTGACAAAGTTACTGATGAAGGATCACTCACTAGTGTAGTTCATAAAACGATAACCATTAGACTTGTAACTGTGTTTGTATAATTTTACAGGGCGTCAGAAAAGACCAAGGTACAATGGTATTTTAGCCATTTGCGCGTAACGTTAAAATTGTTTTCGTTAACGTTCTCGTAACTTTATAATCATTTTTCCACAAGAATTTTTGTACAAAATATTTCTGGAATCTCGTCCATATATCTTTTTTTTTTTTTTTACTCTATTAACAGAAACTTACTTATATTTAGGTTTGAGCTGCACATAAGCGCTTAAATTAAATTTTGTATAAGTGGCCCGAATACTCGTTTTCTGTATTGATATTCACGAAATAGAAATTGCAGAGACTATATAAACAAACATAATTTTATAGCATAGATTAAATTAGAAGTCATAAAGGATTTTAAAACATAAGCAATGAATATCTTCTACTGAACAGACGGAATTTAGATTGAAAGCTGTAAAATATTTTGGCGAGCGAAGTACAGTCCTAAAAAAGTATGAGGATAGTTGATCACACCACATCATCTTATTTGAATATGGAAAGAAAATCGTGATTCACTTAAACACAGAAAAGTTTATTTTCTAGTAAAGAAGTAAAAGACGAAAACACAGATAAAGATAAACATTATGTATAGACAGTACATAGCATTACATGTACTTCAATGATCATAGAACACATTATAATTGTACAAAAGTCATCAGACACCAGAACCACATTTTCGTAGTATTTTTCACAAGTAAAATATTAAAATTCACCCTTTACAAAGAACCGGCAAAATAACAAATTCACTATATTGCCGGCGCCGGCAAAATAGTCATTGCTATCGAAATATGCTATTTTGCTTGTTTTAATTAAGATATTTTAATCAAAGACGACAAAATAGCATATTTTCTATTTTGCCGGCGGCGGCAAAATAGCCACTGCCTAGTTTAAAAATTCAAAAATTTGACAGAATACTTATTCTCAGTTGTCCATAGCGGACGATTTCATTTAGCGATTGAGCTATATTCAATTAAATCTATCCGACTTTTGCATGTTTCTACCAATTACGTTTTAAAAGAACAAATACTTTAATTATTTTATGATTCGTGTTCTCGATAAAGGGGCATTAGCTACGATATATAGAAAAAAAGATTTGTTTTGTTCAATCATTAATGAAAGTGAAATAGTGAAATAATAATTCGCTTTTAGCAGCCAGTTTGGTTCAGTTTTGTCAAAATAAGCAAAGAAACTTCGCTAATGAATTATTCACTTGCAAGTGGATATTTCGACCTCATTAAATCCGTATTCATGTGAGGTTCAATTGAACCCCTTAACTAGAGATATGTTACGCATGAACTAGGCGTGTTCAGGTATTAAAAGAAAAAGAATGTCAACAATGGAAGTAAAACAAGGGTAAACCATTTGATTGACTGATTCGATCTACAAAAAAACTCATTCTTATTCAGGTAAAAACAATTATTAACATATTGATTTAACCTATAATATCAAATAAAACAGACCTAGAAAAATCCAATTGCAAGAGTTTGCTATCTATTTATTTGTTTATGTTTATATCGGGTAAGATGACCGTCGGCAGTCTCCAGATGGTCACCTCGATGGTTAATTAGATGCGTCTAGACTAAACTACACACGAAATGCTGATACATACTATCGAGTCTATGCATCGTAAATTGTTTATTTTATACTATTTTTTAAATTGGATATACGTTTTAGTATGTTATAAATCGAATATGAGAATTTGAGTCTAATTGGTGAACATGAATTTGACAGCAAATGCCCCTTTAAGTGTTAAACTGAAATTCTTTTTTACGGTTTTTACAATTGTCAATTTATTAGGGGCCGTCTTGACCTTGTTGTAAGGTATCAATGATTTGTTAATTGTTGAAGACCCTACATCAACTGTCAAGATGTAAAACAGGAATAAAAGCCCTGTTCATTGATAATTTTCTATGTTTTCTATGTATTGTGTGCGATTTTGTCCCATGTACATTTGCTCCATATCCTTTCATTTTCTATTATTCTTAATTAGCTTTTATATTGTAATCTTAACTAGTCTTGCTAGTGGTTAAAGTGTTCCGGTATTCCACATACAACTATCATTCTTATCTCGAAAAAAATTCGAGTGTACTTTGTTATTATTTCTATTATCATTTGGTTTAATTAAACATATTCATTTCAATCCGTATGAAAAAAAGGAGATGTGATTTTCTTGCAAAGACAACTTTCAACCAGGTACCGAATGACGTGCATGGATTCATTGTAAAACTAATAGAAATCCATGAATATCAGTTTTTTTATTTGGCGTTGATTGTAGCGATATAAGTGTATGTAAGCTGCGTCCATTCAAGTAATGTATTATCTATAACTTTAATTAATATACAAGATCAATTATTTTTGTCTATATATAAAAGGAGATGTGGTATGATTGCTAATGAGACAACTCTCCACAATGTTTGTTTTATTTAAAGTGAAATGAAATGTGAACTATTTCTCATGGATATGTTATATTATTAACCTGTAAAATGTTTTAAGAGTTTTCAAAAGTTTGCTCAGTTTCAAAAGTACGATATAAACAAATAGATTTCAAAAGATGACCAAGAGGAATACTGAGATAAACGTCAATGTGACAGCTACCTAACAATGATAGAATTAATATTCTATTCTTCAACTACACTCTGCTCATAGTCACTTTCGTCCATGGCATGTGGGATAAATGTTGCATCTTCAAGAGAAGCTCCTCAATTCTGGACTCCATGTGTGATGTCCAGATTATGTCTTGTATACCCTAGATACCAGAGTCTAGAGGCAATGTGCGCAAATTAACATGTTCTCGTCCGGAATATGCATCTTACTTGCTGCTGGACGTTAAACAGTCATCCATCATCATGAGACAAACAACTCATGTAGTAAAATGGTGTGTTTCTTTGGTATCAAAATTCTTTTTTTCTTTTTCCCAAAAGTGAAATAATAGACGCGTAAATATCTTCTCAAAAGATTTTTAAACCTTTAATCATCTATTTAATTATGTTTAAAGTCATTATTGTACTTTAACTTTAGAGGAGATATGATTGATAGTTGTTTGACGACCGTCCAGTGGCAAATACTTCATGCATATTTATGACGCGGAGAGCAATTTATAGAATCTAATTCAAACAGGAAACAAGAAAATACATGTGTTGTCATTGAACATAAGAGAAAATCTCCAAAAAAAAGAGGGGGAATAAAGAATCATAAGCCTAATAAAATCATACAACACCATGAACATATAGAGGCGACAAAAAAAAAAAAAAAAAAAACAGCAATAAAAGATATAAAAACAGGTAACAACAGATTGAACACGAATTTCAGGCCACCACAAGAAACGAAAAATCAGAAATATAAAGATATCTCATAGATAATTTATTCATAGTAAGCAGTCATTTTGTTGGTCGCTTGTAACATAGTCTCACTCAAATTTAAAAGAGACCACCAAAAGGGACCAAATAAACAATTGGTCCTTGTATGCATTCTAACCAATCACAAGAAACGAAAAAATCAGAAATATAAAGATATCTCATAGATAATTTATTCATAGTAAGCAGTCATTTTTGTTGGTCGCTTGTAACATAGTCTCACTCAAATTTAAAAGAGACCACCAAAAGGGACCAAATAAACAATTGCTCCTTGTATGCATTCTAACCAATTATGCACGCTATCCCGCATGCATATCAGATATTTATTTGAAGTAATTACCCAAGCTATATGATTGTGTCGGATAGTTTTGTTTCATCTTTATTTCACTTTTCATTGAAAACAAATATTTGTTCTGGTTGAATGTCATGGACAATATACACCATGCCCTCTCATGTCGTCGTAATTTTCATTTTACTTAAAGAAATATTGAAAAGCTTATTTGACCACTGTGCAATATGATATCAAAATTCTCACGTGGTTTCTTCTTATGTCCTACGATTTTCTATGTATGTTATTGTTCATAGTTCTGTAATTTATTTACACTATCCGTAGTAATTATTTAAAATGTTAACTTGGCATGCCATACATGATAGAAAATGCGGACGTGAAAGAAAGCACTTCATCAAAGCGTCAACATGAGATTACATTCCGCGGAGGTTACATTTCGACGATTTCGTCTTTAAAAACAAAATACGTGTATCTAAAAGGAAATTTGTATTAAATTTTTATGTTGACACCCATATCGATCTGCTGGATGTAGAATTTTACGGAAAAAAATACGGCTCTAATAGACGTATTTACACTTGTATGCAAATTTGTCCGCCATTACGTAAAATCACACAGGTTCCCGTAAACTTTGACATCATAATTCAAAACATTTGACGTCACAATTAAAAGTGATTGTTGCCTGACGTCAAAAGGTGATTCGGAGTAGATCTAAGGTCATTCGGAGGCAAAATATAGCTAAATACCAAAAGTGTAAATACGTTTATTTAAAACTGTCATATATTCAAGTTTTGGTTGCATAGCAAAGACTGGGCTAATTATTACAAAATAGCGTGGAAATGAACTTTAAAATAATTTGCAAATTCATAATTTTTATTTCCACCAATTTGTCTTGTTTTCTTATAAAAACAGTTATGAGGACGTATCAATCCGTGTTTAAAAATCTCGCCGGATCGGCCGTTAATATTCCATTTCCTTCTTTTTTGTTTGTTATAAATAAGAAAATAATAAATTATAGAATTTATTCTATTTATAGCAATTGTACAGGTTCTTGGTACAGTTATTTCGTCACAAAATCTATCGTACCTCGGAAATGGCGGCGTTGAATCGGGATTTGCTTGTTAGCAAAAGATAAGTTTTCGATGTGGCCACAGGCCTCGACCACGCTATATATTGTTGCAAACTGAGTCAAAGTGTCAAACAATCAAAATAAGAGTAAAATTACTTTGGTCGAGGCCTGTGGCCAATTCGAAATTTAACTAGGAAGTGTTAAATTCTTTAAGAATTTGGACATTTTGAGCGTTCCGGTTTGATTCCGGGTATTACGTCACATTAATGACGTCACAAAAATATGATTTTATACTATAATAACAAATAACGATATACGTAGATATGTTTTAGCTATAAAGGATCCACCTTATTTTTTCTTTTATTTTTTGTCACCTCACAGGGCCAATATCGGCACTTCGTGGCCATACTCCTTTGGTTTTGACGCCAGGGATAGGAAACGGTCGTTTTAAATAAAAATGAGAATCTGCATATGTACGTCCTTGTTCATTTGTATACCATAATTAATGTTCTCTCCTTATAATACATCTAATAGTTGCCACTGGATGTGAATCAACCAACTATTAATTCATCCATCTTATCCTAAGGATTGTTATAATGTGTATATCAACTACATGAACAAACTGCAGATTTCACTATAGTTGGGAGGCCGTAATAATGCACACATAAGCCACTCATTCACATACGTCACGATCATTTCACAAAACAATACTCTATAAATTTCATTCATGCCAATCAATTTCTGGATTTACTTTCACAAGGAACACTCAAAGCTGAATATTTGAAAATCAAGAATGTATAAAAAAAAAATGAAAGGAGTGAAGAGCTATATAACCAATAAAGGGCCCACACATTCGACACATTCTTTATGTGCCTGTCCAAAGTCAGGAGCATGTACAGTAGTTGAGTGGTTGTCGTTACTTCAAGTCAGTTATATATTTTTTTTTTTTTTATATAAATTGCTTTGTTATAAATTAGGCCGTTAGTTTTCTCAATTAATTTGTTTCATATTTTTCATGTTGGAGACTTTTATATCCGATTTTACGGTATCTGTTTTTTTCATCGTACGGTTGCCTATAATTGCTAACATTCTCTTTATTTGACCTTTGGTGGATAGTTTTCACGTTGGCAATTATAGCACCTCTCGTTATTTTTACTGAAGAGCTAAATCCATCTAGGGTCAACTTTGCCCGAGGGAGCTGAAACCTTCGTTTCTTCATAATTTTCTAAATTTATAAACTGACATTTTAAGAAATGTTTGTTATAAATCATGTTAGTACCAAAGTACTGACTACTGAGCAGATGAAACCCTCGGGGTCTATATAATAGTGCACAAGAAGCGATATCGACACAGTGCTGTCATAAATGAAAACAACACCTTATAACGGTAATTTTTAAAATACATTTCATACTTTCTTTTAATTAAACACAATATTGTTATGAGTTTAGGTTCCAATTCAATTTAATAAGAACGAGATATCTGATCGTTACATTAGCATCAAAATATTTCAGCTATGAAGAATTGTAAACCCTAAAATAAATTATATTTCCCTCGGGCAATTCCCGCGGGAAATATAGTTATTACTATAGTACAAAAACCCATTATCAGAAAATCGGTATAAAAGTATTTGCTATATATATATATATATATATATATATATATATATATATATATAGAAGTCTATAAAAGGACCAACCAGCAAATTTACTATGTACCGGATCGTCTAGAATAGACGATACTGTGCAGATAAGGAAAAATTATATAAGTCTAAAATTGACACGATTTAATAACAACAACTTCGTATAATACCATCTTATATTAGTATCGTTGTGCAAATTTTTAGACTTATATATATATATATATATATACTTGATTTCAATAATATATATACACAAGTCTAAATTGAAAACAACGTTCAAACCTATGATTGCGTTGGATAAAACCGCAATTTTATACGTGTGCATGCAAAACAAATTTCTTGGTAGAGGGTCTATACACAGCACAAACAACATTTTCCAAAAGACCAAAAGAGTGAAAAAGTATATTTTAACAAAACGCATTTGACTAGCAGGTCGAACAACTGATGTTCTTAAACCATGCTGACTGCCATTGGCGATTGCCAAATAAACGGATCACCAGATGTAACAAAATGGATCTTAACTATTAATTTAATACCAAACAGAAAACAATAACAATTTATATATAGATGTCTATAAAAAGGACCAACCAGCAAATTTACTATGTACCGGATCGTCTAGAATAGACGATACTGTGCAGATAAGGAAAAAAATATATAAGTCTAAAAATTTGCACAACGATACTAATATAAGATGGTATTATACGCAAAACTGACTTCAATCTAATTGGATAAAACGGTAACGTGATCAATTTCCAATATTAGTTCAAGGTCTTCAAGCTGTCAATCATTTTATTTATATTACAAATCAGTGAAAACCACAAAACCCATTACGATAAAACGTTCTGTTAAATATCTATAGAAATTCTAGCTACCAGAACGGAATATGTTAATTTTCAACGACTAAATGACAAGAGATGCCCAGCATTTGAAGTGGAATTGGAATAAACCAAAACCAGTGACGTCTGTAACTGAATGCACTAACTAGCTTGGTTGCTTAATGCCGGCACATTGATATCCATCGGAGCATAGAAAAGGAAATATATATATATTAAATTTAAAAAACGTGTCAGCAATTCGAAAATGTCTAAAATAACATATTAAGATAAAGCCTGTGTCACATGTTTGATGATATTCTGTAAATGTCTATTTTAATACAACTTTTGTTTACGAACTATTTTTATTCCGCTGCATTTTATACATTTATATCAAATCGTGATTTTGTTTTAACTAGATATACTGTTCCCAGATTGCATACTTTAAAAAAATACCTATATGGTCCAAATACTCATATGGTCCGGCCCGTTGATAATCAAACGAGTATGAAACTCATATGGTCCGACCATACGCGGACGGTCGGACCATACGCGTATGGTCGGACCATATGAGTATACGCATATGGTCATGACCACACGCGTATGGTCCAAATATTGATATGGTCCGGAACATATACGTAAGTATTGTAAAACAGAATAAAAATCTAAGTACAGCAGTTCAAATGTCAACTTACGGTGAGATAAATAAAATGTTTAAGTGAACAAGGAACTAGAAAAATCATGTAAGGGTTTCTATACCCTCGGCATTGTCAAATATCGAGTATTTCCTTAAAGCCATTTACGTGTGAGGGAGTGGTTCTGGATACAGTATATGGGGTATAGAAGAAAAAAACATATTCAATGCAACATTTATCAAATCAAAACATTTAAACTACGTTCAGCCAGATGCATTTTTTTTTATCTTTATTCAATTGTTCAACATTTATATACAACAGATATATTACATATTACACAAAAATATCACAAGAAATGTTTTTAAGTATAATGACATAAATAATCAACACAAAAATAAGAAAATAAATGTTATGAATCCTTCGGTTTCTAGTACCACAATGTTGTTCTTTAAAAAGTGTTTCTCTAAAATATTTCTCATACATCTTGCATCACACAAGTATTCATGCAGAAAAGTTATATAATGTTTTTTACTGTATAAGGTCAACTTTACTGTTTAAACTCTTAAGTAAATGCCTTCTGTGAAGATATAACTGTTATTTTCAGTTTACACATCAACTCCTTTACGATAACATTGAAATATTATTATTATTTCATATGAATAAGTTCTTAAAAATGGTAAGCAAAAGTAAATAACATTACAAAATTATAACAAACATCAAATAAATAAAAGGTTCGAATGTCAGTCTTGTTCAATTAATAAATACTAATTAGAATGAATAAAATGAAAATATAATATAATAAGCAAATAAATAAACAGTCGAAAATAATTGATAAATGAAAAGGAAACAATCTATTCCTATTACATTGATAAAAGATTACTATATCGACCGGGTCAAAAGAACATACAAAGTAGTACATATATCAAAGAAAATAGTTCCTATGCATAATGATAAATCTTTGTCAATAAGTATAATATTTAGTTCATTTTGGTATCAAATGAAAGCGTATTTACTTAGAATCACTAAAGGACCCGTGTTCAATAAAAATCAGAAAAAAAAATAAAAAGCAGGGATATTTTCCCCGTTATATAGTTTGGCTTAGTACCTGTTTTGTATTTTCAATTTCTGGAAACCAGAAGACAGCAATACACAGTTAGGAGTTTGGTTTCGCATTTTGGCCCCAGTGGATTTTTAAATATGAAAGTTATTGTGCAATAAAATTCATTTTCAGACAGCTGACTACTAATTTAGTCTTCAGAGATGGTTTATAAAAACATCAAGGTTATTTTAACATGTTTAATGGGCTATTTTCTGTTTGACTTTCCGTATTTTCATAGCTATACCAGCCAAAGGTCCAGAAATTAATGTAATATTTAAAACATTTCAATCTAACCACCTGCGGTCAAGAACTTTGCCGTAGGGGATGGCAGTAAAGCGACCGCTGCCACCACCCGTAATGGACAAAATGAGAAATTGGGTATGGGGTTGTCAGCTTCCGGTGCACTTTCCCACCCGGGCTTTTCATGAATAAAGGGCCTGGGACAAGCTTTCAATCCCACTAGGTGTGGATAAAAACTTTGCCGTAGGAACTGTACAGAAAGACTGAAAAGGAGCCCATACCCATTACTGTATAGGTACCTTAGACTTTAGATGGCCAGTGAAGTCTTCAGGTGCACTTTCCCACCCAGGGATTGATAAGAGTTGAAGATATGGATAAAAGCTTTCAATCTAACCACCTGCGGTCAAGAACTTTGCCGTAGGGGATGGCAGTAAAGCGACCGCTGCCACCACCCGTAATGGACAAAATGAGAAATTGGGTATGGGGTTGTCAGCTAAATATTATTAAAATCATCCGCAACAGTGATGAGAATAATAACATACTTATTAAATTTCATGCAACATTTTAGTAAGTGAGAGTTTAATGTCTGACAACCTAAATTATTTCAGCAAATTGTTTTTGTATGCAAAAACATCAAAGAGAGAGAGAGAGAGAGAGAGAGAGAGAGAGAGAAAATGACAACCAATTAAATGTTTATAATTGAAAAAAAGACTGCATGTATTACATGTAATAGAAAAGAAAAACAATGAATTTTTTTACACTTTAAATTTCAATTCTAGAAAATTCGTCATAAACATTTTTGATATTGTTATGTCCAAGGATTTGTATGGTAAGCAATCCTTGATAATTTATCGCTTTAAATATTTAAAATGTTTAAATGATATACACTCATTTAGGGACCACCGGGTTCGGTTTTTATTTTTCCAATTAAAATAGCATGGCTTAAACTCCCGGTTATGCTTGACTGCTGAGAAAACACGTGTTTGTTGATAAAAAGACTTACCGATAACACCAGCGCGTGCCAAATGATTAAATGGTAATTACACCAATATATAAGAAAAATCAATAGTTATTGGATTTTGAATATCAAATATGGAAATTGACATTCTTTAGCATGGAATCATATTTAATTAAACACCAATTGTTCAGAGAACAATTGATGATCTTTCGACATAAATTTTCTAAATTATTGATGAGAAGTAACTTTGAGTAAACCCAACGTAGCTTCTTTGGGTTTACTCAAAGTTACTATTGGCGCCCAAGCATAGGTTTCATCATACTGATTCAATAAATAAATGTTTCTATATAGTTTGTCTGAAATAAAGGAAATAATTGTCAACTCCCGGTTTAAAAAATGTCTCTTCCGGTCTCACATGATAGATTTATCTACACTTAATCCAAAACCATATGGTTTATATATACTTTTGCTTGTAATAAGGGAGATATAAGTTTTCCGCTTTAGTGAAGGTCAGGTCCGGTCTCAAATGATAGGTTCATGTATGCATATTTAAAAAATATATAGTTTCTAGGTACTTTTCCATGAAATAAGTGCAAAAATGGCTACTTCCAAAATTAGAATATGACCTTGACCTTGGACCTTGACCTCAGTTTCATTATAATGAACCAATGACCTTAAAGTGCAGAGATGGCAACTTCCGGTTTAATCAAGGTCACGTCCGGTTTATATTTTTCAAAGTCATATATCAAACAACAGTTTTCAAAAGACCATATGGCTTCTTCGTGTACCGAGTTTAATTAATAATCAATTAACCTGAAATTAAATCATTCGAAGGACAATAACTCCTATAAGATGTCATTTGATTGTTTCAGACCAAATGTATGATATCTTCATCACAATCAGGCAAACATTTTGCACTAGTTCTTTTATATATATCTTTAAAAGTGACAGAGGAGATCATAAAACAAGGAAAAGTCTAAATTTAGAATATGACCTTGACCTTTGACCTTGACCTCAATTTTATTTTAGTGAACCAAGGACCTCAAATCAATATACCTTAAGTCTCTATCACTTACCATTCATGCTATACATTAATGTATCTCTTATGTCCAAAACAGAAGGGGAAATAAAGCTCGTATGGAGTCTTCGTATCACTTTGGTCAAAATTAGACAAAAAATTCTCAAGAAATATCAAGCAATTTGGTAAAATAAATTTGTCGCTTTCTTTTACGGGTAAGGAGGAGATGCAATAACTAGCAAAACAGTGTTTGGGGAGATAAATCCTACAGGGAAGAGTATTCGATTAAGAAGGGATAATTTTAAAGGCGCATAAACTGTGCAATATCATATACCAAACATCAAAGCGACATCTTGCGAAACAAAATTTACATGTAAGAAATAAAAGTGGCGGAAGAAGAAAAAAATAATAATCAGTAGAAAATCAATAGGTTCTTACACAGAAAAGTGGAAAGACCTAATAATCAGAAAAAAATCAATAGGTCTTTCCACAGAAAAGTGGAAAGACCTAATAAGCAATAATACACTATAACATGACATGGTAAAATGTAGTTGTTTAGATTCAGTGAAACAGATGTTCAAATTATTAAGGTATAAAACAAATTATGAAATAACATTAAATAAAATGTCCATCTAAGACGTTTTGTTTATCTAAGAGGGTTTTCTTTTATATCTTGGGGGTATTTCATATTTTCTCAAATTTCATTATCTCGTCAAAAATACTAAACTTAAAAGTCCTAAATTTTATAATATGATTTTTTTAAAAGTATTATCTGCAATGTTGCATAAAAAACTGACGACACATTTACAGGTATAATCAAGGAAGTAAAAAAAGACAATTGCATAAGTGTCACTCAACTCAATCACGATAGAGAAAGCTTGAATTATATGATCTTGTGATCACAGATACCCCTGCCAGATTTATTCTGAAAACATACATCTTCAGAGTGAGAATAATATAATTTTTATATAAATTATTTTTAATAGTTCTGTTGGTTGATAATATTTGATTATATTGATTTTAATGTACTTTACCTTTATTGAATTTACCTTGGGAGTTCGATATTTTTGTAATACTTTTATACATTATTCATGTTATTGACATGTTTCCAGTGTTATCAATAACGAACATATGGAGAATGTGTCCAAAGGACACACATGGTGCCCCCGCTTGCATATAACGTTATAGAGGGGCATAACTCGAACTTGATCTGAGTTTGTTTGGTAATAAGCATTGTGTATAAGTTTTATAACATCATTGAGGGAAACTTAAGTTGGAGAACGGAAACAAATTTTGGACGTAACTACGGACGGATATGAATAAATAATACCTCTTCCACAGCAGTGGGGGCATACACAAACAACAATAGTACCATACATGTTGATCAAAGATAAATGAGAAAAACAATATATCGAAAGAATGATTTGCAATTCTGTTCATACAACTAATTATAAACGAATACTTAGAATGTAAAAAAAATTCACAATACTTTAAACGGATCTGCGAATAAAATAATAAAATTTAACGGGTTCTGCCGAAACCTACGTCTCGCCTGTGATTGATGCTTTCAATGTAAAAGTGTAATGTTGACTTAAAGAGTGAGGTCATTTATCAGTTATATACAGAATTTAAAATAATCAAACTTTTTTTAGATACTTGAAAATTAGCGTCTGTCCGAGTTTCACAACAATTCATAAATGTTTACAAATGTATCATGCCAAAGCAAACAAGTTTTCAATCCAAGACTGTCTGTGATTGTTAACTGTGAAAAAAAAACTAAGTCCATCTGTCAGAAAAAAAAAAAGAAAATGACAAAACAGGTATTTTCAAAAGCATGCTTTAGACATTATCTCGTAATCATAAAATGCTTATGCAAAAGTTTCCTATAATTCTATGAAGATTTGACAAAATAAATTGATGTGTAACAAACTTTAACCCAGACTGTATCTACTTGTTAACTGTAAAAAAATTAGTCCATTTAGTAGTAAAATACGGAAAAAAGAAAAATAAACATTTTCAAAAGTTTGTTCTTGAAACTGTATTTTGTCATGAACGAGCTTCTGTCCAAATTTCTTAAAATCCATGAAGGTTTGACAAACGTCATTGGTGACTAAATAAGTGTAACTCAGACTGTATCTACTTGTTAAATGTGATAAAAACTAAGTCCAATTTTCAGTAAAACAAAAATGAATATTTTACAATTTTGCTCTGAATACTGAATTTTGGTCATAAATAAGATTATTTTTGGAATTCCATGAAGGTTTGACAAAGTTATTGATGTGTAAAAAACTTTAACCGTAGACTAAACCTAAATGTTTACGATACCACCACCGATGACGAATTTTATGATCGCTATGTCTCGCTTGCGTGACATAATTGTCGCATAATCAACAAAAACATAGCAATGTGTAACATATGAAAAGTGACTTATTTTATATAATGCGTATCGCTAGACAATAAAAATCCAAACACTCAAATATATCAACGTTTAGCAAAAATAAAACAAAGGAATAGAATATATACAGAAAAAAAAAAATAATAAAACAGAAAAAAAGCATTTTTAATAAAACAAATATGTCATTCTACAGATGATCTTTAATCTAATCAGAAGGAAAGATGTCCCTTTATGATGTCGCCAACACTTTGGTCAGGGATGGAAATTAGAAGGACCTATACTAGTATCCATAACAGATCTCTATGAATTTTAGCTGGGCTAGTAATTTTTCATTTTGTCTTGATCAGTTAACTATGTGCAATCAAACATAACATGCATAATGGCTGGACTACCACTTGAAAATTCTATTCCCATTCCTTTTAGTAGTGTTTACTAACAGATATGCGGTTAATGCTATAACAAACCTATAAAACTTTTTAAAAAATTGAATCATTCAATTCTTATGTTTTCCATTTCAATGAAAAATTTAATCAGAGTTTTCACTCTTTGTTTTAAAATCCATTTGCACTGTTGTAAAATTTTTATGGAATGCAATCTTGGATTTTTGTTTGTATTGGGACATTAATCATCAATTTATAACATCGCATAATTGATGTCTGCAAACTTGTTATGATATTCAATAGCATTGTTATGATTTGTCAGGACGTAATGTAATAGTTTCAAGCAGAATAATTGATACAACATTGGCGTAAATCAGATGTTGATACTAAAAGATTCAAAAGATCTTTTAGAAAACGTTATAATCTAAGACTGTTTCATCTTACAATACATGTAGTATTAAAACAAACATTTGATTGGTATTACCCATTCAAAACTAAAAACAACAAGTTGCAAGAGTTGGCCTTGCTTTGTTTCATCAAAAGGAATTGCCAATCTCGATAAATTCTCTGGAACTGACAATATCAATATGCTCGATTTTCAACATATTTGTTACTTTGGAGCAATTTTTTTTAACACATAATCGGCATTCAACTCGGAACCAACTTTTCCCTTCTTCTTGACGATTTGTTTCTTTATTCAAATGAGGCTGACTTTCTTTGGTGACATATTTGTTTGTTTTCGTAGTGACACATGTAGACTGCTGTACCCTATTTTTGACATTTTTACCTATAATGTATGTTTGTTTTGTTCACACATTGTTGTCAATATAATGGAATTTTATGCGACTGTCATACAAGTGAGATGTTTAGTTAGCTATAAAACCAGGTTAATCCACCACTTTCTACGTAAGAAAATGCCTTTACCAGTTCAGGAATATTACATTGTTTTCGTTTGATACTTTTGTTTTTGTCATGTGATAAAGGACTTTCCGTTTTGAATTTTCCTCAGAGTTCTGTTTGTTTTCTTTTTCAACTTTTTTTCCTTAATGAACTTCTTCGAAAAAAAGTACAGAAGTTATCAGTATCCTTTTGTTTTACTTTTCGATATATTGATGATGTTCTCTCACTAAATAATTCAAACTTTGGTTACTATGTTGAACGTATCTATCATATCGAGCTTACGATAAAAGCTACAACAGATACAGTTAAGTCTGCCTCATATCTTGACTTACATATAGAAATTTATAATGAAGGTCGGTTGAAAACAAAACTTTAAGATAAATTTCTATGTAGCAACAGTAAGATTGGTACAATTAATGTTATACACATAGTATCAGATGAACCAAGTTCAAGTACAATTGAGGTAAATGTGGTGAAGATGAAAAGAAAACTATTACTGAAATTCTTAATTTTAAACTTGACAGTGAAGAATTTGTTGGCAAAAATATCAGCGAGATCAATATGAAAAAGGCTACAGGATAAAAAGGGGAATGACCAAAACATAAAAAAAACTGTCAACTCATAGTAACACTGATAAGAATTGGTGTATCATATCTAATGAGATCTGATTTTCTTAAAAAATTAAATGGAACAATTGCATATCCCCTCATGTTCCACGTATGACCCTCCTCGGGTCAAAACTGTAGAGGTCAATATATTATGGTTATTAACAAAATGAACATGACAATTCTACTTTCGTTTTTTTAACTGCGTAAGTAAATAGTATATGCAGTTGCTGCTAGTTTATTTAGATATGGGAGACAGGTATATAACTCGTTCTCCCACTGAAATAGGATCAAATTTATACAAATTTTTTGTGTTTTCATTTATGCTATTGCCATGATAGGCGCCAATCCAATTTAACCCGAAAATTTTGAAAATAAAACATTCTTGCTATGAAAGTTAATAGACACACTTAACACCCTTACACTAAGTGTATCGGTCTAATAACAAGTGTCATTTATAAAACATAATAAATTAAGGAGATGAGATATGATTGTCAATGAGACAATATCCACAGTAAATGTAAGCAATTATAGGCAACCATACGACCTTCAACCATGAGAAAACCCCATACCGTATAGTCGGATATAAAAGGCCCCGACATATAAATATATATAATAATTCAATTTAAAAAAAGAACTTCATTTATAACAATACAATTGACGAAACACAAATATAACAGACATAAACCAACGACAACCACTGAATTACAGGCTTCTAACTAGAGACAGGCATATACGAATATGCCGGTGTTAAACATGTTTGAGAGCAGTCAACCCTCCCCTTACCTGCAACAATTGTGTAGCAATACTATGTATTTAAGTTAATACCTAAAGATGTTTCTGAAAATGTTGTGCATATTTTCCAAATGTCTATTTATATATTAAACATTTATTAATATAACTACGTTTCAACCAGATAATCACAATAACCTAATAAGATGGTTCCTTGATACATTCAAATTCCGTTTGCAAGACCAAGTTATACTTATCTAAAGAATATCTATCTGAATTAGTCTTACAACTGTAACCTGCAATTTTACTGTAAATGTTGGTACTCCTATCCCAGGAGAACGTTTAAAGAAAACGTTAATTTTGCCGGATATGACGTAGTGGTTGATGTGATTTCACCAGTCTTCTTTTTCCAACATTGAAACATTGTTTCTAAAATTCGATGGAAACTGCTCACATTTTCATAATAAATATATCATTACGTTTTAAACGGACAGTCGTGTGAGTTGAAGAATTTTGTATTCCCAATTTCTTTTTCGCAAGATATCCAACATAGAAAACGGAAAAATGATTATTTACAATTCACTATGTTTGATATTCTATTGGTAGACTTGGAAGCAGAGTCCGATTGTAGTCACGCCTTTTAAAGGTGTGTAGTTCGTCATATAAATAATAACAAAAACAACAAACCAATATAATATAATTTAATATATTTTATGAATGTACTAAATTGTACATAATTGATATATATGCATGGTTTTAGACGACAAATCATTAACGGTCGTTAGGATTTGTTACATATGTACATCAATGAAATGTCAAAAATAGATTCAAATCCAAAAGGTCAAAATGGAATTGACCAATCAGTTTAGATGAATATACTGAGTTCCTTCATAAAGATGCTGTATTGTAGCCTTTTCGTGATAAATCTTATTAACTGACGTGTAGGTTAAGACTAAAATGCTATATATTGCATACTGTATCGCGTTGTACGACCTAACGGTATCAGAAGTTCTGGCACAGACTGTTAAAACCTATACTAAATGTGTTCAAGTAGGAACAACGTGCACAGAAGTTGCTGAATGCACAGTTTTACCTACGATGATTTGACTAAAACGTGTCACCTCTATCAGAAGATTGATACAATAAACTGTGATTTTAATAAGGAAAATGGAGGAATGACTTTTACCAAAGAAACAAGTAGGTAGTTTTTTTTTGTAAATATTTGCTACTCGTGACTTGCTATGTATTAAGTGATAAACGAACTTATCAATTATATATGAGGCTAAGTAAAACTTGCTTGACATTTTCTGATACGACCTTAGCATTAATATTAGGGAAAAAAGTATACCGGTATGCCCATAATGATATTTCCATGGTTTCTGTCAAATTTGTATTAGGAAGTATTCTTATTTGTGTTCGTACTTATCAGTGTAGATAACTGCATTCTAATAGTATGAAATACTTGTTATCATATCAACATATATTTTTGACTTACGTTAACAATACAGCTTTTATGTTTCTTAATGTACTGGATGTGTAACATATACACCAGTTTAATACAATTAACCCATATGCAGGTAAACAAAACAGTATAATTAAACAATACTATACTAAAGATTGATATTGATAAGCAAAAACTCAAAGTACCTAACTTGCTTCAATGAAAGTATACGGACAGGAGAGAGAAAGAAGAGATGTTCAACTGCCCAAACCTCCTTTTGCTTTAAATTCTATAACGAGAGATCGGCAAACTATTCCAATACAGACATGTAGGGTTTTGTTTTTTGTCAAAAAATTTGATTGATTATTGTTTGGTCGTTATTACAAAATATATCGTAAACAAATATTTTATTTTTCCCTACCCAATTTATCCTAACACTCATTTTGGTTTGGACTGGTCATTGTTATTACATCTTAAACAATTCGACTTTTATTTCTGCTTCATTTTAATCTGGTTAATAGGTAATATTAGTACATGTTATTCTTATCAATGAAACAAAATGTATGAAAGGTTTGTTTTGCTAGTTCTTCTTTTACACATATCTTTCGTAACACAGAACATTTTTGTAATGTAAGAATGACGCATTCTACAAAAATTGAAGAACATTAATTTTACAGATCGTACGTTTTTATCCTTTAAAAACACTTATTGTTTTGGAGAGAAAGATTGAAATATATTTTACTCACGATTATGCAAAGGTACAATGCCTGGTTGTTTCCAGTCTGATTTTGCTATAATGCTTCTATTTTCACCCAACCGAAACCAGTTAGTGAAAGATGTCAACATATGACCGATCTGCCTATTTTCGATCATAAAAATGAATTTGGTAATTTTAAGACCGGTTTCTTTTACCTCACAAAATGTGTCAGGCAATATAAATAATGATTTTAACAAGCAAATAAGGAAAAAAATATCGTTACGATTATTTCTAATTATTTCTTTAAGATTGCCCAGTTGACTGGCAAAGGTTTGGAAACAGCTGCTATTTTTATGAAAACACGACAAAACTATCTTGTGATAATGCAATAGTAAGTATAGTCAGTTATATCTTGAAAATTGAATACTTGTTTATTAAATATTTGTCAGATGTTTGATAACAACCAAGGAAAAAAGATTTCGAGTAATGTCAGACCTTCGGATTTTTTAAGTTCATATTTGGCTTTTACTCATCTTTGCTCATTCAAAATAATCCCAGTTTGTCTGGATCATGGGATATGAATATTGTATCACTTTTTTAGACAACGGATTTTAGCACATTTTTACTGACCTTATAATTCACATAAGGTACATATGCTTTAGATTTTCGCGGTTAAACAATATTTGTTCCGATACATTTTCCTTTTTCGATACAATTTTCAAATTTGGGTGTGATAACATATTTTAAAGGACATTTCTTGATAAATGCCTCTAGATCTAGTTTAGTTTAAATAATAATTAAACCAATGACATCCAATTTGAAATGCAAATAATGTCTTGTTGACTGTTGTGTCATTTTTCTTTTGGCCATAATGCACATTTCTTTCATATATGTTTTTTTTTTTTTTTTTTTTTTTTTTGGCATCATGTATTGTATCATTTTTTTCGCATGCGATATTAAGTAGAAAATTAGTATTTAAAGTAACCTTTTAGTGAATTCCATTATTGTAATACTTCTAAATAGAAATAATAATCAGATCGATCATTGTAGGAATACTGTATATCTCAAAGGGATATCTAGCGGAAGTGACAGAGGAAGCAGAATTACAGCGTGTTAATTCAATGATAACGGTTTGCTTTGATTTGAACTTATTTAATCAAAATAATTTATTCCATTCATTTTGAATTAGTCAAAGCCTCACGAGATCATTTTCTGTTAAGAACTCTGATTTATAAAACAAAATTTACCGGCAAATCCATGGCCAGTATTATTACAGTTCAGTTTGCAGTCAATTCAAAACTGTAAAGTCAGTTTTCAAATATCTACTACTATTTTTTTTTTTTTTTTTTCATAACCATTCTGAAAATAAACTGAATGGGACTTTATTGACATTAAACGCAATGTCTTTAAACTACCAATTATACTGCGGCGAATAATACGGAAAATTGTCTAAAAGACAGAGCATTATGTTGTTATTTAAGAATTAAGGTTCCAACAGCCTCAAGCAAGAAATTATGGTCTAAAATCCATCATTCAAATTGATCTAAGATGGATTTGGCAGGTTTTTAAGGTTACGTTTTTATTTAGCTCCTCATGTATGCACGTATTTTTCATACTTCATTGGCTTACAATTTTTTGGTTCGACTGATCCGGATGAAGGTTATTAAAAAATGCTTCAGATACACCAAATGTATGCAGTGTCATTTTCATGTTTAATAAGGTCTCCAACAAAATAGACTTGTGAAGCAAATACACAAATGTTTGGGGATCAAATATGAATGCATATTTGATGGGGAAAACTTTAGAAAATTGTCAATCTACAAAATAACATCCCTAGGGACTGATCAGAAATAAATAATCTTTCAGATGACATTCATTTATTTTTAAACTTAAGCTTTTAAATTTCTCATTTCCAATCAAAATATGATGAAAGCGATAGCCATATCGTAAACACATTCTACACCTGGATATCTAGTTATGTATAGTGATGTTTATCATGTTTATGTAACTGAAAAATCTATTTGCATACGTGTTCCTGCTCGCTCATTATTCTCGTTACAAAATATTAAGCAAAATATTAATGCAAAGTAGTCATGTTTGGTCAAATATGAATAAAAACACGGTTTTTATACCACATTGACATCATAAATGGCATGCCTACATTGAAATGAACAGATGACATCATCTTATCCATTTGTGATCAAATGAACAAACTTTTTGGATTGGGAAAAAGTAAAATAACAAAAATACCGAACTCCCAGGAAAATTCACAATGGAAAGTCCCTCAACAAACGGGAAAATCAAAATCTCAAGCACATCAAACGAATAGAAAACAACTGTCATATTCATGACTTGGTACAATCATTTCCTTATGTTGAAAATGGTGCAAAATATTTCACCATTTTTGCCATTTTAGGGACTAGATAAAACCTCCTGTCATGCATTCTTCTTTTTATTAAATAATGACCCGTAATACAAGTTGTAGTTGACGTCCTTCTGATAAAATGATAAAGATATAAACCCAATAAAAGTGCAAATACCATGAACTGACACTGAGAGTTAGTTGCAGATGATGTGTATCTTGGGTGCAGACTTTATGACGGTAGTTGGCAGTGGACCACTTCTGGTCAAAAGTTGCTGTTAAATGATACCCTGTGGGCCCCTAATGAGCCAAGAGGATCAGAATGCATTCAGATATGGGCAGGGAAGTTTGATGATACCGGCTGTTCGGTCAATTAGACATCGTATGTGGCTTTGTCTGTATAAGCATGAAGCCTTGAAAGATAATTCTGAAATGTTAAGCAAGAAGATATAGCCAATGATAAAAGTGATCATTTTGACAAAAAGAGGCGAAAGAAACCAATTTGACATGAACAACTCATAAGTCGAGATAAATTGACAATTGCAAAACGAAAGACTACCAAAAAACAAATTACTAAATATCTAAAGATTAAGCAACATCAATCCCACTAAAAACTGGATTAATCTCAGGTGCTCCAGAGGATTAAGCAAATCCTGCTCCGCTACCTGTACCCGTCGTATTTCTTATGGTCAGTAAACTTTCAGTGATGAATCTCATTTGGTAATATCACAATCGAAAAAAGAGGACGGGATTGTGGTTATGGTAATTTGAACAAAACTGTTATTAGTGATTTACTTTGGGTATGATATCCAAATTGGTCAAATTTCTAAAATATAATATTATCAAAAGTAAAAGATAAATTCAACAGTATCCGTAAAAGATGACGGTCAATCTAGAAAAGGTCTTCGGACACACCCAATTAATAAAGAGTGTTTTGTCATCTTTAATGAAAAAAAAGCTAATGCAAAACACTAGCAAAATGTCTTTATAGAAACATTATCTTGTTGATAACGTATATATATTCCAATACGCTATTGTGTGATCCCGTTTCACCAGCAGTGTTATATTCAAGGCTTTCAACAGGAATGAAACAACCATACTGTAACATGAAATAAAGACCCTTTTGTTTCTTTTGGCAATGTTATTGTCTGGTTTTGGTTCGAACATCATAGATGAGTATTATGGTATAGAACCACTTACTTAGTATTCGGTCCCAATGATAACAGAATATACAAGATACATGTAGTAGTGCATATTTCAAACAAAATAGTTTTAACGCATTGAAGTAACTTTGTAAATAAGTAAAATCTGTAGAAAATGTTGGCATCATCTGTAGAACCCTTCCTGAAAGTTTCTCCTAAACAAAAAAAATATATGAAATAAGATAGGAGAGCATAATTGCACTGGTGCTCAAATTACCGGGAACTAGTTCGTTCTTCTATGTATTTTTAGGTATATATATATATATTTTAGCCACTTTATCTAAATTTTAGTCATAATAGCTATGAATGTTAATAATTTCAGAATTAAACATAAAAAGCTATAGAGCTATGTTTTAGTGGTTTTATTCCTTATTAGACGACACGCTTATCTGGGGTAATAAATTGTAATTCTGGTATCTTTGATAAATTGTTTTCACCCGCCGTAAAATTAAAACGTGAGACAAATGTGCTCACATGACTGTTAGTCCCCGAGGGTATCACCAGTTCAGTATCCAGTACTTCGGTCATGGCATGAAAATGCGGATAAATGTTGTTAAAATTTTACTGTTACAAAATTTTGGAAACTTTTTTTTTAGATAAGGAATATATCAACCTCATGCAAAGCTCTGATTCCTTGTCCGGCTTATGCTCTTCAAATTTTGAATATGTTTTGGATTTTCATGCATTTTGACATCAAGCATCACAGTCGAAATGCGCAGCTGGTGCAGTAAAGACGGTGCCGTTTATAAAAGTATATATAATTTTTGAAATATTCATTAAAGAAATAAAACATTTACACAAAACATTGTAAAGTGGTAAAATACACTCATTTCCAATGTACATTTATCAGAAATCGGAGAATGTTTCTGAGGAGTAACCGGGAAAATCTGAATGATTGTTTTTTTTTTACTTAATCTACTCTGTTTAGAAACCTATTCTACAATGTACATGTTTACCTTGTAAATTACGATATTAATAAATACTAGTATTTTAATTTTTGAATCCATTAATTTCAGAAGGGTTTACGTGTAAATATATATGTAGCGTATAGTTTTTAATGTTTCCAGTATAAGAAAAAGATCGACAGATTTTTTTTCTGAAGTGAACAAAAGACCCTGGTTATTCTCTATTATATTAACTTTAAAAAATGCATCAACAATGTAGACACGGGTGAATCGTGCATATGAAACCCAATTGATTATTAAACATCAGCTTTCTTTTTTTTTTTTTATATGTGTATAATTATGTTATGTATCCATTAAAGCCAAAAATTTCACATGTTGTACAGCTCAACTTTTTTTACTCTTCAAATTGTTGTGTTTTTGCAGTTTATATGAAAATGAGAAGATGGTGTATAATTCTTTTACTTATTTATTATTGAGAAACAGCTGATATATCAAAAACGAAATATGCTTATCTTTTCAACATACCCAGTCTCTCTCTTGTTATTGGAATGCATGATATTCTCTCAATTGGTGTTACTTAATTTGTATATTTGAAATAAGTTCAGAGGAATTCAACATCATTTAACTAATCTATGTTCTTATCAAAAGAAAACATTACAATAATAGGATGATAGATTTTTGAAAGTCATGTTAACTTGATATCGACCCTCTTAGTCATTTTGTTTTCTTTGGGGTAAGGGAGATTAGATATTGTGTTCATACTTTCTGTATTTATGTTCTAATTTGATTTTATTATTCTAATGATCGAATATCCATTTTTGAAAATAGAAATAGAGATGCGAAGGATGCCAAACATTTTCGCTAGCCAAGGGTTACGATCGAGTCCCCTCCTCTCCACACTTGGCGGATTGAGACAGAATTTCAGAGCCACGAAGTAATGCTTTCCATTGGTCGCAGTGGTAACTAGCTGCACCCAATCATAAAACGCCTTTAAGGTGATCACGTGTAAATGTAGGAAATGTAAATTCACAATTGCCACGTGCTGATTGTTCAACAAGTCGTTACCCCGAAACATAGGACGATATGTAGAAACAAATTTTAAGTTCTTAATCAGCTAATTGAAGTTCCTGGGTATATTTCTCGCGCAAATGTTGGAATGTCAACGTATATTTTCGGCCCCTAATTCACAAAGATGGAGCCGCACTGTTACCATAAATGTTGGCTTAATCTGCCAAGTGTAGAGAGGAGGGACTGGGTCGAAATCCTTGAAGCAAAGATGGAGGTCAAAGGGATATTCACACTAATTAGTCTTTAAAACGGTTAATGCCATAGCATAAAACGCAAAAGATAAACAGTTAACAAAACTCAACATAGAAAGCTAAAGTCTGGGCATCATAAACCCCACCAAAAACCTGGGGTGATCTCAAGTGCTTCTGAAGGGTAAGCACAACCTGATTCCTATGACACTTGTCGTCTTCCTCGTGTTAGTACAAATCCGGTGATAAATATACCCCGGCAGGTTTTATTCCAGGGAAAGAAGACAAGATTGTGGTAACGACAATTGGAACAGAAAAGAATGAACTTGTACAATTGGCTAGCATTTATTTGATTATCCTAGGCCGTCCCAATTTTTTGTTGTTGAAAACGTTAATCTTCTACAATCTTAAATGTTGATAATGATCACTAATACAGGTCGTTTTAAAATTGTACGCTGTTCATGTCTCCTTTGTCTATGGAAATTGATAATAATGAAGACACCATATTGTATTATTTCCTGTTGAGTATGATTTGACGAAATAAATTTTTATTGATACAATTCATTGCTTTATCTGCGGGGACTACAACATATTTGTCATGGACAAAGGTGCAAGACAGGTGCTTAGCACGTTTACGTTTTTAAAGATCGGTGTAGCATGTGCATTCATAGACTTATTTAATTTTGCTTTATACTAATTTGTACCAACGACTTCACTACCTGAACTGATTCGAAAAGTATCTGCGTCTTCTTTTTCATATTTAGGCAACTGCTTTGCATAATCCTTTTCTCAATCAATCATTATTTTAAAGTTTTATTTTCCTTTGATGGATTTATTCTCTAGATATTTCGGACCTTTGGATGACGCATTTCGAGGAGAGAAAAAAAATATTAGTATCGACAGTGTTCAGATCCCCAGTAATAACGTGGCATTATATATGAATTAGGAATATCAGTTTTATACTTCTACAATGAATCTAATATTTTGAATACAAATTACTAATGATTAAACCAATAATAAGCGTAATTGTTAAATGGAAACGAATTAGATATATCATTAACACTGTCGAATTGCATGATAACGTCTTCTAATTTTTTTCTTATATTTTTAGTAGCCACTCCAACATAAAACTTTAACATAAATCTCAGAACATACACCATCTTCACACTATATAAAACATGAAAATACAATTAAACTCTTGAGGATGTTGACTACTCTGTTTCAAAATATTAAGTTCTTTGATAGACTATTACAAATTGATAGTATATATAACGAAACTAAAAAAGCAGAAGCAAATGCACGGTCCTTGTCGTTGTTTTTGAGATATAAGTAGTGTTGTCAACGGTTCACCAGTTAACCGGTTGAATGTCGTATGGATCGAATATAGAATACCAAAAACGCTAACCATTTGACCGGACCTTTTTCAGTTTAAATATATTTGATATATAAATGTGTATTGAAATCATTAATAAATTTTGTTGAGTTTTAAAATGATTGTTGTGGTACTTAACTTGATGGATCAATTGGCCAGTCTATTGATTGCTATTGTTAAGCTTAAAACGTTTCAATTTTACAAGATTAATTACCACAAAGACAACTTGTCTATCAGTCGTTGCAAGATATAAAGTAAACATAGTTAGCATACATGTATTTTAGCTGTTGAAAGCTGATTGTTTGTTCGATTTACATCATTATTGTCATTTTTAATTCAATATTGCATAGACCTACATGTAAATTGCCACCTTCATCGTCCGACTCTAAAATGGTGAAATGCAAATCATGGAAATGGAATAAATGTATACCGGATGGTACAAGTAAAACGCTTAATCATCTCAGCACTAATAATTTTCTAATAATCAGTGAAAATGAAACAATGAACAATTTCAGACTTAAACTTACATTTTCTACGAATAGATCATTAAAGTGTTTTGTCGCCGAATTGAACCCCATTTATTCATAGCGAATTTTTGTTAGTTAATTTTTACGTTATCATCCACGATTAGCATTCCAATGCTTTTTTATATTTCTTTTTAACGAATTGTCTAAACAGAAATGTGAATTAGATTAAATTGAAAATAGTGCACTATCGTCGTGTTTTTTAAGGAAAGTATCGCTTAATTCATTCAAAAGAATGTATCACAATTAAAAAAATGGAACGTATTAGAGGAATCCTTCTTTGGACTAATGGGCATAGTATAAACAAAAACAAAACAAAAAACACATTAAAATTAAAAATTGTAGGATTTAACATGGCAGACCAAGGAGTAACATTTCTGGTATTTCTGTATACCTTTTTTTATTTAACTCATTAATTATAAAGCACAAAACAACCTGTATTGCAAACTAAATTGTTTATAACTTACCTGTATATTGTTTTTTTTTTTTTTTTTTTTCCTGTAATTTTACACGATTGCCAAAACTTGAGATACCAAAATTCGTATTAAAATTTTATATAGTACTCCACCTTCCTTATCATGTATATAAAGATCACTCTAAGGATAAAAAGCAATAATGTTTTCATTTCTTCCAAGAATCAAAAACCTACATACAGCAGTACATATATCAAACAAACAGCATTATCCTTCATTTTCTCATCAGTTGTACTCCACATTATACTATGGGGTATACACAGTCTACATAATAATGGCGTGAAAAATAAACGAATACAGAAAACGCCTATAACGTTGAACAATGACGTGTGTAATAAGCGAATTTTGTTAAACAAAAGACTTATTACAGAATTACAGAAGAGAAACGAACACACGAATCTTACCATGAGCATTTTCACATGGAATAAGAATATGTTGTATTTTTATATTAGTCTGGAGAACTTTTACCAAAAAACAAATTGAATGCAGAAATTTAAATTATATTCCAGAACTTTATCAAAGAATTACGATTATAGTATTCTATCATTAAAACATTGTTTGATGAGTGAACAAAGTTTACGCAATGAAATGTTATGTGAAATTTTGTCTGTAGTACTGGTCAGGATAAAACTTTACTCATGCCAAGTATTTCTTTATTTGAAACAAAGATAAATTCTGCAAAGTTTCTGAAAAGTGCAAATTAACAAAGACTAAAAGGGGACACACAATGGTGGTATTACACCTATTATGGGAAGCTTCACATGCACCTTTTACCTTGTATGTACTCTCATTTGTTAAAATGTCATGCTATTTCAGGGAAATATAGCAAAATGAAATAGTCTGAGTGGATTGAGTCTCAAAAACACATTTTAAGAGAAATTGCCTTGAAATAGTACCCTACCATGAATATTAGTAGACAGAGCAAGCCATACTCATTGTTTTGAGCTTTTTTTCTGATTTTTTCTCCTTATTTCTTATACTTTGCTACAATATAAAACTTTTTCCTAAGTAATACTTTAATGAATATACAGTTATAAGTAAATGAAATTATTTTTGAAGCAGTAACAACAATTTATTCACTAAAAGGTAAGCATTTTCTGTCCCTCCCTGGAGCGCGGCGTAAATTAAAGTTTTACTAAAGGACTTATTGAAACCTCCATGGAGTCAGTAAACTTTTATATAGATAGTTCATTCAGCTTGAATACCCTATTACTCTTTTAATCACATTTCTTGCATAAATGTGTGAAAGTTACCCCAAAATTTTGATTCATTGGCCTAAAAGGTTGAAATTTTGAGAAAATGAGAGGTATAAATGGACCAAAAGGGATCTTATAATAAAGACAAAGAGGTATATTAATGGTAATTATAATCCTAAAGTCATCTTTTGTATCAGATGCAACTGTTTGTAGACAGATGAGATAAATTTTTGATCATTTATTTGTCCACACTATATTCTATCATGGTGCGGCTTGATTTAGATTTTTCGAATAAATTTTGCTCGAATTGCTGTAGATGTCGTCCTTTATTATACTACATTTTTCTTGAATTGTTGAACTGATAATGACAAAACTTGACAGTAATGCTTGAAATAACCATATTACAGGGGGAAAAAATCACGTCCACTTGTATT